>JAWWMO010000043.1:28443207-28471269 GCA_035047845.1 Dendrocincla fuliginosa | reverse complement strand
GCAATTTTTTCAGATTTCGCTGAATTACTTCATTGCTAAAAGTGAATTCCTTTCTCTTTCTTGATAATACTGCTAAAATGCAAGAAAAAGACATTCAAGAAATGGGAGCTCTCCCAGTTGTTTTTTTCAGATTCAGTTCATTTCTCCTTGAAATTAAGCCTCAATTTACAATAGCTAAAAATGTATATGCAAATATTGCTCACACTACTTGGCACTTTTCAGCTTTTCTTTTTTTCTTATTTTCAAGGGACTATATCCCTCATTTGTTTTCACAGATATTGCTGTGGGAAATATCACTGAGGGATTTCAGCTTAAATGCAGCAAAGACAAAAAGAAATCTGCAGAACATCCATTCTCATGCCTATGTATCCACCCAAGGTCAAACCTTGAATGAAAATATGAAGACTTATACCTCCTAAAAATGCTTTTCACAGCACACAATATTAATTCTGTACTTTACTGTAAAATGTCCCAGATCCAACTGATTTTAAACCATAATGTAGTACACACCAAAACTTTCTACTAAATTTGGATATTGTTACTTCAGAGTGTACTGCAAGCACACTGGTCACCTGTAAATTATGTTAATATATATGTACTTGTAAAAGTAATTAAAAAGACAACCCAGTGTCATTTTGAACTTGTCCTAAAGAATCTCAGAGTTAACAAACACACAAGCCAACTTAATCTAGACTTGTCACATTTGCCTTGATCAGAAGACACATTGCTAAGAGAAGGAACTACTCAGCTTCTTCACAGCATTGCTACAAGTGGAAATAAAGACTTCATAGCATTTCTAGTAAATCAGAATGTATCTTATTTCACTGTTCCCTTCTATGTCTCATCATAGACCAGTATTTTAAACAAGGGAACATCTCACAAAGACAATCAAAAATCTGACGGTCTCGTTCCACACAATGTAGCTATAGCTAATTTTATGTTGGTGGAGAACAGGAAAAAAAGCCCACTAGAATATCATAGCATGTTACAGACACACATTTGTGACAGATAAAGTATTTCAGTGTGCCAAAGGTGTTTTGGACTACTGAAACTACAGAGGTAACACCACAAAACACAAACCCTATGACAATGATGTGTGTGATTTACCTTTTGCATGGAAAGCAACATCTGCACAAGTGGTTCTACTTCAGAATGCAAACATCCCACAAGCAACATTAGGGTATTCTGCAGCAGAAAAGTCACTGAGATGGGTCATAGCCACTAAGACACTATAATCCTTCAGCTGATTTCTCCAGTTCCAGATGGAATAAAATGCCAAGAAAATAAAGTCTCTATTTTGAAAATTTTCATACAAAGCTGAAGTATGAATGAATAGCCCTCAACCACCCTGGTTTTCAGTAAAATGCCTGTGAAGCACTCAACAGACCACAAGTCTTTTATAGGTATTGTATAATACAGAAATGCATTTTACAAGTCTGAATACCAAAATTGTGTTATAAAAAGAATAAATATCAATTTCCTTTCCAAACATCTTTTCTTCTATTTGTTGCAACACTTTCTTCTTCCTAAGCAAGCTAAGTGAGCAAACTTTTAAGGAGTTGCTAACTACTCCCCTATTTAACATCCTCTATTCAGTAACCATTGTATAGATATTTACATCAAAAAATGAATCACCCCAGAATATACAGAAGGACAATCCTCCTGCTTTCTTCAAAGGCCTAAGAGCAAGAGCCTGCCTCTGGAGACTACTCTTTAGAAAATGTACAGATTAACAGGAGACTTTCTGAAAGGAAGTAACTGAAATTATCAGAGACTGGAAAAACAAATTTAATGAAGAAACATTCAAAAGCCTTTGTCCATTTAAATTTAACAAAAAGAAATTTAAATAAGCCAGCTAAGTTCTCAAACATATGAGATGACTCTGAAAACAGGGAACTAATGCTTTATCTACATTATGTGTATGAACATTTTATGTAGCAATAGACTTGAAGCAGAATTTCACATTTGAAGAATATTGTATTAGCTCAGCACTGAACTACTTTATAGCTAAGTAGGGTTTATTTATTCATGAAAGAACTTTTTAATCAAATACTACCAAGAATGAGTCAGGTACAGTCCCTTTTTATTTCCATTTCCTTCTGAATCTCTTTTTAAATAATGTTACTTATTTTAGAGCACAAGCTTTCCGGCAGAGCAGTACACTTTTATGTGCAAAACACATTTTTATGACCAAGCTATTAAGCCCTTGTATACAGAGAAGTTAATTATGGAAATGTTTACAGAGTGCCAGCTATTGCACACATATAATAAGTGCTCTAATATCCACACAGGAATTTTAAAAATATCATTGAAATATACCTTTAAACAGGAAAACATTTGAAGGCCTCATTCTACTATAATATCCTGCACCATAAAATAGAATCTCACTTTCAATTTCTGAATTTTCATTTCATCACTCCATGTTAATTCTAACTGGACCGTATCTCATACAGAACATTCAAACCATTAACAATATGAAATCTGTTTCGGATAGCATAGCAACAGCACAGTTATTTCTGATGTTTTCCATTAATGTAACAAACTACACTGAACAGAACAAAGTAAGTATTGTTTTACTTCTATTTTTTCCTTAAATACTTAAGCTAACATACACCTGCCATTTGTTAATGAAGGCCCCAATTCAGCAAAACAGTTAAGTACATGCTTCAGATTCCAACACATACTCAAAAGGTTTATTGAGCAAGGACAATATTTAATAGAGATGCAAAATTTTGTGCTTGGCTGTAACTTTAAAATAGAGCTACTGCCCTTAACAACAAATACAGGATTAATCCCTTTTACATAGCATCCCTCAAATATATACATTTTGTATTCATATTTCAAACTTAGTCCTGAAAGCAAAATTTTGTTCTCTCAGCAGCAATGCAACAGGAAGTAGCATAACTGTTAACCTCGATGAAACCTGACCCCGAAATTCTCACTAAGGCTGACAGTCTTGGATGAGCTCCTGAAATGTTACAAGTAAACAGCCATACTCTGATATATCATTCACCAAGGGCAGCTGAGGGAAGAGCACAAGCCTGAGAGCTATTTCAGTTAACCATCAGCTCATTTCCTCTAGGATAAAACACAATTACAGAATAGACAAAGGTACAGCTTTCTGCATAGCAGAAGACCGAGAGAATACAACACGGGAGATTTTCAGTCGTCAAAAGAACAGAAACACTACTAACACTACTAAGCTATCGTTACCACACTGGGTACTTGTGGTCTCATCCCTCCCTGCAAACCATTAAGCAGCAATGCTGTGGAAAACTGAGGGCTACAGGAAGTCCCATAGTTTACAAAAGGGAGTGATACAGCTTAAGCTACATGAAACATAGACTAACACAAACCAGTGTGTCAATCTTCTATTTTAAGAGTATATAAAAGTAAAATTAAATCACTTGCTAGTGGTGAAATGCCCAGGAATAGAGGAGTACTTCGGTACATGACAGCATGTCATATGCACAACAGGAAAAAGCTTTGTGGTAAGAAGAATCTTAGTGCGCTCTCACTGAATTCATGTTACCACGTAACTCTGTGCAATACCTTGTGCTTACTCATCTCTGGGATTTCTACATCCCCATACAGATGTTCATCTTTTCAACTAAAACATTAATCTACAACATGGTCCAACCATACAGGACATAACTCTCACTTTTGACACTGAAACGAAGAGACTGGCAACAAAAGAGCACATTGCTGAGGAAAAGAAACTGGAGGTTCTTCCAATAAGGTGAGTGCCGTCTATGACCTAGATAAAAAACATCAACAGAGAAGTTTATGTGATCCCTTCCATCTGAGAAAAATTATTGCTATTGTCAAAGGGGTTAAATATTCCATTTATAAGCTTGGGCTTAAATACTAACCTTGCCTAAAAGTAACCCACGCAATTTTTTAAATACACCACCAGACCTCAGTGCAAAGAAATAAAACAGATAAGATTTGAACTGAATTCTTAACTGAATATACTTTCTCTGTCTCATAACAGACAAGAGGCAAGAGGGAGGGGGAGAAAAAGTGAAACTAAAACAAGAAATCCCCTTGCCTTCCTTGTCAGGACACTGCAAGGGCTAACAGAGCTACCAACATGATACAGATGATATAGAAAACAATTAATAAAATATACTACACCACTGATCTTTTCTAAAAGAAGAGTCAAAACACCTCTACTTTTAATATCTTCAAAGCAAATGTAGGTGGTGGAAGATTCCAGCCACCATCCTCTCTCCCAGAAGCCATTTCATTTCTTTCTGAAGTACGCAGTACATGGTTGTGCAACAAACCAACAACATACTCAGGGTTCTGCTTTGGAGACTTATTATAATCTCTTGTTATTGTCCAAAGATCCTTATGCAGATTTATCACAAGGTAAATTAATACCACGAATTACACCATCGTAGATATAAGTAATTGCACCTGGTTCCAATGGCTTTCATTTGAACATGTGAAATGATGACAAGATTTCTTATGACAACCGGTTTTCAACATTTCATGACTAAGTGAGAAACTGTGGGACTTGTAAGTGATATTTGCATTTGCTTTAAATGAAATTAAGGTAATTAGGACTAGTCAATGAAATCTTATTAACAGCTTTTTGCATGAAGACAAAAGGAAATAGGCATTGCAAAACACTGGTAAGTCTTGTGCAGAGAAGGGTAACGAGACATATTAAATGTACAGAAACATTAAAAATATATAAATGTTTCATAGTTTTTATGATGCATGTGGTACTACTGAAGTTACCATATGCAAATGCCCAAACTTCACACTTATGTCACTTGTCCACCTCACTCAATATGAAAGCTACTCTGTTCATCTCCCACGACCACCACCACCTCCAGATGTCATGACAGATCAGAGAATAAAAACTAAGACAACTTGAATATTATAGCAACATTGGACAGAAATGTCAGTGTCCTTTAATTGAATCATAAAGCTGTGCACTTCACCTGCACTGAAAATCCCACTACCTTCCTCTTTATCCTTAGTAAAGGATACTTCCTTTCTACTGTTATTGATAATGTATTATTAGAATTGCTAGAAGATAAATCCACACAATAAAAATATATTTAACCTAAAACTCTCTTTCTATTATGTGACAGAGAGAAAATATGGTCAAGCGTACAGATAAGGACAGAGAAACAAGTAACAAAGAGTGTGGAAAAACCCATATATTAAAGTATCAAAGAATTAAGACCAAACAGTTTTATACAACTGTTTGCAGAATAAAGACAAAATATGTTAATTAGACAAATCAAGATCCAAGTAGACAAAAAAATTGCATTCAAATGCATGTAATCTCACTTTCTCTTCTTTTCAAAAACAAGGGCTTAGTAAGTACCTGCAATTCCTCTACAATAGAAAATAAATCAGTCTAAAGTTCCAGAGGGAATATTTGCTTTAAGTGATGGACCAAGTTACCATTCCTATAAACAGCTACAACATTTACAACTCCACTTTGAGCAGTATATCATCCCAGAAGAATCAAGCAGTTCAGATACCTAGCTCAAGGAATAAACCTCTCCCATTTTATGACTCTGTGCAGTAGCAGCTGAATCAATTCCTAAACTTCTATCTCAATATAAGCTTAAAATTGGAAAGAAGACAGGCAGCACAATATGGTACCTTCACGTACATTTTTTCCCCTTACGATCTAACAACCGGAAAAACAGGTCACCGTTACTGCTTCCAGACAAAGTTCTAATGGGACGGACCTGTCTAAGTAGGTGCTTGCACATTTACTGTCATACTGCCTCAGGCAGAGTCCAGCATACTGAAAAGAAATCTAAAACATTGCCCTTTGGTACCAAAGAATATTGGTATTCCTCAAAAAGAGATTTTCGTTGGGGTTTTGAGTTTGTTTTTCACTTCACAGTCAGTACATACAAGCAATTCAACATAGGCAAGCATTTGCATTATATACAAACTAATCACCAAAAAGAAATATTTTTGCATGTCATTTTGGGGACATAAGTGAATTTTATCTTCAGCAAGCTATTATTCTTTGACCCAAAAGCTATCCTTACCACCCTTAAATAGAAGAAGTCAGAAACCATGCAGTAGCTGCTGGAGGAGCTCTTAAGCTTTTCATCGATGTGCCACAGAATGCCGATAGTTCATTGACACTTACAAGAAAGCAACAAGTAGTGCACTTTAGTAGTAAATACTGATTTGATCAACCCTTGGGGTTGACTTTCTAAGATTATCAATAAAAGGCTGCAAAAGAAAAGAGCAAGTTGTGGAGCAGGTTTGTAAGAAGTAATACCTTATATTAGTAATACTGACACACAATACCCTTATTATATTTACTTCTCTCCTATTTCCAAATCTTTTAATGAGATCTATAAATCAGAAAAACACTCCGGTTTTCTCTATAACAGAAAAATGCTTCACAGAAGTCTATGTTTTTATTCTCAAAATTAAGTGAGATTCGAAGCAATTAGGTCAAATAGGTTTCAGTTGCTTATGCACCAGAGCGTTGTAATAGTGGTATGGGCTTCTGCACAGAAAATTTAAATAAAAGATAGTAAAATACCGCTGCTTTTGAAATTCTCAAAACAAAAGACATTATACATATGCGAAGAAAAAATTCATTGTACATAATGGGGTTTTCTTTACATGATCTCATTCCTTTCTTTCAAGTTTGTTCAAAAACAGAAAGCCTGAAGCTGACAGAAGTTTCCTCTTATAAATTATTCAGCCATGTAGCTTTATCTTTTTTGTTTTCCAGTTTGATTACAGTTTACAGTCTCTAAAATTAACATCTCTTGCTTCTTTTTGTAGGCCATTTTCCTATATATTACAAATAGCAGTTACTTGAACATACTTAATGCAGAGGCAAGCTACACTGGTAGGGTAAATTCCTTATTAGAAGTCCTTTTGCAACTTCTGTATCCCTTCAGCTATTTCAGTGATTTAATAACAATTAACTTCAGAGCAAAGCTCCATGACAAGTCATAGTGATTGAAACCAGCGCTGCTACAATCCTGAACTTTGCAACCTTCCTAGGATCCATATTCCCACTTCATGCCTAACCTGGACTGATATTTTCTTTCAAGAAACCAAACTCGTAGATAGTCTTAATTTGTTGTGGTGGTTTAGCACTCACGACCAACTCATGGAAATGTACAAACACCTGAAACAAAACCAGGGAGAGGGGAAGGACTGCAATGGCACCTCAGATAGGCTAAAAGTGCTGTGAAAATAGAAAATCAGTCTTCTTACTGCGTTCACGACTTTAATTACGAGCAAAATTGGGTCCTTGGTAGAATTTTAGAGAAGTTTAAAATCAATAAGACTTTAAGAAATAATACTTTTTTTTCACCCCCTAAAAATAATAGACATACTAAGCAACACTAAACTGTCTGTAAGTAATAAATGTAGATTCAAAGATAATTTTTTAAAGAGAATACTACTTAACAGAGACAAGTTTTAGTAAGGGATTAAATTAACAGTAGATGAAAAGTTTTTAAAGAAGGTAATCCACTGCTTTGCAATTCAATTTCCTGTCAACATAATCTTTTAACTTACTTATATAATCCCTGTACAGAATTCTTCAAAAAAATACATCATAAAAATTGTAGAACACATACTTAGTCTACTACCTCATCAAACCTGAATTAGTTTGCATGTCTACTCAGATCCTGCTTGGTGCACTGCACCCAGCTCTGGAGTCCTGCAAAGACACGGATGGACAGCTGGAGCACATCCAAAGGAGGGCAACAAAAATCATCAAGATGGAGCACATCTCCTGTGAGGACGGGCTGAGAGAGCTGGGGCTGTTCAGCCTGGAGAAGAAAAAGCTCCAGGAAGACTTTGTTGCAGTCTTTCAGTACTTCAAGGGGGCTTACAAGAAAGATGGGATCACTCTTTGGTAAGGCCTGTTGTCAAAGGCCAACGGGTAATGGTCTTAAAATAAAAGAGGGCAGATTCAGACTAGATATGAGGAAATAAAAATTTACGATGAGGGTGTTGAAACACTGGCTCAGGTTGCCCAGAGAGATGGTAAATGACCCATCCCTGGAAACATTCAAGGCCAGGTTGGATGGGGCTCTGAGCAACTTCATCTAGTTGGAGATGTTCCCACTTATTGCAGGGGTGTTGGGCAAGATGACCTTTAAAGGTACCTTCCAAATCAATCCATTCTATGATGCTGTAAGTCAACACATCAAAATGGCTTTTTCATTTTACTTTCAGATTTCATAATCATGCTCTTAAACATAATTTCAAAGAATAATTATGCATACTAAGCTAGGTAAGGTAGGACTTAATTTAACATATGCAACTTTTAGAGGAGAAAGACACTCCCACAGCTGGCTGACACAACATTGTTGTGGGTAAGTTTCACTTTCACAAAAGCATATATTTTCAACTCATAAACAAGTACTACAAAGTTTCATGTATAAGGGAAATAACCCTTAAGGTTACGCAAATATATATCATTAACTAATGTCAAGACTAACATTGAGAATAATTTGTTACAATGCAAGAACACCATCAACTTTCAAAAATAATGCTAATGGTATGAGATCCTGGAATTCTTTTACTGATGAGCTTTTCCTCAGATGTAGATCCTAACACCCTCAAACGCAGCAATCAAAAGTCAAAAAATCAAAAATCTTTTTGCAGTAAAATGCTTAGTAAAAGGATGTCTGTAACAGTGAGTAACACTAAACTTTTTGCTCTGCTCTCCTGTATCCTAATATTCTCACCATCTCTCAGTGGCAATTAAACTCCCTGATATTTTCAGTATACTCAAAATACAACAAATTAGTCCTTGGAACCTAACAAATGGAAAGTCTGACACAATTTCCCTTAGGAAGGTAAAGTTCTTTGTAGCAATACTCCTCAACCTGAGAGATCCACGACTACATTCATCAATCCAATTCATTGGCTATCGTTGAGATGATTTAGTTAGATGCCATCTGAACAGAAGCTGCTGGACTCGAAGGGAGACTCCCTTCTATTTCCCCAACCACTGTCTCTCAGTACCTAACTGTTTTTCAACAAAGATTTAGGAACTCTTCCCAGAATAACCAAGGGCTACCCATGGGAGTTTGCCTCATTATTTCCCAATACATCATTAACTTCCTAGTTTGATACCATCTACAGTGGTAGCTGTAAGACTGGACCAGACAAGCTTGCTTTTTAAAAACTTCCTTTAAGTCAGGTGTTAGCCAAGATTTTACAGTGTAAAGGCACATAATCTTATCTTTAGGCACATTACCCTATCATACATTGCAAAAAGAGGATCTCCTTACAGTTTATTAGCATCATGTAAATAGCATTGATAAGACAATAATAATTTTCCCAAGACATGACTTAGTTTTAAAAACAAATCAATGCTGTTACAAAATTTAACCCAGTTTGCACGAACTACTGAATTTTTCCTTACATGTATATCATAACATGATACCATTACCTGTAGTAAAAGTTCTCATGCACTAACCACTGTTAAAAAATAAGATGACACCAATTCCATATGACAATTTAAAGCCTTACAAAAACTGCAGTGGGAAACAGTTGCAAAAGCAAGTCAAATAAACAAGATGGCAGTTGAGAATTGAGACATGAGGAGAATTTTTAGGGTGGGTGGTTACCAAATTTGGTATATTTACAGTAATTGTTGCCAAATATAAGTTAATTTACTACCTAGCCATTCCTTATTTTAAAACAATTTTAAAGAAGATAAAAATGCTCTTTTAGAATTTTATAACTATCTTCTTCATCCTTTCTCAATCCTTTAGAGTTACAACATAAAGACCATATTTAAATGTTACTGAAACATTTCAAAGGAGCAGCGTAATAGAAATACCATACACATAGAATCAAACTGAAAATACCTTCTGTAATTATGCTTTTCAAAACAAAAAGCTTACCCAGTTTTCTTTTATGGCTTTTAGAGGAGTCAAACCCAGGATTTAGAACTGTTCCACATCTCATATAACAGGTAAGCTCTACTGCATGAGAAACTTCAAAATATTTTGAGTAGAAAAATAAAGCTTCCCTGACGGCATTCATAAATTAAATACAACAGCGAGAACTCTCATTAATCAACAACAGCCAAAGGAGTCTCCCACCAGCTGGAGGGGGCAGGAGGGGGAATCACAGCTCAGACTTGTGTGAGAAGTCCTAGGGTTCTGATTGAATAGTAGGAATACTGACACTGACCTTATAAGCTTATCACAAGAAATGATTAGAAGAAAAAGAAATTAAATTATCAATACAGCTTATATTATGACTTCAAAGTTTAAACTCCTTTCTCTCAACCTGAGATGGAAATTGCATAACCAATTAGAATTCTGCCAGGTTCTCTAAAATGAACAAAATTATCAGCAAGCAATCTTTGAAAGCTAACGTGTTTTTAGAATTGGATGGATAAATTCTGCAAAGATAAAACAGGCTTTCAATAGACATCACAGTCAATTTAAAGCATTCACTTAGCAAGTAAAATTAGCTACCGGTAAAAGCAACAATTCACCTTAAAAACCACCACACAATCAACTCAAACCCAACTGAAAATAAGAGGAATTTTTACTTCCTCACCATATTTTTACATTATAGGGTGGGGGCAAAAAAAATTCTACAGCTGAAACCCTGTCTACCAGTCTCACCTTTTCTCCCCATTCTTCCCAATGACATTTCAGAAGTGGAATGATAGCTGTCTGGCTTTGAATGCGTTTTCTGGAATAATTCTAGATGTACACAAATCAGGTTCCAACAACATAAACAAGAACAGAAACTCAGTTTGGAACAAAGGTCTTAGTAAGAAATCAGGCAGGGTTCACAAAGATAGCCTCTGGGGTCCAAGTTAAACAGAGGAAAGAGATTCACCACATCAGCAAAACCAAATTTGTCTGAAAAGAAACTTTTCTACTTTCAGTTGACCTGCAGCAGTGGAACAGTTCTGAACTTATACACAGTCTTCAGTACCGGGCAGTATCTGCATGAGAAGGCTCGAGTTCTTAAAACCCATTCAAAACAAAAATCCATGGTCCTATGGAACCGAAAGACCTCGCATACAATTTGACACATATAATTTTTGCAAACTAATTAGTTGTCCCAAGCACAGAAGAGCTAAAGAGGCAGTGTAGCAGAAAACAGCTCTTTGAGAAAATGTAGCAACTACTGAATCAATAAGAACGCTGTATAAGACATGAACTGTAATATGAAGTCATTAAATACGTAGTGTAAACCAGAATCAACTTTTATATTATATATTACCTATTATCTTCTTCCAAAAAGTTCTAACTTCCCCCCCTCCACCCTCCAAAAAATCATAAGCCAAGATAAACTAATTTAGCTAGCAGTTTAACACAATGGGTTTTCTGAACTAAAGATTTCAACAGACAAGTCCCTGCCTGGAGTTGTAGACAGGTATAATGAATCTACCACAATGCTCTATTATAAGGAAACTGTACTTTTGTATATGAATAAACAAGCTACACTTAATCAGTCGTTTGAACACCTGAGAGGTTCAATGTGCTGGCAGAGATTTTATTTATTTATTAAAAGAAAAAGGCATGTGCTAATGAATATGATTACAACTCTGCTTATCAATCTCTGTCAAAAGCAAAACCATTTTGTTTGGATGACTGCCATATTTATTTCCCTCCACATACAGTTTTTAATAAAGAATGAAGTTCTTGTATGGTGTCCCCTAAGACCTGTCAAATATTGCAACAGAATAGCAGACTTATGTACATTTATAGCACCATCTCATAAATTCCTTTGGCGAAGTTTATCGTGTATAAGCAAGACAAAGATCAGTTTACATTACAAGAAAGTTTAAATCTAAAGCCTGATGACCTCCCACAATATAATACACTGCTTTAAACAAGTATAATATTTACACAGGTTTCATTAATTAAAAAATACATACAAGGGAGGAGGAAAAAAACCAAACCAAGAAACAACCTACCCCCTATAATTCAAAGATGATTGTACTGTGATAATGTAAAGATAACTGCCTTGGCCTATGACACATCTGAACCCTCAATATTCAATGCTGCTTTATTGAGAGAAGAGTCAGTGACCCTTAACATCCATCTGGAGACTCTCATCAATGGTTTTGGTTTAAAATAACTATTCTTGCCAAAGAACAACTTTCTTCTCAATGTACAATTCTTCAGACCACTCCTCTACAACATCCTGTCATCACACAGTGCACCTGCAAGGAGTTAATCACTAAATGGAAGGGTAAATCAGAGATCAAAAAGCCAGGATTGCTGGGCTTCTGTCCCTCAAGTTGCAAACAATGTTTTCCACGTTTTTCAGTAAATACAGTTTCACTGTGAAGGTGTATGCATCTACAAAAAACAAATTACCACTCCGAAGTGGTAATTGCAAGTTTAATATTCAGAAAAACATGTAAAAATGTCAGAGAAAAGGCAGTGTGCCATTGATTTAAAAGGTTTCTAAAACAAAATATAGGACTGACGAATCTCAGTTGTTCACAGATCATGAGTTGTTTAAAATTAAGTTTCAATATTTTGCCAGACAGTTTTTCCTATTTCTAGCACCAAAATTACATTAATATTTCCATTTCTTACAATATATTTCCCGCGCACTACACAGGTAAGCAAATCTGGTTTATATAGACAAATGCATTAGTATTAAAGACTAGACTAAGACTACTTCCTAATTTCACACAGAATATAGGAGAAAAACACAACCAACAACCAATAAACAAAACAACACACATAGTAGCAGCAAGGTTCCTGCATTAACAAAGGAAAAGTTATTCACAACAATTGGAGAGATATTAAAAATATCCTGTGCAAGCCACTTCTCTGGAGTCTATTTTATATAAACCAATATTACCACTGATGCAAAGTACTTAGCCTGCAAATATGGCAATCCTTATTTTACAAAAATCCAGACCTCGGATAATTCTAAGGATCAAATTTAATGCATGTGTAGCTGGGATTTACAAGTGCGTCATTTTTTAATTTCTCTTTGAAGATGAGTCTTACCCATCTTAAGTTGCCAAGTTTCATATATTTCACATCTTATGAACTCTGATTGGAAAAAAAAGAATGAAGTAATGCTCTGTGCACTCAAAAGGATTATAATTTGGCACGACTAAAGTGAACAGCAGCTAGCAATCTTCTAAAGCATTTCACACTGAAAAGTTCATCTGACCTTACAAAAAAGGACTTCTATGCAAAATCCATTGCTATGAGGCCCATAGAGAAGTACTGCAAAACTAGAGTCCTTCAACATATAACAGCATAGTTCCCTGCAACCTTTTAAAAAATCTGGCACGCAGGAGCGCTTTGAATAAACAAGCTTAATATATTGTTAGAGACTAGTAACATAGCTCCAGAACTGGTCAACATCAGTAACAGATAAATATACAAAAAAGTCATGTCTTAAGTGATCTCTATTCTTCCAAATTGTTAAGTTTCACCATTGTCGTAGCACCAGTGATTAAAGCAGTGAAACTGGCATTATGTGTCTAAAACATTTTCTCCAAACTAAGAGATTGCGCTTTGATGTAGAATTCTTTATACATGCCAACTGCACTTGAAGCAAGAGCCACTTCAAATGAAGTTAAAACTGTAAGGTTACAAAATTCACATCAGTTCATAGAGTTCAGAAATCCAGCAAGAATTCCTTAAGTGATAACAGGAGAAAAAAATTAGGAAATAATTTTGAAATCTATGCCCCACACATCCTTCGAATTATGTTATTCTTTACATATAAAATATGATATTGCCATAAAAAAGTCATGGTCAGGATGACAGCTGTTCACTAAGCATAGCATAAAACAGGGCTCACAAGTCTCAGGAACCATGTGGTCCAGAGAACAGCGGAAGGCATAGCAATGCTCCACTCAGTGGTAGACATGATAATGTCTACCATTTAAATGACAGCTGCTTGGAAACTGGAGCACTGACCTACCACAAGTAAGGCGAGAAAAAAAAGACAATGAAGCGAAGTGGTAGAACCTCAGCAATCCTCTTGTCACCCACAGAGAAATGCTGCTGGTCAGTAGACACAGCACAGCTGAAGCCACAGCCCTGCAACCACAAAGTAAGCAAGTACTTCCTATTTTTAAGAAAAAGGCAAGAAGCTTTAAAAAGAAAAACACAAAACAAATAAACAAAAAAAATAACCAAAAGACTACAAAAAACCAAAGAGCTGGTTTCTTCAACATAGCAAAGTTTTAGAGAATCACAAAATCATAGAATCTCCTGAGTTGGAAGGGATCCACAAGCATCATTGAAGTCTAACTCCTGACCCTGCACAGGACAGTACCAAGAACCACACCAAGTGCCTAAGATCATTGTTCAAACACTTCTTGAACTCTGTCAGGTTTGGTGCTGTGACCACTTCCCTGTGGAGCCGGTTCCACTGCTCAACCACCCTCTGGGTGAAGAGCCTTCTCCTAATATCCAACTTAAACTTTCTCTGACAACTTCATGCAATTCCCTCAGATTCTGTCACTGACCACCACAGAGAAGAGGTAAGCCTCTGCCCCTCCTCCTTTCCCTCACAAGGAAGTGTCACTGCAATGAGGTCTCCCCTCAAGTCTCCTCTTCTCCAGGCTGAACAGACCAAGTACCCTCAGCCACTTCATGCGGCTTCCCCTCAGGGCCCTTCACCATCTTCATTGCATTCCTTTGGA
Source organism: Dendrocincla fuliginosa (assembly GCA_035047845.1). Lineage (NCBI taxonomy): Eukaryota > Metazoa > Chordata > Aves > Passeriformes > Dendrocolaptidae > Dendrocincla > Dendrocincla fuliginosa. The sequence continues at coordinate 28,456,631 of JAWWMO010000043.1, read as the reverse complement.
CAGTCTCTAATGGCTTAATATCTCTCTTACATTGCAGTGCCCAAAACTGCACACAATATCCAAGGTGAAGCTGCCACAGTGCAGAGCAGAGCAGGACAATTCCCTCCCTCGACCAGCTGGCGATGCTGTGCCTGATGCCCCCCAGGACAGGGTTGGCCTGCTGACTTATACTCAACTTGCCATCAACCATTTCCATGGCACTGCTTTCCAGTGTCTCATTTCCCAATCTGTACACATATCCAGGGCTGGTCCATCCCAAGGTAAATTTTTCAGCCCCCAAAATTCTGCTTCATTTATGGATTTTTGATATTGCAAATAAGCAACATTTTACTTTGGGAGAATCTCAAGAAATGCTTTTTAGCACTCTGAATCAAGATGGGGGAATAAAAATGGAAATAGTAAAAGATCAGAAAGTACTCCTTGACAGTTACGTTGTCAAAAACCAAAGAAGGAAAATGTGAATGATGAATGCTTCAAAAGAAATGCTAACATAATAGTGACAACTTCTTACAGAACATTTTTAGCTACAGAGTTTTTAAAAATACTCAAGAAAACCAGTTATTTCTGTCAATAAAAGTGCTATTATTTTTAGAATTTATAGTCATTGAACTTCCTATGAAAACCCATTAACTATACAAGCCTCCTAAGTGTCTTTAGCTTTTAACTTTGCACTATGTTTTAGACATGTTACATGCAATTTAAGAAAAAAATCCTTCTTAAAATAATCTTAAATCTGCTTCTACTGCCTCAAAGCAAAAGGAAAATTATAAGTACTCCTGAAGTACTTACCTAAAATAACTTTCAGCATATCCAAAGAGAAAGCATTTTTGCATATAATTTTTTAACATCATGTTTCATAGAGCAAATGTCTTTGAAATAGAAAGCAATTAGTGCTTTCACCACAGGAGACAACATATACCAAGTACCATACTTTGATTTCCTCTATTGAGATCCACTACGTATCTCAATAGTGAGCCATATGCAAAAAATCATAATTAAGTTTATTACAAACATGTAGCACTGCAAGTGTTTAGCAGTCTGATCACATACCATATTTATATAATAAATCAGTAGGGTTTCATTCGATTGCAAATACATTCTCATATCCTCAACTGAACCATAGAGCTTTATGAAGTTCTTCCATAGCATTACTGTAGTTGTGTAACAGTTACATAGTCTAAAGTGTAAAATAAAGACTCAGATGGGACTATCACCTACCACACAACATGCTTTTAAAGCCTCCAACAAAATGAGCTGACATTTTATCCTCACATTTTAAACAGAAAAAATCAGGATGCATTTAAGATAATCTTTTTGACCACTGGGTGCCACTCTTGTTCTGTGTACAACAAACTGCCTGACAGTCAGTCTTCTCAGCCTCTTTTTTTTCATCAGCTTTAAACAACTGATTCTCCTAAAGTGGGAGGAAAAGATGGAAGAATTTATACATAAGTTTCTACTAAACACTACTTTTCAAAAACCTTTACTATTGCTTTTAGTCCCAGGAATGTAATTTTGAAAGAAGTATAGTACACACAGACCCTTACAGTAATATGGACTTCTTTCACAGTGAGGTTATAGAATAACCCAGTTATGTTATGCCTAAATAACCACATTCAAAGGAATAGATGTATCTACTGCAACTGGTAGCCCTGTATTGACATTGCTACTAACAGCTTCATATTCAGTGTGCAACGCCACAAGACTAAGGCCTTGAGTGAGCTCATCAGGCTTGCTCTGTTTGAGCTTTTCCTGACCTGCCTGAATCAGTTTTTGTAACTTGCTGCAGCTTTAATAGCAATTTCTCTAACTGGCCAGGTGGCTACAGCTAACCTCGTTTACTTTTATTGAACTCTATATGATACAACCATAGTTTTAAATACACAGCAGTAACAAGGAGTTTATGACTAACACCATCATGCAGTATATACAAATACAGGCCTGATATAATGGACAACTTGAGAAGCAAAAATGCAGAATATGGCATATAACAGCATAGCCGTAAGATGACATCCTTGGATTAGACTGTTAATATTTCAGATATACTAACAATCAATTCTTGTCTGAATATTTAAGGTGGATTTCAACCTGTTCCATAAATTTTGAGTGCAACACCATCCTGTGCACTTTATTTGCTAACTCAAATAATCCCATATCAAACATATTTGCAGGCATATGTATATTACAGCCCTACAGTTTAATACTAGTCTTTACATTTCATAAATGGGAACCTGAGACACAGTTTAAGAAGGGCTCACAGAAATTAGTATCACTTATGGGAATATATACTCATCAGTTCAGCTGAGAAAAAAGGAGGCCTGAACATGGCTGTGGAGAACTTCATAATCCCATTATCCGCTCAACCTTTAAAATGGCACAAGCATCATTCCACTGTACTGTGGCCCCAAGATCCTGCAATCACAGAATCAAATACTAGACCAAAGAATTCTCTGAAGTCATCTAAAAAGTGCGACTGATCAGAGAGATGCACTAAATTACTTACAGTCCCAGGTTAGCGTCCTAAACATGTTATCATTATGCCTCCTATCCTTACTAAACAAATACTAAAGACTTTCAAGTAACACCATTTATTTTGTTTCAAATGATACAACTAAAAACCACTGTTCACTCCCCTCTTCTACTTCAACAGATGTCCTTTTCCTGTCATTTCACTGCTCTACCAACTGTTTTGATAACAAAGTAAAATACCATAAATATTCCCAGCTTATGCATGGTACTACCACAGTTTTATCAAATACCTGTATTCAGGGTGCCGACTTGTAGGATGATCATTCCTTGTCCATCTGTATCCTGATTCATCCTGCAAAACATGCATGCAAAACAATTGTGTGACGTGTATCTCAAAATCAGATGGCAAGTGCAGTTAGTTAATGCTTAACTGAGCATTAACTAAGTAACTTACGTATTACTTAATGCAAAACTGAAGCATTTAATGAGCTAAAAAAATAGGTATTAATCACTCACACTAAATGTCCTCTCAATTTATTTACTGTACCCCATTCCTCTTATTTTCTTCCTCAGTCAATACTGAAGAGATTAATTAGTAATGCTGTACAATACACAAAAACTACAGAGGTTTCTAAAATATATATACATATGCTCTGCCTTAAAGAAAAATTTTCTCTGAAAAATAAATTGCCATCAATAGCTTGAAATTTCAGAATTTCAAACAGCTGGATTGCAGGAGGCAACAGTAATAATCTTTGCAAGGCACCATACATGTCGCACTTAAGTGCAGCTGCTACTGGGAAAAAAATGCATTCAACATCATGACAGAATTTAACTAAGTGAACAACCGTGAGAACTAGAGGGATACCTAGATAATACTCCAATAACTTGCATGTGCAAGGACTTGTTAAAAAGAGAGGTTTTGCAATCATTTTTCCGTTCATCCAGGTAACTTTGCACTGCATTACAGAGAGGGCTTCTGGCTACTTTTTCTTTCCCAGTTCAGATTCTGAGCTTTCACATCCAAAACCTGTTTTTTCTATTAAATCTATTTCAGTTTGTGAGAACAGTAGTAACATCAATGCTTTGTCTGAAACAAAATTTTAATTGTTTAGTATTCAAGCATTAATGAGGAAATAAGCATCATAAACATGTGAGAAGAATCACCTTACGTACACCTCGGTGTGGAGGGCCACTTCTTCGGTCATGTGCAAAACTACGACCATCTTCATAGTCTCTGTACTCAGCATGACTGTAATCATCATATCGACTGTAATTCCCATCCCCGGGTCTCTCAAGCAATGGTGGTTTCTTGGGGACGACGTTTACTATCCTATGGTAATCACCCTAAACCACAAAACAAACAAAATCATATTGATTTTAACAATAGCTGAAAATCTGTAGTGAGTAAACAAAACTAAATTCAAATTATTTCTAAATATGGGACATAAACAATCTTAAAAGACAAAATTGCACAGGAAAACAACATTAAAAATCATCCAGTGGAATAACTTATTAAATCTAATTGGATGCCACTCAGATTCAATTCTTAGGTATTACAAGTTTAATTATAGAGAGCAAATTTTGAACATGATTTAATTTTCTTTTGAAAGTTTAAAGCAGTAGCATTGGCTACTTTCTAACCATCAGCTACTTGTTTTTTTAAAGCGTTAGCTACGTATATTTCTCAGAGACTTTTATTTTAACTTTGGAAACAAAAAAAGTTACACCTGTAACGCCTGTAAAACACAGCCCATCTGAAAATATTGATTTTCTTAATGTTCACAACATCCCCCACACTGCAGTGATTATAATTAAGATAGCCCTTGCTTCATAATCTGGATAAACACCTATTCAATACAACGCAGGTGATCTGAGGATTCAAGTGACAAGAGTTTTAACACTCTTGGTTTTTCTTTTAATGCAAGTTTCAGATAGCTTTTGGCTAGAACACAAAGTTAATTTACTGTATTTTCTTCAAATAAACATGTCATGCACCATTTGCCAGTTAAAGAAATCCTTTGTTTATTACACAAAAATTGCACAGCTGTAAAAGACACAGATTCAATTTTCTAGAACCAGGTTTTATATAAGTCAACTGCAAATAAAAAGCAAATGAAAGATTTTGTATTTTAAGTCTTCTTCCTTTAGCAAAATATTTTTTCTATGGGTCTTAAACCAAAAGCTAAAAAAGCAGAGTTGAACTAGCACATGCAATTTGGAGGGAGGGAAAGATACTCAAACTATTTTTTTAATAGTAAGCAGAAATCACAATCTAATGCACCAATAGGGTCTGTAGAAAAATAACTGCCATCACAAACTGCTAAATACTGTCACGCAAAAAAAAGTTGGTTTTGATTTCAGAGATCGCCCAACAAACCAACTAGAGGGTAATCCAAAGCCAGCCTACAGCCATACTGATGCAAACTGGAGACTGCATGCAGCCATACACAGCCACAATGCTTGATCTACCCTTACCTCCTTGAGCATACTCCATACGTAATCCTTCTTTTTTTAGTTTGGTGTCTTAAAGATGTGCTCTGCAGCTAAAATAAAACTGCTCCATGCCCCAAGCTCGCCCAAAAGACCCCATTATATCACTATACTGACATACAGAAGAACAGCTACATGAAAGCTTAAGGTGTATCTAGTTATGGATCCTAGTCACTGTGCCAAGTGTGTGCAACTTTACATTCTTTACCAGGATCTGAAAGGATGTGTTTCTACTACAATCTATACTTGATACATAATTAGCACACAGTTTAGATTAGGACATGTCTCTTGCTCTCTCAAACAAAATATACTTCACTCTGTATCACTGGCACATCCCAGTTCCCGTGCACTAACCTATCAGCAAGAGTTAAGTGCATTCATAGACTGAATAAATTAATTTTGACTAGACAAGTGAAATGAAGTCAGACTTCTACATGTGGACACAGACACAAAGGCACAGGCTTACAAGGACAGAAACTGCCTTCCAACTATCTTGAATCTGCAAAGCTGTATGAGAAGAAGCTTCACAGCCATCTTTCAGTATGGCAGAAGGACACTACATCTTGGTTGGCCTAGCTACTGGTGTGTTGCTAGAGAATGGACAGTATTAATTGTGATTAGTGTATTCTGCTAGTCCCTTCATCCCCAGTTCCAAACACATGTCATCTAAAGCTAGCTTTGAACAATCTAGTTAATTCTTGCATCAAAATGAATGCATCACATCTTTTAAACTGTTAAGTAAATTTTCATAATGCATGTCATGCATTGTTCTCTGGACAGCCTGAAAGACTACAAAGATTTAGAAACATCATTGATGCAATGGCTAAATCAAATTAGCAATGTGTTAGTCAAGTCAAACTACTAAAAAATAAAAATCTGAAAATACATTCCACCTTTCCTCATGTCCTACTGTTGATAAGCATTTTGAAGAAGGAGGTAGCTAAATACCCTGTTTCAGCTTGCTGAAAATACAGAAATATTGTTGGTGCCTGTAGAGAGAGTTAAAAAAGTCACAGAGCAGCGAAACACTAACACACTCACTACTCAATAGAGAATCCTATGGAACTGATTACCAAAATACCAGCATTAGTATGCTCCCAAAATGACTAGCCGAAAATGTAACAGAAGGAACCCAGAAGGTATGCTAAATCAGATATGTTATTACTTCAACATTTAGGATAATTGAAAGTCAATATTTGCAATAAACATTTCCTCCTATACTTTAAGCATCATAAAAAACCGCATTGGTGACAAGAACAATTTTCAAAGAAGTTACTTTACCACCTCAAATTACTTAAAAGAATCACAGATCACAGAATACGCTGAGTTGGAAGTGACTCAAAAGGATCATTGAGTCCAATCCTTAGGTCTGCACGGGACCACCCCCAAGAGTCACAACATGTGCTCAAGAATATCATCCAGTAGCAACATTAAAAGAAAAGGCTGCAGAAAAATGTAACATAGTATGGTCTTTAGTTCTCCAGAAGTTATTAAAAATCCTGTGTTTAATAACACAAAGAATTACAGCAAAAATCAATGTATCAAAATACAAATATTCTGAAACAGTTCCAATAGATTTGAAAATAAGGAAAAAGTACCCAGAACTTAATTTTGTAGGTATCCTATTATTTCTGTGCAGACACATTTGCTAATTGTTGGCTTCAAAGAATGAGATAGAACAAAACTTGAGGTAGACTAGGAACTTACACAGGTATGTAAATCAAGCCCGTATGGTACAAGCCATTGTGTAAAGACATAGTATAACACCATAATGTTACTGAAACTTATTATATACTTACATCACCATGAATCCTTGGAGGGACACGTTCTCTTGGAACTCTTTCATAGTCATACCGCCCTTCAGACCACATTTCACCTCTTCGATATGCCACTAAAGACAATAAAAATACAATTAGTGAAAACAATCCATTATAAATAAACAAAAGGATAGTGAGCACAGAAATAAAGGTTCATGGACTTCTCCCAATATAATGTATTAAGCACAAGCCCTGCACATACACTTTCTATTATTACTCCTTTAAAATAAATCTCTCTAGGTATAGAAAGTAATTAATGTATTTTAAGCAAAAGTAGCTCACAGTATGTGCAAGAACAACTGAACTAATGGAAACTAGTGCAGTATAATCAGTAAAATTACAGGACTTACGGATACTATAAACAGCTCCATTGAAATATACGCATATTGCAAATACTAGCTGTATATATAAATGCATACACATACAGCAATTTTGATACTGCTCTGCTAAAAATACTGGACTTCATAAAAATAGGTCAACTCTTATTTATTAAATATTTTTAAATTTTTAATATAATAACTTTGATAAAATAAATAAAACACATTCTTCACATACAAATACTTCCCATTTTAAATTGAAAGCCAGCAGAACACAAATTCCTTTTTCCAAAGGAGGGCAACTTTCAAAGTCAGACTCAGGAATTAAAGACAGGTAGCAATAAACCATCACCCTATGAGATTCTAGTCATGCTGTGTGTTACACACCAGATCAGTGATTACTGGGTCAGAATGACCTTGTGGGGGTGCATGTGTGTGTGTGAAGAGGAAGGGATGGGTCAAACTTCATGGAGATGGGGTGGTGTCATATCCCTTATGGCAGGGACAGTGAGGGCACTGCCCCTCACCCTGGCCTGGGACCCCACTGGGGTCACTGGGTCAGAGGCCCTGTCTGAGGGGTTTGGCCATGGAGATCACACCAAATAAAACCAGAGGCATACGGGTGACATATGTCATGGCCCTGTCATCTGCACATGTGAGAGCTGGTCTGCCACAGAGTCTGTGGTACCTACCTCTCTCTCTCTCTCTCTCTCTTTATCCTTCTTTCCTCTTACTCTCTATGCTTCTCTTTCTTTGCTCCTTTCTTGATGCTTTGGGTGGCTTGGAGCTGGAGGGATTGGATTCTGACTTAAGTGTTGTGGACTGACTTGATTTTGACTTAAGTTGTTTTGGATTAATATGTGCAGGGTTGATATTATGGTGGAACATTTTGCCTAGCTTGTGTTGTGCCTTTTTTGAACCATTGTCATGTTCCCTTATTTTGTCCCCTAAATTAATAAAGAAACCCCTTGGGAACAAGTCCATGGCTTATTTTCTTGATACTATCTTGAGGTATTAAAGAACCCTATATTTTAAAGTTAAACCCCTGGTTAGGCTGTGAGCCTGCATCTTCCAGGGCTGGAGTGTTACACTGTGTTAGACAACACAGACTTGAGGACCTCAGCCCTTTCTAATGATTATAAGGATGACAAATTATCAACTATACATCATTGAAAGTAGATAAACAATTACTAGAATTATATTTTTCAAAGCTCCCCTTCACAATGGTAGCTCTGCTATTAAAAATAATCAATAAAGAGAAGTAACAGCAAGTCATATTCAGAAGAAATATATAACATCACCTACTTGCACAAAGTAAAAACACTTTACTGGAAGTAGACTTATGAGGCTATATAAAAATACTGATTAATACAAATGTTAAGAATCAACATGACAAAGGGGATTAATAATTATAAACAGAGGTAGCACTAAATAAAACATATACTTTTGCAAAAAACAAACACATACTTTTCTGTCAGTTTTAGCAACACTGCTTCTGAAGATCCATTCACTTTCCTAAAAAAAAAGAAACTGAAATTAACAAAAAAATGCATATATATTCATCATAAGTACATTTTTTTTTCTTTTAAGTAAACCAGACAGGTAAAAACTAAATGTTTTGACCAGATATCCCCTGTGACCTGTCTGATTTAGTACAATTACTCACTACACTCAATTAAGAAAGAATGTGAATTCATCTGAGTAATTCATAATATCAAAACACTTCCTGTGAGAAATTATTACAGATAAAATACCTTTCTAAAAAATTCCAGAATTTTATTTCCCTTTTATCATCTTTTACTATCTCAAATTCCAGTTTTATTTTATTCATTAGCAAAAACTTTTGGAAACTAACTGCTTTCTTCAAAGCACTCAGGAAAATATTTAATATATTCACCTAATGCATATTTATTTAACTGTCTTTCAATATCATTAAGTAAAGAAAAATAAAACTCAGTTATATATGGTGAGAGGTTACAATTTAACAAAGGCTTTTCCTTTGGTAATACACAGTATATCCTGATGAAGCAGCTCTTTCCTCAACAGTAAGAAGCATTTATGTTCAGAGATTTTGATTCTACCACTGGTTCAAACAAACCAGGATATCTTATTAAAATATTGCTCCATTTTATAACACACTTGACCTCAAGTTTGTTCCATAACCAAGACACAGGACTAGTCTGATGCAGCCAAAAGCTGATCAAATCAACCAGCTGGTCTTGGTTTTGGTAAGGGCAAAAGCTAGAGGATCTACTGCTGTGCCCTCTTCAGCATGAACCACAGAAGTTAGTAATTATGAAACCATTTGTCATACTGCTGCATTGGATGGTCAGGTGTGCCGTCAGAAGCACCTTTCTGGCACTTTCACAGTAACTGCTTCAACCTCTTCTTATTCTCTACTCCAGGGACTTTTGCTAGAGCCTTAAAAATTCACATCAGGGGCTACACATGCATGAACAGTCCGTAGGCCAACTCCTTGCCCTCCTGCTCACATTACTGGGAGGGTGCTCTATCTGCTCTTACACTGTCCCCACAGACGTCTTTTCTTTGTGCCTAGAACAGTGGCTGAATGCCCCTCTATTTTTATGTACTGGACGGGAGAGAATTAGATGAAGCAAGACAAAATCATTATGCTGGAAAGGCATCACATGCTCTTTCTCCATATGCTTCACTGCTGGTATCTCACGCCCAGCCCTTGCCCCAGGGTGGACCATTTCTTCTGTCCACACCTGCCAACAATTGGGGAGCACCTGAACCACCCACAGTGCCCACTCCCACTGCTGCCTGTCCACAGGTCACCCATCTCTCACAGCTGCAGAGATTTAGGTAGTTGACAGCAAACCTATTTTTTAGACCAACAACAAATACCAGAAGCTTGATTCAAATAAGGTTTTCAAGTGGGCTTTTTTTTTTTTGAATTTTGACAAATACAGTAGTGTCCCTGCCCTGCTGCCTGCCACACTTACTGAAACTGTTAATTGAACACAACATTCAAAAAGCAACATGTTTCAGATAAGTGCCGCTGATGCTGAGCGCAAACTTAACATCATGCTGTTCCGTTGGGAAAGACTTCTGCCACAGCATCGTGGAGGAGGAAGCCCCTGGAGACAAGACCACCACTGTGACAACTTCCAAAGGACCAGAGAATTCGTAGTTCAGCATTACCTGCATCTTTTATGTACGGGTTTTCCCCTGTTTAGATTGTAAACCCTAGAACCCCCTGCACACGTGAAAATAAGTGTTCCTTTTTTCCCGGGTATCCAGCCCCGCCCCCCTCCCAACCTTATTGGATGTATCACCTGCCATTCCCTATTCCTGGGTTCCCACTGCGTTTTGATCCTCCTGCTCCCTTATTGGCCCCTGTGCCCCCCAAACCACACCATTCCCCCTGAACCCTTACCCAATCACATCCTACCTCCCAAACCCCGCCCGAAGGGTTAAATACCCTGGACACAGAAAATTAAAGGCTTTTCTATGACCACTCAATCTCGGATTGCTACACCTCTTCACTCCTGACCACGTGGGGATTTCGCAATCCCCTCCAGACCCCGGGAGGCCTGGGAAAGTAGAGGAGCCGAGCTCCCCCTCACAGCTGTTACTGCTCCATCAGTCAAACCACCTCCAACATCCCAACACACATCACTGGCAGCAGGCACCAATACTCATGTACACACACTGTTAGATTATCAGGCAGCAAGGCTGATAAAAACACTCCCTTTATTTATCACTGTTGGACCTCACTGAAACTAGCAAGAATTATCACCAGTACTTTGACAAAGCAAAAACACAAGTTGAAAAGGAGGTAGAGATACACTAACACAAAAGTCAACTGAACAAGTGCAAGAAACATCTCATTCACATTTAGAGGAATTAAATGAAGGAAGTACTATCAAGTACGTTGCTCAAAATGCTGGTAAGGTAAACAAGTAGGAGAAGACCAATTTTATATAAACAACTAAACAGAAAAATTTTAGCTGGGACTAATGAGATAAAGTTAAGATGTATTTGAAAATAGCAGAAGGAGAAAAAAAAGTGTTTAAAGGGAGGAAAAATGCATTTCCCAGCATCTTGAGCACATTTCATCTGTTTCTATAGAAAAAGAAAAAAAACTCCATTTCTTAAATAATATGACCTAACACAGCTTTAATAGCAACCATGAAGAGTAAATTCTTAGGATCAATATGAGAATATTCCATTAACAAAGATTCAACAGATCAAACCTCAAGTTTATTATGTTGTATTCAGATTCATCTGTTCTCTCAGTAAGTTGTTGCAAAATAAAGAATAAAAAAAATCTGTTTCATACCTAACAACATTGCTGAGTGACTATTTTCTATTAGCATGTAAAGCAAAAGCAGTTGATATTTCTTTAACATAATGAGATAGAACCACTTGCTATATTTATTTAAACAATCTCTTCCTAATTTTGATCAGAGGAGACTGTTTCACCTAAAACAAGGTCTTTATTTTCTCAAATAAATACATTCTGTGAATGCAGAAGCCATTCTATTAGCAACACAAGCTGCTCTTCTGTGGCCAGCTGCCAAGAACGGCTTTGCTCCAATCACCACAGCACTTTGCATGTACATATAATATAATGTAATATAACAAAGGTTTCTTCATCAAGCAGATTACATAGGCCACTACAGATGTTTTGCACAAGTGGGATTTCTTTACCAATGAATTATTATTTTTTTATTCTTTTTTGCTTTCTAAATAGTATGTGTTAGAATCCTTGATGAATTTGCAAAAGCACTCCAGTATTCTGAAATATTTTGTATACGATTCTTGTCTGTTTACACTTACTTGAGTCATTAATTTTCATCAAACCTACTTCTCCAGGATTCACAATTTTCTAGAGTGTGCTATCATCCTTCTGCAGAATCTACATTTTTGTTTCCAATCCAGATGGTTACATCTTGCCATATGTGAACAAAACACAAAACCAATGCTGTGTTATAAAATGCAGAGACAGACAGCTACAGTGCCTCTCATGCCACCAGGATATACCCAGATTTATAATATTACTTTGGCAAGGAGCAGATTGACAAATGTAGCCCAATTCTGTCCCTCCTCTGCTTTGGAAAGCTCTCAAGAGAAGTTTAGATGCTTTTAGATCTAGGAGAGATATAACTTACTAGAAATATCACTGTAATCTCTGCAATGACTCCTGCTGTGAGGACATAAAGACAAACAGAAAATACTGCTTTTTCTTCCCACAATTAGAGTCCGTATTTAATAGTGCTTCAAAGATATTCCAGTATCTCTTACCTAGACAGGAGATAAGATGAATAAAACCGAGTTAGAGAGGGGGGGAAAAAAACCCACTACCTTTCTCAAACTCTCCTCTTTCCTGGGACAGGCAGAAAACACTGAACAGGCACAGTTCTACCGGTAAGATGAAAAAGCATAAGTGTAAAAGAAGAGGGAAAAATCGGACACATCAGGAAATAAAATAACGTGTGGGAGGCATTAAGAAATAACAGAGATTCAAAGACAATCCATCTCTCCCTAATAACGAATATGATGCCATAAGATTTTCAAAAGCAATTAGAAGTAAGACTGCAACAAGTCTAGGCATATTCACCTAGACACCAAATAACCGGAAGGAAGAGGCTTTCTTCCAATCTTTCCCAACTTGTTCACAGTCGTTTTGACTTAAAATGAGAAAAAAGAAAAAAGAGAGAGAAAAAAAATACTTTAAAAATCACTGACCAGAAAAGTCAAATTAACTTGCACCTCAAAAGGAAAAATAACCCAGCCGTGCGTGAGCTGAATACAATTACAAACAGCAGGAGCATTCCAATGGGGTTTCACAACCCCACCGGCTCCGCTTTGCTACCGCATCGTTCCAGTACATCCCTGGGAGCAAGCGACACGGAGGCGACGCGCTGGGGCTAACACGGCTGATGTGCTAGCGCTTACCTTTGCCTGACCACCTGCAGCCAGCACCCTGTCCTTGGGCAGTGCCGGAACTGCCCCCCGGCACCGCCACCGCCGCCACCCCCGCGGCCTGCGCTTCCGCACGCTCTCACAGCAGGGCATGCCAGCTCTGCACGGTGCTGTCACAGCAGCCCACAGCTGCACCGCCCTCAGCAATTACTGCCGAAAGCACCAACCAACCCCGAGGGTTTCACCCACCGCAAAAATCACCGCACCAAACCTTCCTCACTGCTTGCACCGGTCGCGTGGGTTTCCGCGCCTTCTCCTACGTTTCTGTCAGTCCTTGTCCCCTGGAAGTCTCAGGCGCCCCAGGTAAAGAATGTATAGGCTCCCCTCGAAAACAGGCAGGCGGCCGCGGGGGGCCCCGCAAGGGCAGAGCGCGCCC
>JAWWMO010000043.1:28406895-28442013 GCA_035047845.1 Dendrocincla fuliginosa | reverse complement strand
CTGCTCGCTGGTCACTGCTTAATGGTCACTGCTCGCTGGTCACTGCTCGCTGGTCACTGCTTAATGGTCACTGCTCGCTGGTCACTGCTCGCTGGTCACTGCTTAATGGTCACTGCTCGCTGGTCACTGCTCGCTGGTCACTGCTTAATGGTCACTGCTCGTGGGGAGGGGCGATGAAGGGTGCTGGCCGGGGCCGCAGGGCCGTGGTGCGGAGGCGAGAGCTCTGCCACGGCGTGTGAGCGGTGAGAGGGCCGTGGGCCGGCGGTCTCACCGTGGGCTTGCACGTACCGAGCGCTGGAGTGGAGCCAGGTGTCTCGGCTCGGGCGCTGAGGAGGAAGACCCTCCTGCCGCCTGTTGAACTACCCGGATCGGCCCCTCCTCGGGGAAGTGCTGGGCGAGACCAGGTGCGAGTGAACCAAGCAGCTCTTCTCCCATCTTGGCTGTGCTGGAAATCGCTTTAAAAAGATACTGATGAGTAAGCGTTTGTTGTAGTCCCTGCTGGTGCTGTGGTGCCCAGTTTTACTGTCCCTAAGTTTTTGTAGTTAGATTAGTGCATAAGAGTCGTTTGATTCAAACCACAGATCCTTTTTATGTTCCTCTTTGGCCGGGGCAAACTAGATTCTTTCTCTGCTGATAGCATTAACTTTATTTACCAAATTCTGATTATATTTAATATTCGCTTTGTACTGTTTAAGTGACTACAAGGTTAAACAGATTATGCTCTGACAATTTATTCCATGCCCCCTGTATAGGACAGAATTGTAGCAAGGGGTTAATACCCTTGTCAGAGACCAAGGAGAACATGAGTTTGGTTTCCTCCCTTATCACAAACATTTGATTATAAGCCTGAGCCAAGGTCCTGCACAACTAATGGTTTGTTGATTTGGGTCTAAACTCTGTTGACGCTATTAAATCAGGAATAAAATACTGTATTTTAAGGATCAAGATAGAAGAAGTCAAATTAGTTGGCTTGAGTGAACGTATCTTGAAAAACTCGTTCACAAATCATTTGTGCATACTTTAATTGATTAAATCATGAATCATGACCTTGCTACTCTGCACTTAAACACACAAGTTTGTGCTTAAGTTGAAACACTGATGTTAAGTCATGAAAGTATCAGTAAATTTAGACTCCACTTGATGTTTCAGAGGCATCTGAATAATTTTGCTGGTGTCCTTATGTGTTCGGGGACAGAGTAGAAAAGCCAGTTACTGAAATTAATCATTGTCTTTTCTTGTAATGTCCCCCGCACTAGTGACAGATGCTGAATTAAGCATATTGGATTCTAGCAAAACATACTCATGTACCTGATCTATTTTTCAGGAGACTTAATCATTGCTGACAGATGGCTCTTGTCAAAGAATGGCTTCTTTTAGTTGTTAGAAAAAACAAGATTGAATTCAAGAAGTCATTGTAATGAGAGACAACTCTATCCTCAAAGTTAATACGTAAACATTATGAGGAAGGCATTAATATTATAGAGATGATACTACATTAATGGGAATTGTGCTCAGTCCTATGGAAATCATGTACAGGCTTTCAGCTGATGCTTTTAAGCTAAGTAACCAGGTAATAACTTGAAGATCAGGGAAACCCCATAAAAGCATCCAGGATAAAATAGAAATGTTTTGATTTGTTTAAGAGTTCTCGCAGGATATAAAAATCAGGTTGTACATGACTCTTAAGGTGAATCTCCTGCAGGAAGTAGAATGCAAAGATGTTCTTTTTTGATTGATTTGTTCAGGGTTTTTTTCTTGACGGAAGGGGATATTTACTTTTTTTCTTGTCAGTCAAGCATAGAGACTGGCGATCAAAGAGAAAGAACATGATGAAAATGTTAAACTTTTATTGGACAGAAAGTTAGAAAATTCTTGAAGCAGAAGGACTGTCAACCTTGTTATGACATGCCTACAGATGATGTGTCTCATCTAGAGACTTAAAGCTGGAACTGGCTTTTTTCACTCATCCCACTAGAAAACATCAGATAGTAAATGGTGATAGCCTTACAGTACTCCCCATTCTATTAAAGTTGTACTTGTCCAGTGAGCAAGAGGCATTAAAAATAAGAAATCCTTGCACAACAGTTCTAAACAATACAGATTGCTAAGAATATTTGGACAGTTGGAGCACCAAAACTGTTACACATAAATTTGTTCATGGGACTGGAAACAAATTTTAACCTCAGCTGTCTGGCAGCCAGCACTCCTGGGTGCAACTCTTTCAGCTTTCTTCTGGAAAAACTAGTGTGCAGCTGAAAATGGTGGTTCTGTAGGCTGCATTCGTTAGTAGTTTCCTAATAGCTGAGCTATGAGGCCTGTAGTAATCTCCGTGTGATTTATCACCTTCTCTTTGGAGGTTTGCACCATGGTGTTGTGGAATATGCAGGCTGACTGCTCTCCAGCCTCGCTGTTCTCCCAGGCACCTGCCCATTAAAATGGGGACTGCTTGGTCTCCTGTTACAAGGTGCTCCAGCTTTTCTTGTCTTTTAGGCAGAGTCACATTGGTGTTTTCAGACACTTGAGGTTCAGCTCTGCTTTTTTCTCCTCCACTGTTGCAATAAATTGTCACTGCCGATATACTACAGTGCAGCGTTAAGGTCGATCTTACCAAGTCCTTCTGTCCACTGTACATCTGGATAACTCCACTTCAGGCCATCTATTCCTGTGGCATGTTGCCAAGTCAGTCTCTTTAGGCTTGTCAAGGATACTGATGCCAAGCAGAGAGGGATTTGGGATAATGAATCCAGACTGCATATAACCAGATGCAATGTATGGCTTTTATTGTAAATTTATTCTGTTTTCCTTTGCTTAACCTTTATGTTTCTATTTTTGCTTGTGACAAAAAACCCAGTCTCTGAACATGGAGAACCTCAAAATTCAGTCACTTGGAAACTGTCACTCAAACGAATTGTGATACAGTAAGCATGTCAGGAAAGAGAAGCAAAATAGTTGGATAATCAGTGCCTCTTGGGAATATCAGGTCTTCAGATGGCTAGATCATGAAATGCCAGAAAACATCAGCCAGATTAGAGTGTGATATTAGTTACTTTGTTGGCACTTGCCCAAGCAATCTGTTCAGACTGGCTACCCAGAAAATCCCATAGGAAACTGTGTGCCATGAAAGATGTTGATTTTAATAGTTCATTTTTTTTACCCCTTCATCAGCTTTTGTATGGAATTTTTAAAAGGAGTTGGTCTTGCTGAAGAAATGGCTTGATCCTCAGTTACAAATTGACTAGAGGTGTCAAGAAGCAGTAATAAGGTTGTCGAAACTGGACAAGGAGGTAGTAATTGGACTGGGTAGGGAATGGATTTGCTGTACAATATTTGGTGTGCCCTTTCATAAAGGCTGTGTTTTGATTTTTAAATTTTACTCACTTAGGTCTTGGTCTGAACCATGTCTACAGAATAGATCAAAGAGGGTGTTTTACACAAACTTTACACCACTTAAAATTTTGGGAAATATCCAAATGTGACTTAAAGCATTGGCTGTTCATTCTCAAGTTAGTTCAGTTACTTTTCACCTAGCATTACATGATGTGGTTGTAACAATATGTTTTAATTGATTCATTGTTTCTATACATACTCAATTTCAAGAGGCCTAGAAAAGATTGGAAATTAAAATAGCTTTAAAATTTTCCTGTTTCCTGCCAGGATAGAGCTGCTTCGTCAGGAGGAGGAAGGGGAGTGCTTGCTTCTAGGGCAGATGCTGTCTTATGGTCAGGTCTGGACACTTGCAGTTCTGGAGGAGTGTAGAAACCTGAGCAATAACTACAAAAGGGAATGCATGATGCTTTAACATCTTACTAACTTGACTTTAAAAAGTATCTCTCTCCCTCCCCACAATAATTAGGGCTCTGCTTCAGGGAAGCTTTTTTCCCTTTAACTGTGTTTTATGTTGATTATAGCTGAACTGCTACTTGTATAAATAATCAGATCACGCAGGTACTTGAACAAAGGTCAATAATTTCACATATTTGCCATAATGTTTAATAAATGGACATGACTAGTTTCTTTTGGACCTAAACCTTTCTTATTGCACAGATCAGCAGAGAATTATTGTAAGTAGACTAACTTGTCTGGTTTTTCGTGACTACAAATTGACTCACACACAACAAAAACATGTTTGGATCCAGGAGAGGAGGAAGGAATGTGTGTCTTCTGTATCACATGAAGGCAAGCACTAATTTTCATGTAAAATTATGCAAGGGAGGTGAAAGGAACACGAAAGCTATGCTTTCCTGTAACTTTATCATGGCTCTCTGGGTAAGGTTTGAAAATACAACTGAAAGTCTTGCAACTGGTTTTTTAATTGACTTCTCTGTTGAATACAGTTTAACTTCTCTCTCTTTCTCCTTTCATTAGAAAAATGAGTGGTGGGTTGGCACCAAGCAAAAGCACAGTGTATGTGTCCAATTTACCTTTTGCTTTGACAAACAATGATCTGTATAGGGTAAGTTATGAGAACTGCATTGATTAGATTTAACTTGTTGATAACAATTTTGAGTGTCAAATCAATACTAACATATATCAGTTTGTTGTGATAAATTTATCACCAATGAAATGCAATTGTCTGTTACTAAATCTTTCTATTTTGTTTTATATTTCAGATATTTTCAAAGTATGGGAAAGTTGTCAAGTAAGTGGCCTGATATGACCTTCTATTTTTGTACCTCTTGTTTTAAATATGTCATGTCTTTACTCCACTTGAAAGTTCTGAGCTTTTTACAGTTTAAGCAAGAATGTGGAACTGTGTTGAAGTTCTGTTCATTTTAGTAAAGTAGAAATTTAATATAACAACTGGAAGTTCTTGCAGTTACATACATAATACAAGAATATTTGTGCTGGGGACAGGTTTTGCTCACCATTTCTTAAGAGCGGTTAGAATACTGTTACATACCATCAGTATTTTATCTGAAATAGTTGAAACAGTATTCTTCTAGTAAGTAGTATTGTTTCCCTTCCCTTGAGCATGCATGGGGCACAATGGATAAGTGTAAAAGTGGGAACTTCTGCTTATGTGAATCGGATGTCACAGTTCCCACAATTGCAATGTACAGGTCTCTACATGTGATTCTAGAGGGACTTGTTATTGTGATTGCTTAGTATTTTACCTAAAATTAGTTGTAAGGCTGCATTTGAAATCAATAAAAACTGAGGTTGCGTGGATTCCCACCCCCAAGCCCTGTTCTGTAACTTTTTATTTTGTTTTCTTTTTTTGTTTGGTGTGTTTGTTGGTTTGTTTCAGTTTTTTTGCCTTTTTACTGTGTCTAGATCCCTCTTGAATTTTTCATTGTGCTATTGGACTATTGGAGCTGTTGATTTCAATGTTAGATTGAAGATTTAACTTTGTATGTCATGTGAAATAATGCATGCAGCCACGATCCTTGGTTTTCAGTTGGAGCTCTTTGTAGAATAATACTGCATATACTTAGCATTTATATTGTGAACTTGTTTAGCCCATTAGTCCTACACAAACATAGGTTTCTCAGTTTGAATGCAGTTCAATACACTGTTTTTCAGCAATAACAACTGTGATAGTATTACTCCTGAATTTTCCTTTCACCTTCACTATGTGTAGTTCCCTCCAGTTGGGTTGCCTGCAAATCTAAAGAGTATGTTCTCTGTTCTTCAAGTCATCCAAGAGAATTGAGTGACACTAGCCCCAGAAAAACCCTACAGCCTTTTTTAAAATCATCTCCACTCTACCTGTAAGCACATGGCCAAGTTACTGGTTCCTTTGAATTTGTGTTTATTGAGCATTTTTATTGTTAAATATACTTTAATTTTTTTC
The DNA here is from genome assembly GCA_035047845.1 of Dendrocincla fuliginosa. NCBI lineage: Eukaryota > Metazoa > Chordata > Aves > Passeriformes > Dendrocolaptidae > Dendrocincla > Dendrocincla fuliginosa. Next base: position 28,436,219 of record JAWWMO010000043.1, on the reverse strand, counting down.
CTATATAACAAAGCTAATATCCCACTGAGGTCTTTAAGGAAAAAATGTTTCTGAATTCATTTTAGTGTATCAATAATGCAGTTATATGTTTCCAGAGTTACTATTATGAAAGACAAAGACACCAGGAAGAGCAAAGGAGTTGCCTTTATTTTGTTTTTGGATAAAGAATCTGCACAAAACTGTTCTCGGGCACTTAATAACAAACAGGTAAATTGTGGAAAGTTGTGACTGCAGGAGGGTTGGGTTTGCAGTCCCAAAACACTTAACCTTTTCTTACCAATTTTCTGCAGTTATTTGGAAGAGTAATAAAAGCAAGCATTGCCATTGATAATGGAAGAGCAGCAGAATTCATTCGCAGGCGTAACTACTTTGATAAGTCCAAGTGTTACGAATGTGGGGTGAGTAAAACCAAAAATGTAGAGAAATGGAGAAAACTTGTAGATTAAGTTAAAAACAGCTTAATAATTGAAATAATATAAAATAGTATTAATAACAGTAAATGGTAATGAAAATGAAAATAACAAAGAGAAATAAACCCCAAGAAAGACAAGTGATGCAAATGAAAACAATTGCAAATGAAGCCAACCAAACAATGCCTAGCCAATCGCTGAGCAACAGCCCCCCTGCAAACTTTCCACTATTTTTATGGCTGAACATGACATTATATGGTGTGGAATATGCCTTTGGTCAATTTGGGTCAGTTGACGTGGCTGTGTGCACCTACAGCCCACTACAGTTGTGAGGTGGCGTGAGAGACAAAAAAGGCCTTTACTCTGTGTAAGCTCTGCTCAACAATAGCTAAAACATTCCTGTGTTATCAATACTGTCTCCAGCACAAATCCAAACCTTTAGCTAGCCCCATGCCGGCTACTTTGTAGAACATTAACTATCCCAGCCAAAATGAGCACAGAATCTTAGCTGGTGTCTTCAGTTTGACCGTTGCTAATCCTGCCTTTGCAGTCAAATTAATTTTTTAATTGCTGATATTATCAACTTGCATAGCACGTTGTATCATTTCCAGGAATGATAGTACTTCTGTTTTTTATTAAAGATTTTGGGGGTGGGGGAAAAATATTTACATGTAACGGCTGCTTAACATGCTGATGAGCAGACAGATCTGAGTATCAATATAATGCTGTTTGAGAAAGAAAATCTCCTAATCTTTACTTCAGAATGTCTGCTTTTGCTATATCTTTGGAAGTTCACAATATAGTTGTCAGTAAAATAAATGTTGGAAACAATTGTTTTATATGGAAGCGAGTTTTCAGATTTAGGCAATTCCTGACTTTTCCTGAACATAGAACATTGAGATTTGGATAGTATTTAATGTCCAATACAAACTTGATTTATATTCATAACACTATTTACAGCAAAAATGTTGTCTCACTCCTGTATCTTAACTTGTTAATTCTGAGGTTTCTATCTTGAATATAAACCGTGTGTAGTATATTCAGCTATTGCAGCAGCCAAAGAAATCTGCTATGTTCTTAGCTTGCGTGCATATCACCACCGATCTCTTCATTTCCATGGCAAGCTTATAGAGAACAGTTTGTCTTCTGTGTACTAATTTAGCATTCCATTTATCTTACTAATTGCTTCCATTTTTTCCCCACGAACTGTCGTACAGTAACTTTCCTCATTACATGTTTTACAATGTAGTTGTTTGTAATGGCTTCTGTTAAGCAATATGTCTTTTTCTCCAAGGAAGCAGGACACTTAAGTTATGCTTGTCCTAAGAATATGCTAGGAGAGCGGGAGCCACCAAAAAAAAAAGAAAAGAAGAAGAGAAAGAAAATAGTTGAGCCAGAAGAAATGTATGTATATTTAGTTACATGTTACTACTTTTAGGACGCTTTTTCATACGAAAAATTTAAATTAAAGAACTATGTATTTTTTTCTGTCTGCACAATGAAGTGAGGAGGAAGAAGAAAGTGAAGAGGAAGGAGAAGACCCTGCTCTGGATAGCCTCAGCCAAGCTATAGCTTTTCAGGTACAAAATTGAAGCATTGCATATTTATATTTTTTAAATGCAACTCCACTTCCTTTTGCAGCTGCTTTTCTAAAGCCCTGAGATACATGCGTAGGCCTGTCTGCTCTATAGTGCTCCAGGGGGCTCTTGTTTGGCAGCAGTAGTTGGTAACTGTAGTCAGCAGTAGTGCAGGATGTTCAGTGTAATTTTATTTGGGGTTTTTGCACTTTCATTATTGATGTGTATGTGCATTGCAGCTTTTTGTTTCCTTCAAGCTCCTTTGCTGCTTAGTTTTGTGTCATCTCTGCTGTGGTATCCTGCTAGGTTTTTGTCCCCAGATCCCTCTTTACTTTGTTAACTGAGCAGATTGGAAAACACAGTCATGTATAAATGACTGGACACATCCTCTGCCCTCACTAGACTATCCTTGAGCAACTTCTATTTCTGGGGCACTTCTTTACCTGATACAGTCCATCACAGTCTCTAAAAGACTCATCTCTCAAAACACATTGAATGCATGTTTTGTTGTATATATAGATTGTCTGACATCTGTATTACTGTCTTTATTACTTCTTTACACACTTTTCCTTCATTATGCAAAGCAAGCCTGACCTGATATTCAAATTTCTTGGCTCTGTGATCAACAGCTGTCCCCTGTGTGCCTGTCCCCAAAAAACCCTCAGGAGTTATTAGCACAACCTTGTTCTGAATCCAGCTGTAACGAGTACTGAATTTTTACATGATGTAGTCCAGAAGAACGATTCAACTATGTGCAATTATCCCCCTTTCCCTAAAATCTCCATGATTGGAAATAAAATCTATAAAGCCAAGAAACATTCCCATATCTCTCACCATCCAAAAATTTTAGCTGGTAAAAATAGGAAACTTCTATTTAAACCTGTAGTTGAATAACCTTCAATAATAATCCCCAAAGGCATTAATTATGTGAATGAATGACTGCAAAAGACAACTGTTAGAAGACTTGTTAGTGGAACAGAGCTGATTCAATAATGTCAGTTTAAAACATGAGGCATTCTTTGCTTCAGATCTCAGCTGCTCTATAGTTTTGGAATTTTGCTATGGGCAAAATTCCCCTTTGAAAATACAGGATACTCCATGTGGCCTGCATTGGTGTAGAAGACTGCTTGCATGTGAGAACTACTTTCAGAAATGTTTCCTAGTGCATTGATCACACAGTTTACCTGGAAATGGAAATAAATCCTTATAATTCTATAACTAATTTAATAATGCAATGCATATTAATAATTAGCATTGTTATTTGTAATGCATCTTAATTTTTCTTATTCCTAACTAATATTTTTCCTTCTTTCATTTTAGCAAGCCAAAATTGAGGAAGAGCAACAACGATGGACACAGACTGCAGGGGAATCTTCAATTTCAGATGATTCAAAACGTCCGCGGATTAAAAAAAGTGCTTATTTCAGTGATGAGGAAGAACTTAGCGATTGAAATGATACTGTTCTATATGCATATATAATATATGTAGTGTACATTTTGTAAAGTGCTACAAAGTGATCTGTAATACAGGTTTGTTTTGTTGTTGAAGACACTGAAAATTGTGTTGTATTTTTATTCTGTCCTCTCACCCTCCCATCTTTTTATATCCGTGTTTCAAAACTCCACCTTTCAAGGTAGCTTCTTAAGAAAATTATGTGTTTCTACACTTAAATCCAGAAATGTATATGTGGGAATGCTTCTCACAGTTAGTATCTAGACCCAAACCCTAGCAATAAAATCTTTTATAAGAGAATTTCCCAAGACTCTTTTTCCTAAGAGAATTCTTCTTAGGATGACTGTGTTGCACCACTAATGCTTTATGTATTGGTCTGTTTATTGCCTGTTTGGAAACAGGAAGCTTTAGTAGTACTTCAGTTGAATATCAATCTTGCACTAGTTCCTCCTCGTAGGGCTGAATTTCAGTTTGAAGCATTGTACTAATCTTAACTCTTCATGCAGTAGGTGACAAATTACTGTCACATCAGCATTGTTTCTCCTGACTGCAGTTTGGGTGCCTAACATGGTAATTATGGTTATTCATCGTATTTTAAATATACTTGTATCTGACCTGGATCACAGTTCTCTGTTCACAGCCATCTGAACCTGTCAGCAAAATCCAAAAGGCACAGTTTCCTACATACTTAAAAATTGGTTCTAGTGTATGCTTGGAACCATCATGGTCTCTAAGCAAAGTGTGTTGGCACCTATTTTGCACATAAAGCTGTTAAGACCTTTTAAATAGGGTCTCCATCCTTAGACTCCTGTAAGGTCCTTCTCATGTTCTCCTGTAGCAGTCATGATTCCCAAAACCACAGACACATTGGGGATGGTGGTAACCATTTCATATCAGTCACTGTGGATAGTCTAAACTTTTCACTTTTGGGAAGCACAATGTTAAATACATTCACACTTTCATATTTAGAAGAAGAGGTGAGCTGGCTTTATTTTCTATTTTCAGTTCTTTCTGTTTAACCATCAGGCCTTGGTTTTCTTCCAAATATACCATTATCTATCCTTAATACCAATTTGCATTCAAATCTATAACTGGGTGCAAAGCAAAGAAATACACACACGCACCCCTCCTCTAAGCTAATGTAGTTTCATTCAGAAGGTCACTCTGGGGCCTTCTGTTGCTCTTTAAACACAAGAATTCAGAAACAAGAATAAGGTAATAAGAGATTATTCTGTGTGAGCTACTCAAACCATCAGAATAGGGAGGAATATTAGGCTCTAAATGTAAGAAGGTCTTGGACTCAGTATTCAAAGAATGTTTTTAAGACTGACTGACTGCTGAAATTACTGAATATTGTATATTGTATCTGAAGGTTCCTTTACTGAAATATGGGAGGATCTCTTGATGCTGAATAGCAGAATGCTAAAGGGCCAGGCATAACTTAGGGATAATAAATGGAAAGCAGTGCACATCATATATGTAATAGTGAAGCCTGAGGAGTTCTAAACTCTGCTGAGAAAGAAAGTCTTGCTGCCAGCATGCTTCTCTGCAAATGCTAGGTTAGGGTTCAGTGTCAGTAAAAAAAAGAAAAAGGCAAAAGGAACAAAAATATCATGCCACTACTGAAAATTGGGGGCTGTCTTCTCAAATACCTTATTCAATGCTTTCTTTAAAAAAAGATAGAAAACTGAAATGTGACAGTGGACCAGTTTGATATCATCCATGACTTCGGTTTGGGAACATTTGATAGTTTGTATGAGCTAAGATTTCAATGAAGTGATTAAGCAGCAAGTTTCAGACTTGTATGTTACTACACTGTGTAATATAGTAGTGGAACTCACTGCTATGAGACTTTTTTCATGGTCATGGAGTCAAAGGATTAGACTTGTATGTGAATCATAGTTTAAAATGTTTGTTTAAATAAAGTCTCCACTCAAATATCCTCAATTGCTGGCTACCCCTAACTGTTAAAATACATGGAGATACTAACAATCTAGGAATGTTTTATTTTTACACTTTACTGTTTCATATTTGCTACTGGTATCTTGTCAGAAAGCATAAAAAACAAAACTGACCCTTGTTCTGACCTAATAAAGTACTTTTTTAAGACTTCCAGTAGCTGAAGCACATTGATATATCTTTCTAGTCTGCTGCTTCTGCCTCACTGCTTTCCCCATAGGATTTGCTCTTGTCAGCATGAAGCATTAGCTTAGTCCAGACTATTACAACTGACCCAGTGTTGTTCTTCCATGCTCTTTTGTTCCAAGCATAAAATCATTTTCAGGTAGGTGACATTGGAAAAGAAATATAAAAATAAGCCTGCTTCTGTACAGAATTGGCATCTAGAATTCCTTACTTTAAAGCGTCTTCCTGTAAGTTTTCTTAACTCTGAACTTCTATTGTTTAGCAGTGCTTATAAGCTTTTGACTTAGAATCAGGGTAAAGAAGAATGCAGCTAATGCCTAAAACATCTAGAGGGACTTAGGAGGAGTAGGATTTCTGAACTTGACCCTCTGAATAGTTTTAAATTTTTATTCTTTGCTGGCAAGATAAAGAAGCATTTCTAGGTGAGAAATTCAGAGCACTAGCATTAGATAACCGTGAAGTTAGATAGTGTGAGTACCTGTCCTGCTTGCTTAAATCCAGAGTTGTTTTCTGCAGCACCCTCTCACGCAGCTGCCTCATCCTGGGGAAAAAAAAAAGCCAATAGTCTCTGATCTCAGAATACGGAGGGATTTGTTCCTCTTCATGTCCAACTTCACCTACTGTAAGCAGCATGGTTTCAGGTCTCCATCTGGGTCTCAATCAGTGCTGAGGAGCAAGGGGGAGTGTTAACTAGTCTCCTAATTTACATTACTCCAATAGGGTGCAATTAGTTTGTGGCAGTGGTGCTTTTTTCAGTTTGGTATCAGAACACACCAACTCCAGAAACAGAAAACAGTGTTGATGGCTATATGGCTCTGGGCCAGAAAGGTGAGACTGTGTAGCCTTGTTATCAAAAGAGAAAAAAAATAAAAAAAGATCTTGGAGAACACCTTTCTATTAGATAAAGCACAAGATTTTCTTCAGAGGAGGCCACGTGCAAGAGGTGTTTTGTTTTGGGGTTATTTTTAGTACTCTAAGGGCTTAGCTGTACTTTTAGCTGTATTTTTAGTACTTTTAGGGCTTAGCAAGCTGAATGCTAGTTTTAGAGTATAGATAATATGGCTCTGATCGGAAGCAGACTTTCTAAATAATGTCACAAACTTGGATCTTTCTGCAAACATCCGCTCATTAGATTTTGTCTTTCGTATTTTCAAAACAGCTTGAAAATTGTCAAAATGTGTTCTGGGTCATAGGACCTCCTGTCTGTTGAAATGGCTAACAGAGTAGTGTCTCAAAAGCCACTAGGAGATGCCTTTTGTCTGCCCTTGGGGACGAAGCAGCTAAGTGAGTGAGATAAGGATAATTAGCTTAACTGATTATAAATGGTATTACTCACACTGTGCCTGTGCAACTTGTTAAAACCACTGCAGCTATGAGACACAGGAGTAATTTTAGCCCATGTTTAGCAGGCTCCTGCTATGTTCTTGGCATATTCAGATTACTACTCTCAGCAGAGCAATAGAAAGGACTGTAAATATAAAGAACTATGTGTATCTCAATAGGTGATGTCGTCACCAAATTGTAAACACTTTATCTTTGGCTTCTGGGTCACTGTGTTCTCTGGGATAGCCCTTCTTTAATCTGCAGAGATGACTTACTCTAGCATGGGAAGGCGAGTTGTGCAGGCTGTCTAGCTGTAGTCTTCTGAGGCAAAAAATATTAAATAGCTTAGAAAAGCTGGATGTAAAACATGATATTTTAAAAAGGTATTTAAGTGATACTATGAGAATTTCTGTTTCACATCTGCAGTGTCAATATGATAATATATTCCATCACTATTCCACCATTGGTCTTCTATAAAAATATTTCAAATAATATTCTTCCAAATGAGCTATCTTAAAATAACTGGTATTGGATATTGCTTCTTTTTAGTATAGATTACAAAACCATTTTTAGGTGTCCTTAAAGTGTTCATACTCAGCAGCTTTGTTTATCTTACTGGTCTTAACAGGGTGAGGGAGCTTTTTCTGTAGCTGTTGAAGGCAATATTCAAAATGACTACACTGTTCCTTCTTTAGAGAAAAAGGTGTAAAATAGAGAGTTTAATCACTTTTAATGTACATGACCTTGTTTTTTGTCTTTATCTTAGTATCTGTAAAACATATCCTAGAAGGAATAAGCTGAGGAGATTCTCCATGTAAAAGAAAGCAATATTTTTCAAATTGAAGAATTGTACAGGTTTGAGAAACAACATTCCACCAGGGCTGACCCTGACCCTGCTGTGCATTCACACAGACAAGATGTGTGCTTATGCATGTATTTAATGGATGTGCTAAGTAATGCAGCAAGCCAAGAGTTAGAGAAACTGTGGCAGTAGAATGTCATAAAAGCGTGTGAACAATTAACCAACCCAGTGAGGCAATGTAGGTCACAGTGGCTTGAAGAAATACCACAGTTACACTAATATGAGAAGTTTCCTGTCTGATGAATAGGATGCTCCGGAGAATGAAAAGCGACTCTGAGGTTTTAAGTTCATCAACTGCAACAGCCACAAGCCTACATCAAGATGAGCTCATCCATGAAAATTCAGTTTTATCAATATGAAGTTAAAGAGAAGGCATCCAAATTTAGATACTGCAACAAGCTCAGTGCAGTACAGCAAAAACTGTCACTTGGTTGCAGGTGTAAAGACGCATTGTTTTAACTGTGTATGTGGAGGCAGAGCACATAGATGTGTTCTGCTCAAAGAACAGATGTGGCTATGGAAGAACGAGAGACTCAAAATAGAACCAAAAGGGATATTAAGGACTCTGTGGGTATGCTGTGAAGTTCCAAGGCACTGAATTGTATTTTTAGAGTGGAATAGAACTGATTGTACTGTGCTTAATTGAAGAATGAGTGTCTTGTATCTGAAAATTATGAGCCTTTTGGTAATACAAGTTTGTACTGATGTTCAAATACTCAAGAAAGGGAGAGGAACTAAAGGAGAATACAATTCTACAAAGAGCCTCACTTGGGATGTCTTTGATGTATGAATTTGATTAGGTGGCAAAGAGCCATCTGCCCATGAAGCCTGGAGCCAGGAGGGTGCATATAAAATGAAATGACTGAGCAGCATATGGCAGTTAGGAAAGATGAGAACATGCGGTACTTGGATGTGATGGTTTTGAGTTCATGAACCATGTATCTGGAATGAGTGATTGTAGTCCTTGAAATTATGTTCTTTCAAGGAAAGTTTTTGAAAATCCATCAGATAGATTTATTTTCATCTGCTGCAGCATAACATTTTTAAGGAGTGTTTTTACCGTGGGAGGCTTTCATAGGAAAAGCTTAACAGAGGAAGCTCAGTTAATTAAAATCTGGAACACAGTTCTGCAGCAAGGGTGGATTCTCTGCAAGTCCTATGCCTGTGGCATCCTAGAGAATGCAGGGCCCCAGGGTCTTATTCGTGTTCATATTTAATTTGGCTGAAGCTGCTGGAAAATGTCCAGAATTCTCTCTCCATTTGCTATACAATTTAGGTCAAGCCCATGACAAAGTACCCGAGTTCAGGACAAAGTAGCCCTTGCAAAACTGCCACCTTTTTTCCCCTCTTCTGTTATTTGTGATAGGATGGTGGATTTTGTGCAGTACTGCACACCTTTGAAATGGCAAACTGGTTGACAGAAAATTACTCAGCACCCTTGATCCTAATGCGGTAGGGGCAGTCTATACAGATTACTCTGCTCCTTTGAAGAAGGACAAGGAGTAATTATTATAACAGCATTCTCTGGATGCAATTTTACTACTTCCAGGGGCTGGGAGCCAGAGGAGGAGGGAAGGAGGCAGGCAGGTCAAAGAATGAGTAAGCCAACTGTCCATCCAGAATAAGTGTATATCAGTTATGCTAAACATTTTCAGGGTTTTTTTCTACAGATTCTCCTCTTAACTGTAGTTTAGGTCAGAGTTTGTGTGGGTCAAAATTATGTGGCTGTCCGGAGTACATAGGTGTAATAGGTCTAAATGCAAAGTCTTTATTTCAGTTGTGAAGTATAAAATGGACTGTATTAATGCAAATAAGATTTGCTACATTTTCATGGTTAGCTATCTTCATGCTTCTGGCTTCTCCTGGGGCACAATGACACCTGTCTGTCAGAAGAACTTATTATAAACTATTTTTTACATAGGTGCTATATTTAAATAGATTTGGACATGAGAGGCTTAAATGCAGAGAGCACAGTAGCTCTTTGAAAATTAACAGGATGTATTCTTAGTAGGAGAGAAAGGAGAACTTCAGAAGTGAGAAGGAAACAAATAAGGCAAATAGCAGGTGAGACTGAGAATATTGTTACTGTAGAGTTCAGCAGCAGAATAAGGGACCAAAATAGGTTTACTAAAAATCAACACACACCATCATCTGTAGCTTTAATTCCCCTCTATTTAAAGAAAGCTGTTATAGGAAGTGAGTGATTTTGCATATTGCATTGAAGGTTTGTTTTTCACATTGAACTCAGTTATCTGTTTTTCTCAGATGCTAGACTTCACAGTAATATGGCAAAGGTGGATGTGACTCAGCATTTTTTTTGAAAAAGAAAGACAGAAATGACTTCCCATTCTATGCTTTGTGTCACCAGTTATCATTCAAGAGTTAACTAGCTTGTAAGAGCCAATGATGCTTCTAGTGTCTCTTAAACTCACTTCCCTGCTCTCCTGTCCCTCCTACCCCCATGGGATTGTCATTGTTCAGAACTTTCTCCAATTTTTCCAACTGTCTGGATGACAAAGTCCTCCTGTCTCTATTCATTTCACCATTGATATGATTTATGCTGTGTGTTTTTTTCTTTATTCATAACATGCTGTTTGTTTTTCTGCTTATGGTGAAGATTTCCTCCCTAGATTCCTGACTCTGAGATGGAGAGATTTCTGTTCTGTGGTGTTTTATGTATTGATATCCAGTCTACAGACCAGCTTTGGGATGTCTCATTGTAACTATACTTTACCTGCAAGATGTTGTTTTTTTAAAAAAAACAGCATTGCTTTACAGTTACGTCATTCATTTAGTTATTCTGTCCATTTACTTTTCCACTTTCATTATCATTGACTAAATTTAATATTTAAATAAAGTCTTAGGTTTTCAACTGAAGAAAACTTTACTCATTCAGGTTCTTTTTCCTTCAGTAATCTGCTAAGAATGTGAGTGGTTCAGTTATTTTCTATCTTACTTAATCCATCTGTTTTTAAGTAACCAAAAAAAAATGTAAAACATTTAAAAACAAGCCTAGTGAGCTGAAGTGAGTAACTAATAAGTTTGTCTTATGTTTTGTTGTAAAATTATTTGTATTAATAATGAACAAGGCACAAGAAATTAATTTCAAAATTTGCTGACTGCAAACTTTCCTCTGCCATCTTATTTCTCTCTTCTTGCCATGTATTTGTTACAGTTCCCTCACATAATATAAATGATTTAAATTGAATTCACTGACATTATTAAAATATATATGGTCATCATTAAATGAATTATAGCAAAACCAGCAATGAAGCACACAGGCTAATGTTTGCTGACAGATACATCATACTTAGGGTTCAGCTGATGAGAAAGGCCAACAAACTATTTTTCAAATATCTAGATATATTCCTTTGGAGAATACTCAAGTATGAGTTTCATACCTGCCTCCAGTTTGAGTGATAAGTGCATTATTCATTGATAAGTGCTCTTAAAGGATGTATTTTGTGCTACAGTATTATGAAAGGCAGTATTAAAGAGGTTGAGCCTTCCAGAGTACATAGAGATCCTAGGCACTTTTTGGAGTTGTCTTTGAGAACTTGCATTTACAAGTGTACACTCAGATTCTGATTTTAAAAAGTGGAAGCTGAGGAATTTCAGACTTGTGGTTGAAAAAGAAAAGGTTCTGAAACAAATTACCAAGCAAAGAGGTGAGATGTAAAAAAATCAACATACACTCTAATCAATCTGATGTGTTTCTGTGCAAGAATGTAGATTTTACATCTAAGAGAGGGGTGGTAGGTTTTGTTTATCTTGACTTCATTATGATTTGTGTTATTTTGGCATAGTAACAACATGGTATAAATGCTACTCCTGTTACCCTAGAGAAAATTTCGTGGGAACACTGCTCCCAGCAGTTCACAGACAAAGTGATGAGACGAGAACTGAGGGGGGTTCTGCCGAGATCTATCATGGATGAGATACTGTTTTATACTCCTTTTAAACCTTGGATGGTGGAATGGAAAATATGCTTGTGGAAACTTGTGAATAATGAGCATCACACAGAACACCAGCTGTCTTGGCTTTTCATCTGATACTGCTGAATATTGAATGGGCATAAGAATAGCTCTCCCTTTCCTGGTTGCTCCTGAGCTAATCAGTTACCTCCGATGACCTCTGTGAGCACCTTCTGCTCAGTCCTTGCTTCCCTCCATGGTTCTTCCAAGCTGGCATGGACTTCTGCCCTCTGCTTATTGCACCAGCTGAACTGATCTGTGCTCAAGACTCATGTCTTTCTCCTATGGGCACCATGGCAAGATGATTGGTAACTTCAACAGAATAATTTAATAAGGTAAAAATGAGACTGAACCCCCTAAATCTGTTTTCACACACCTGCCTATTTTTCCCTGTCTGATCTAAATTTTCAGTAGATTCTATATCTCTTTCCCAGGGAAGGGTAGGTCTATTAATGTCGGTTCATGAGCACATTAACATTTCAGAAAGAGAGCCTGTAAAACTTGGTGGGATGTGTTGCTTTGGTTTGGGGAGGGGGGCTGTTTGTTTCAGGGATTGTGTTTTTTGGGGGGTGTTTTGGGTTTTTTTAATTTTCAAAGTTCCTGTCTAGCAAAACAAGACTCTTCTCCTTGGAGGCAAGTTGTAAGGTCTTCAAAGCTAATAATTGTCTTCTGTCCCTCAAGGCTGTGTTGAAGCCCGTGGGCATAGACTGGATTTCCCACAACCCCCAGTGAGTTCCATTATGCCTCTAGCTGTGATGTCCCTCTAAATATCAATAAGTTGCCATCACTAACAAGATCAAATACCACATTTATAAAATACTTCAGTGTTTTAGGTTGAGGGCACTCCTCTCTTTGCTTGGATTTATATGCCTTTAGAATAGGATGCTGGTGCTCTGGTGAAGTGGTCAGCGGAGACATCCATTGCCACTGTAGTAAATAGCAAAGCTGAAATCCATACTTTCAGGGATTGTTTGTGTTCAACCCCTTCAGTTTGTCAGCATGGAGTTTATCAGCATGTAGGAGAAAGAAAGAATGAGAAACAGACTCTTGAGCACAAATAAGTGACAAAACCAGAGGGGAAAGGGTTCTTTAAGTATGTTCTTACATTTCAAAACTTTCCATTATTTGGAAAGAGAGCCTAATGTGGAAACATCATTTCAAGAAGTGCCAACTGCAGGCAATTTCCATTAGATACCAAGAGCTGGATGAGGTGTTGAACGTGTTCATTACATTTCTTATCTAATTGTGTGATACTATCAAGCCATACTCACTGAAAAGCCTGACATTCTCATTAAGTACAGAATCATGGTGCTAAATAACAATGTGGTTAGATGAGAAGAGTCTATGCTTAACAGTTTTGCAGCCTTCCATGTATGTTTGCAGAGCAGTAAGATGAAAATTTCCAGGTCCTGCTTTGATAGATCACAGCATATAATTATAGTCACGTTGCATGAGAACGTGGGCACACTGCTGGCTAGATTAGAGAAAGAGACAGACAAGATCGAAGCCTCCCTGATTTTTTTCCCCCTCTCTGAGTGTGCTAACTTGTACCCATTTTAGAAATTTTGATGAGAATGTTTCCATACTTTTTCTCATTTCCTCATTTTTATAGCTCCGAACGTTCCAGGGGTTCTGCTTTGTTTCACTTCTAATAAATTCTTCTTTCGCTTGTCCTTTATTTATTCCATTCTGTTCATTTTACTGTACTGTATTCCTTTTCTATCTTTGCCTCAATTTGAGCTCTCCACCCTTCTGAATGCTGTCTCCAACTCCCTCCCTGGAGGCAGCCCCTGTCATTATCACCTCTCCTTCACTCCTCTCTTCCCTAACACAAGCGAGAAGCTCGATGACACACAGTTTCCTGATTAAAAGCAGGCTGTTCATCACCAGCTTTTATTTATTTAATAGCCCCCTTTCACAACAGTGGTTTACAGCTTATTGTAAAAGATACAGGAAAGAAAATCGAACAGTGGGTAACAGAGCAGGGGGGCAGAGCTGTGGATCTGCTCCCCCCCATCCCTGGCTCCTGCACCGCACTGGCAGATGTGATGGTGTGGGGGCTGAAGGGCTGTGGGTCACGGCCTGCCAAAGCACTGGGCCTGGCTTTTGAATGCCTTTCACCCCACCAAAATATTGCAGCCACATGCTACATAAAACTGATAAGCTATAAAGTCACTGCAAAAGGTGAAGTGTTCCCAAAAGGGGTTAAGTGCTTGTTGATGGGTCTCAGGGCGGATCACATATTTTCTTTTCTCACCAGGATTTCACTGAACCTGCCATATTTCTCCTCTCCTTTTCTTGGTCAGTTCTTTGCCCACTTACAGCTGTTTTGGCCAAGAGCAAAGCTGATTTCTCAAAGCACCCATTCTCAACCCTGCCCTTCCTTTTCCTGCAGGTACTGCAGACAGATCTCTATGCCCTTTACCTTGGATGCTGCCTTGCACCACAGATCTCCATGGCCATAGTAGCCAGCAGTGGCACTACGCAGAGCCCACCAAAGTGGGTGACATAGAAGTGTCATTTCTTTTCAGTCTTAACAGCTGTAATTTGAAGTGGATCTGGGAAGAGACCTGCTGAGGCTCTGAAGAGGAGCTGCTGTGCCGCTGTCCTTCACTGGCGAAATGGCCAGAGATAAAGAGTACCATGCCAGTGCCTTGTTCATGGTTTAAGGAGAGGCAGCAAAAGGACTTGCAGTAGTGGAGCACCTAATCAAGGCTTTGAAGAGGGCCTGTAAACAATCTAAGAATACTAATATATAGGCCAGTGCCAGAGGATCTTGTTTGTAGCAGAATGAATTTGGCTGTGGTCAGTTTGGGAGCCGGGATGCAGTTCCCAAGTACAGCAGGGATATGGTAGTCCAGCCCCAAACCTCCCTTCTGTAGGAGCCACTTCCCCTTCTCCGGAGGTGGCCATCCATCTACACTGACCAGAGTATTGCAAGTACAGCTATGGAGAGGACAGTAAGTAAATAGATAAGTACCCTTGAGAAGGACCCAGGCTAACAGGCACATAGTGAGAGGGACAAACCCTTTTGCAGGTGCATTGTCTCCTTTTCAGGGTAACTCTTCTGGGCACACTGCCAAGCAACAAGGTTTTCCAGCAAGGCTGACAAGTTTTCTCAGTTATCCCTCACCCTGATCTTTCTGCAGCTGAAATGTTCCCTTCTCTGACCCATCCCACCTCAGTTTTATCAAGACCATGTCCCATTCCATTTAGTTTTTGTTCGCTCCCCCTCCCAAAACCTTTCCCATTTGAACAGGAATAGATACAATTTTTAAAGTAACAACAGACATATTCACAACATTTCACACAAAACCAGAGCTGTTTTTTATGATCAAAAAGTGTTTTGGCAATGGGTGGGCATAGAACCAGCCTAGCTGCCCATTCTTTTCCAGTTTTGAATGATCATTTATATTTGACTTACGTGATACCAGAAATTAGGTGACTGTTTTGGGGTAAAAACTATGCATACTGAGGCACTTTTGTGCCCAAGATGTTTCCCTGTGAATTACTTCTTTTAGTTATGTGTTTAATTCCACTCAGAACATAGTTTAGTTACCTAGTAGTTTTAATTTTAGGTCTAGGCCTTATTAACTTGAAAGTAAGGACTGTACATTTTAGTTCCTACAGAGCTACAGAGCTCCTTACAGAGATGCCAGTTCCTTTTAATTTCATGGTAGAATACGTTTTCTTTTCCAAATGTTGAACTCAGTTTTGAATCTATCAGGCCTTTCCCAGATGCTAAGCAAATGCACCTAACAATGCAGATACAATAATCGCCCACACAAGAATCAGCTGAAGTGCTGCCTCCTAAGTCATATTGCTTTTACTCCTAAACTCCTAGGAGAGAGTGAGAGAGATTTAATGATACTGCAATTTCACCCCAGTGTTCTACTCCATGCCTGATATTACCCATGACAACAAGAAATGCAGGAGGGGAAGTGCTGAATATGCACTTCTGAGAGATGAATGCCCTGAAACAATAGAAGAAACACAAGGCAGCTTCCTCAGGAGAAGAGTAGGATTAATAATCTTCATTGGTTTATAATGATCTCTGATAAGTTTTTCCTGTAATAAGGGGGAAAAAAATTTATTCACTACATGAAAAAAGTACTTTAGAGCCTATCTAGTGCTAAAAGGCAAGGGCATGAAGTATAAATAACTTAGCAAGAGAATGAGTACAGGAAGAGCCCTCCAAGGTTTCATCCAGAAATGTGTTTGTGATAGTTTAAGAAAAAAACAACAGAAACCAAATCATTTAATTTGAAGGAATTTTCACATGTATCTCATTTCAGAAGTGCATAAACTCTGTCTCCAGCTGAGAAATGAAAGGCAAACTAAAGAACCCAAAGAGAGTGGGAAGTAGCTAATGTTACCTTACAATATTGTATTTTTCCTGAGTAGAGAAATTGTGGTCAACACATTCCTCTCCAAGAGTAGTTCATGCTGCACTTAATTGAGTACAACTGTGGGCTGCCACCAAAGATGGCAGACTTTCTGTCTTCATGTCCCCACTCCCACGTGTGTCCCTGTTCTCTTCTTTGCATCACATCAAAGAATTATGCAACTTCAGGCTGAATGAGCTCCCCTGATCCAACAGAAAATAAAGAGGTTTTGGGTGGGGTAGTTTGCTTTGGAATGACCCAAGAAAACTGAGCTGGAGGTAGATGGGGAGGATCGGAAGAAACTGTTGAGTGTGTGGGGCAGTGACCTCATCAGTTTTAGGCAGAGCAGGACTTCTGACTGCAGTCTTAGGCAGCTTCAAAACTGGAAAAGCAGACTGTTCTTTATCAATATGCTGCTGGACAAACAACAAAGGTTTGGGGGAGGAGGAGGTGACAATAAATGTGATGGAAGAGGCAGAATTCTGAGACACTGGAATGCTAAAGCATATGGGACATTTGGAAAATGGGAAACCACCATCTCAGCCCTTTTTGAAGAACAGAAGGTACCAAGATTATGCATCTTCCATTACCTAGTTACTGAGGAAAGTTTTTATGGACGAAAATAAAATGTCAGTTTCAACCAAGAAATATTAATTATTTTCTTAATTGCTCCTGCTCAGATATTTGCCACTGATCACAATTTAGTGGATGATGTGCTATGAAAGGTGGAGGCAGCATAAAATGCTTTGCTGAATAAATGATCCCCACCCCTCCAGGCTATGTCCATGGATGAATGCATATGCCAGTTAGGATGACTGTGTCCCCAGTTAATGCTGTTAATTGACAAACACTTGATGTGAAGTCAAACAGTGTCTTTAAAGACATCTTATTTGCATGAGAAGGTTTTTCATATTTTACAGTGTTTCTTTTTTTGCATGTGTTTTTCTGAGTAAATGCAGGCACCTTTTAGTCCTTTAATTGTTTGGACATTTAGAAACAAATGATGTATTTTAAAAAAACCCTGTAGTGTAAATCTTGATCACACCAAATCAAAACCAAACTTCCTGTTTACCTTTCTGCTGTACTTCTTAATCTAATATCTATTGTTACCGAGTGGTTATAATTCCCTCATCTTCCATGAGGTCTTCATGACCAAATAAAAGCCAGTATATCATGTCCCAGTATCTCATTCACAAAGGCAGCATGAAGCAGTAAAGAGACAGAAGGCTAGACAACAGGGTTGCTGAACTCAGTATGTGGCAGAGGTTTCCTATCTTTAAGTCCATTCTGCAGATTTCTTGGCTTTTCACAAGAATCACACAAGGATAAGAAATTTAACCTAAAAATAGCTCTGATTCCTAAAAACTAAAATTTTTAAGGCAGATGATGTTATGCACACGTTGCCTTCTGGAATGTACTTCAGACTCTGGAAGAAGGAAAAAAAAAATAAAGGAAAATTAAAAAAAAAAAAATAGAAAAGCTGAAGGAATTAAGAGAGTTGGAAAAAAGGCAGGATTAGAACCAAAAGGTGCCACTGTATGTGAGCTCTGCTCTTAGCTTTATGCCATATCTCAGCTTTCTCAGTGCTGTGTCTTCTGAAATGCAGAGTCTGGCTCTTAGTGGCCTTAGGCCATTCTCTTGTCTGTTCACCTTTGGGGCAATTAATGGTTATTTGGAGGCAGTTACCAAGATTTTCTCCCAATGTGACTGTTCACTCAGTCACATCCAAGCTTGGTCATGTTTGTTTTACATTTGCTATGATAAACTGATTTACTATTTTCTATATAAATTGTTTAACATGACCTTGTAAGTCCAAAGTTAACATGAATTATAGAGAGAAATAAAATCAAATCTCATTATTAATAATTTTTGTTCTGTCTTTTTCAAGACATTTTTGCTTTTCTTTCAGTTAAGAACTTTCTCCAAAGTATATACAGGTGCATCCATGCATCATCCATACTGCATGTAACCCTCTGCATGACAGGAATATTGATTAGGATATAAGCTGCAAGGTGAACCTTTTGACTGTTGGAAAGCAGCAAGTTGAAGATCCCCTTATTAGTTCTTTGTCGTCTGTATTCTGCAGTGAACCAGCCAGAGATCCCATGGAGGAACAATACATAATGCACTTTGCACAGGGGACCAAGTCAAGGTTGTGTAGTCACCTGGCATCTTATAATTTTTGAGTAGCTGACTTTACTACCCACGTAACTTTCTTTATAAGTAGTTTCCTTGTCTCTTTTTTTAAAAAAAAAAATTCATTTTAAAGAAGATCATATATGTGAATCCCAGATTATGGATGGATGCCCTTTTCCAGATCCAGCTGTGCTCAGCTGAATCTGGAAAAGCCACAGCTCATACTCACCCACACCTTCCCCAGGAAAAGCTCGTGTTCCCTGGTACCCACTGGCTGAGGCCACGGTCCCACCTCCAATGTCAGAATGAAAATCAGTGAAGGTTAGACAGAGTGAGCAGGAGGCTTCACTCACCTGCCTCCTTCAGATTGAAGTGGTTAGGGGAAAGTAAAGGTTCCCAGGATGCGAATTCATAAGTCTCTCATCAGACCTGAAGAAACTGTACCGGAGAAGCGACGACTGCTGACAGGGAATGCTACAAGTGTGCCAGTGTGCTGTATGAGACAGGCATTAGCACAGTGCTTTTCTGCCTATGCCTGAGCAGCCCAAACTGAGGGGAAGTCATCATTTTGTTCTCTGTTAAAGCTATATTAGATGTTCTTGTGCAGAGGAAAGGCATTTCTCTGGAAAATATAACAAACTTTGTGTAGGTTGAGCAACTTCTCAAGTAAAGAAAATTATTTTTAAGGGCAAGAAAGGATAAAATCCTGAGCAAACCAGTCTGAATTCAAAGCTGACCCTGCTCTGAGCAGGAGATTGGACCAGAGACCTGCAATTCTTCCAACCTGAAATATCCTGTGATTTTTTTTTTAAAGTAAAAAATAACCAGCTGTAGCTGATTAGAGCTGTCACTAGTGCTATAAACTGAAAGAAAAATCATTAGTGCTTTGGAGAGATTTTGGGAGGGTTCTCATTACAGCTGAGACAATCTGATGCCTGGCTGCCCACAGAAGGATGGTTTCCATTCTGCCAGACTTTCTGGTTTCTTCTAACTGCTCACATGATCCTGCAGTTTTTGAGATCTGCTGGCTGAGCCAGCAGAAAACTACTTACTCAGTTGACCTGGCTCACCTATGGGTTAGACAGTAATAGAGGCAAAAATACTGGAAAATGTGGAGCCACACAGGATAGATCCTGAGAAAGCAGGGCTTTGGCTTCTAGCATCATCAGGCTGTGGCAGAGTACAGTTTTATTCTTGTAAGTTAATGTAGATGTGTCTAGTCAGTTCTCTCACTATCATGTTTAATTATTTAATATAGTATCAGATCCCTCAGGTCTGCAACCCAGTGATGTAGGCTGGACTCTGTGCCTCCGTCTTGCAATGTATGGAGCAAGGGCTTAGATTGTGAGTGCCAGGAATCCAGTCCTGTTCCTGTGAAGTACCACTTACATCTCTGCTGTTAAATAAATGATAAACTACACAGAGTTTTTTGCTTCCCGTTAAGTTGTCTGTATGGAGGCTTTTCTGTCTTTTGATCATGGGTCAAATTCATGTCCTTTTTGATGTTAGAACAATTTGAAGGTTTTGACAGATTTTCAGTGCACCCTCCAATGCTATCCTGTTGCTGAGGTTACCTATTTTTATGTTTCTGACTTGTGATGTGGGCAATGAAGCCTAATTCACCACAGCCTAGAAAGAATAGTCAGGCTCTCTCCTCCTTGCCTCTGGTTACAAGCTCCCACTGCTTCCAATCAAACAGCTGCGGGCTGAGCTGGACAACCTCCTACAGATCAGAACAGAGAAAATGAACTCTGCAGAAAACCCAGCAGAGCAACTACAGTCAGCCTGGCAAGCTGATCCAGCTCACCATGCCCTGCCCTGTCCCTAAGGCAGCCAGTGCAGGAGGGAGACAGGAACAGACCACTGGGCAGGGAAGAGGAATGCTTTGTTGAGAGACAGCCTACAATTAGCTTGTATAAAGTGATTGTGGAACTGCAAGATCAGTCACCTTCAGAAGTACTTGCATTACATTTTTTTTTCCAGGTGATTTTACACATAAAAAAGATTCCTGTGAAGCTGCAAAGCCAGTGAAACTTTTCCTCAAATGTAACAGGAAAGAATGATTATTTAAATTTTTTTAATTTCATCTGGCATAGAACAAGACCAAAGCCAGAGAATACTTTATACTTCATTGCTTAAATATTTACAGTAGTAAAGTGAAGTGGTGGTTTTTCTTTTAGCTTTCTGCAACAAATGCAAAACCGTGCAATAATTAGCTCTACGTGAAGTCAGTGTGAATGAATTACAGTATTTCTGAGAAACTGTCAGGGCCTTATCTCACAGCTGGCACCTAGTAATACAGTAAGTAATTTCTGCAAACCCAGATAGACTCCAAAATTAATACTATCCATTAAGAAAGACCATGGAGTGCTACAATTATGTCAGAATACTTTGGCTGTCATAAACCAAATCATTCTTAATGTGTGTATTCATATCCATTAACACAGGTTTCTAAACAGAAAAGCTGGGTTTTTTTTAATTTGGATACAATTTAATCCATAGTTAGTGTAACATAATTCAAAAAAGTAACAATTTTTCTATAATTTCTACATCAGCAATTTTTGTGAGAAGTGACCGGTTTGACATCACCCTGTTTTCTAGTAATGTTTCCATGTTAATGTGTGCTTCCCTCCAGCCTCCTCAGACTGCTCAGAAGAAGCACAATTGCTTCAGACTCAGCAGTGCAACAATAAATTACAAATTGTCTTCTAGCTTGTTTTTGCACACCCACAGAAAACTTCTTTCCTGCAGTTATTCTCAAGACACCTGGGATTCCATCTGCTTACTTTATTTCAGGTGGAAAAGGGGGGAAAAAACAATGAAAACCAAACAAGATAAAACTGACAAGCCTGTATCCACCTAAACTTAAAAATCCAGAGTGAATGCTTGGATTTAAGCAGTCATGGAAGATTTACAGTGGCAGGCAGGCAGGAACTCAAAATCTTAGTCCAGGGCTGAGTTAGAAACACATGTAAGCTACCTTGAAACAAGTTTAAAAAAAAATGAACTTGTGTCCGCTGTTTATTTCAGTGTAAGCACATAATGCTGTCTTGAAATAAAGTCTGGGAATCAATTCAGGCAGTAAATTTGACCCTGTCAACTATCAAAAGAAGGGTTCTTATCTGTCTCACTGAAGAAGTATAGCAGAGTAAGCTCCAGTGATCAGCTCCTAGTTGAGTGGCAAGCCTGGCTGGAATAAAGGAGAATATTGCCTTGATTCTGGGAATTTACATGTTGCAAGGACAGCCTACAAAAAACCCCAAACAACTTAGTGTTTTACTAGTTTATAAAACTGCTCTGACTCTTTCCACCTCTATTTGATTTCAAATAGAAAGAATAACTGTGAAGTCACATTAGCCTCTACAAAATATTTCATATGCCATATGCAACAAGAAAAAAGACGCAGTTATTACTCTCTGTATAATTTTTGTTTGTTTGTTTTTTAAATATATCTACAAAAGGAACTTAGAAGCTTATAGTTTTTCCAAGAAAATAAAGAACTACACTGATGTCCTTTGTACATAAACCACTTTGAATTGTGAAAGACTCATGTAATCCCTCAATGGCATAGGAGCTCTGAAACTGAGGTCTGCAGCACTTAGGTGGCCAAGATTACGAAGACATGAAATGAGCAATATCAGTGCAGTGTGGTGCTCTCCTTGGCATGCCTTTTCCATTCCCACTGTCCCTGGAGGATTGCGGTTCTCTGAACCCTAACCATAACCCTAAACCTAATGGAAACTTGGGGTCGAGACTGAGATCCCCAGCACCATGGATGGCCTGGACAGAAAAGATATAGAGAGACCAGTGTTGGTGCATTGCCATGATCCCCTTGCTGTGCCTTTTCCAGCCCCGGTGTCCATGGAGCTGTACATATTGTAGTTCTCTGAACCCAAACCCTACCCCTTGACCCTAGTGGCAGCCTGGGATTGAGGCTGATGTACCAGATACTATGGGGGGCCCAGATTAGAAAAACATGGAACGAGCAGTGTAGGTGCAATGTTGTGCTCACCATGGTATCCCTTTTCAAGCCCCAGTGTCTATGGAGCTGTATGCTGGTTCTCTGATCTCCAACCCTAAACATGCAACCTTGTTGTTTAGGATGAAGGTTCCAAGTTCCATGGGTGGCCCGGATAAGAATGACGTGAAAGAAGGAATAGTGGTGTAATGTCATGCTCTCCTTAGCATGCTTTTTCCAGGCCCAATGTCCCTGGAGTTGTAGGCTTTATGGCTCTCTGAAACCTCTTCCTTGCCAATTAATAATGAAACATAACAGCACACAGTAAAAGAAAAGTTTCACCCAGACAATCTTCTGGAACTTATTGTCTCTTACTTTTAATTCTCTGACTTTCCCACTGTCCAGGTACAGCTGAGACATGCTCATACGATGACTGATGTTCCTGCTGTTATCTTTGTATGGGTAACATTAGCTTTACAATACTTCCCATCTTTGATTGCACTGGAAACAGACATTTTAAGGCTGCTTCTGAACTCAGAGGTTTTTGTATAGCAACACCATTCATCAGCACATCTAAGACACTATGATTCAACAGGCCAGAAATAATTCTTCCAAGCTCTTTACTGAAGACTTCACACTGAAGTGGCAGCATGCTGTTAGAGATCATCCTGACTATGCCTACTATGACAACCCTTTTTCACACCTTCTGAACATCAGAGAAAGTTTATATAATCTGTAACATCATCACCACAGGTGAATTTTTTTTTACTCCCAGTTCCAGACCTTCAATGTACTGTAAGGAACACAGAGTACTGGTGTGTTTCTGATACATGTTCTTGTATAGAGCTCTGAGAGAACGATTCAATACTCAAAGCTTCTTTGCTTTGTACACATCAAAGTTCAAGATCCTTTTGTATGGATTGTAGCATGCATCACCAAGAATATGTCATACAATGCAACACCTGTGTTTTAGATACAGCACTTCGTGTGACAAATTACAGATAAGGTGCTTTAACTAATTTTTAACTTAAAATATGAAGTGTAAAAACCTAAATCAGTCACTTTAGAAATTTGCCATTTGGCAGCCTTTTATCTCACATCTCTGTGAGGACCATAGAATCATTAGGGTTGGAAAAGACCTCTAAGTTCATTGTCCTAGTGTCACCCTAGCACTACAACAAGCTGACCACTAAACCATATCCTCAAAAGCCACATCCACATGTTTTTTCAAACTCTTCCAGGGATGGTAATTCTACCAGTTCCCTGGGAAACATGTTGCAATGCTTGGCAATCTGTTTCATGAAGAATTTTTTCCTAATATTTAGTCTAAACCTTCCTTGTTGCACCTTGAGGCCATTTCCTCTTGTCCTATTGCATGTTACCTGGGAGAAGAAACTGACTCCCACGTCCTACAACCTCCTTTGAGGTAGGTGTAGAGAGTGATAGGGACTCCCCGGGGCCTTCTTTTCTTGGTCTACAGACCCTTCACCAGCTCTGTTGCCCTTCTCTGGACATGCTCCAGCACCTCAATGTCCTTCTTGTAGTGAGGGGCCCAAAACAGAACACAGGATTCAAGGTGCAGCCTCATCAGTGCGAAGTAATGGGGGACAATCACTGCCCTAGTCCTGCTGGTCACGCTATTTGGGATACAGACCAGGATTCCACTGGCCTTCTTGGCCACCTGGGTACACTGCTGGCTCATGTTCAGTGGCTGTCAACCAGCAGCCCCAGGTCCCTTTCCACTGGGCTGCTTTCCAGCCACTCTTCCCTCCTGTGAAGTAAGATCCACACAGGTACCGCAAAAAATGCAAAGGCAGTGGAAAGAATTCAAGGAAATTTATTTCAAATGCGAGAATGCTAAAATTTACAAAGAAAAGCTCCACCAGTTGCAAAAGTCTTGGGCTTGAGAAAAACATGTGTCCCATTCCTTTTTCAGGCTTTATTATCATTGCCCACCCCGGGTCTCTCTGGGCTGCAGGGGCCCTGTAACATGTCTATGAGCATTATCTCTCTGCTCACATACCAGAGAGAGATCCCCTCTGGAATGCAGGGTGAGAGACCTGCAATTGTCTTGAGAAAAATGTCTCTCTTTTGGCAGGAAAGCCTTTCCTGAGTAACTGTCTCCTCATTGTAAAATCTTCTGGAAAAAGGCTACATACACCTACACCTCAACCTGTAGCTCTGCATGAGGTTTGCGTGACACAAGTGTAGGACCCAGCACTTTGCCTTGTTGAACCTCAGCCCATCAATGCAGGCTGTTGAGATCACTCTGCAAATCCTTCCCACCCTCCAGCAGATCGACACTCCCACCCAGCTTGGTGTTGTCTGTGAACTCACTGAATGTGCACTTGATCCCCTGGTCCAGGTCATCAATGAAGATATTAAACAGGACATTCCCCAGTACTGACACCTTGGCTCTGTACTGATGATCAGCTGCCAACGGGATGTAACTCCATTCACCACAGTTCTCTGGGCCTGACCATCCGACCCATATTTTACCCAGCACCTTTCCACAGTCTGGGAAGCCAGTTTCTCACGGGTAATGCTGTGGGAAATGGTGATAAAGGCTTTACTGGAAGTTTAGTAGGAGCTCTGTCTGGATTGCCACATGCTTTCTGATGCTTGCAGAGGATGCAACTTTTGGCCATTATTTTGTTCAATTGTGTGAAAACATAGGAGCACTTAAATCTCGTGAAACCTCACATGTAGGCTTCATATGGAGGACATACATTGATAGTATGTTTTTAACAACTGTTATAGAAACTACTGTAGGTGATAAGCAGGTACAGATCTATATCTATATAGAGATGTATGTACCTAGAGATAACAAAGTCAAGCATCATCCTTCATCACTCACTGATTTTCATGATTCAGTAATGGAAAGTGGCTGATCAGTAGATCTGGCCTAAATTATGGCTATATTTCACTTGCTTTGCATTGACATGTAGCAGCACAAAGCAACCAGTGTCTGATGAATCTGTCTCAGAATTTCAGATGGTTTTCAGCTGAGCCAAGCTTCCTCATATATATCTTCAGGTTTTAGGAGGTATTTTGCTACCTTTCTTGTGTCTTCTCACTGGGATTCTTCATGGGCTTTCTGGTTAAATATTCACATGTAAAAACTTTTGGAAGAAATTCTCAGGCAAAAATCATTGTTAAATTGGATCTGATATTAAGAATGTATGTCACTAATTTAACTGAAAGTAATCCCAGAAAATATATCAGCTGCATATAATGATGGCTATTCTCATCTAAACCAGGATCCCCTTTTTAAGGGGTCTGGTCATATCTGCAAACGATGAACTGAATGTCAGGTCCTTAATAGACTCTACTGAAGCGACTAGAAGTAAATATATATTCTTGCACTGAAGAATTTGATATATCAAATGTGAGAATGCTTTGAATTATAAACTGAATAGTCTGGGGTTTTTTCTAGATTATCTTTTGATCTATGAATTACAAAACTTTCTTAAGAGATCCAAATCCAGGTACAGACATAAAAACTCTTGGATTGCATTAGGGGTTTTTTACCAGCCTTAATAAAGCAGGCAATTTGTTCACAATTATAAAGTGTTTAGTTTACTAAGCCTATATTCAGTCATGCATATCAAGGCAATCTGATGGTTGAAGACTTCTGGATGTCCATTCCTTGACTCAGTCAAGCCAACTAAAAAATCCCAGTACTTGGTCCATTACCAGCATGCTAAATTGAACTTAAAACTATATCATATGATTCTTTGAAGCTTTATCACCCTTTGATTGCTATAGTGTCTAAAATGAAAATTGTAAGGATGATACTCACTGTGGTACTCAACCAATTGTATACCTTCAAAGACTATAGATTAAGTTGATTTTTTTTGGAAGATTAACCTATCAATAATGCTAGCATTAATGAAAATAATACTCTTCTGCCCTATAATGGGGTTTCTTCCGTGCATATTCTGCCTGCCTACTTCCTCATATCCAAGAAAAAGCTTTCAAACATCAAGAATTCCATTTAAATAATTTATTATCAATGTTATTTTGAATGCTTGTTTTTGAAGCATTCCACATTTTCTCTGCTTTGAGTGTTATAGAACCCTTTATTCTTTTAGACTAATCCAAAGAGCTCGCTCAATATATTTGAGTGTTCTGCTCTGTCAGAATGACATCTTATCCTGGAAAATGTCCAGCTGGTATTTCATTTAAATTTACACAACAGAAACCATTAGGATTTTAAACTTCTTTCATTCAATTCTCTTCACAAAACACCACGTTTGTATTCCAGTGCCAATACACAACCTGCCTGCAACACTTTGAAATGAAGGATAGTTAGCTTCAGGACATGCCATCAAATTATAAACTGTAATCTCTCTTAAAGCTACAACTTGAGTAAAGCTCAGTTTGGCAGGCCAGGGAGATTATGATTCATGCTTTAATTTTATCTGTCAGGTGCTGTTGCAGTGCTGTTCTGGCTAGTGTCCCAGGCAGACTCCTAAGAAGACAGAGCACAGCTCTTAAAATACGTGCACCTTTTAGACTTTGAAGCTCCACGACTTCTCTTGCATTTGACCTCCCGGGGTTACCAAATGAAGACAAAGTCAATCTGCCTTTTCCTGACACTTTCTCATTGACCTGTTTCTTTCCTATGTCTGCAATACAGTTTGTTATCTTCTAGTTACACAGGGACTGAGTCTTATCTGGAGCTAAGTGTACAGTTCAGGCAGCTTGCATAAAGCTATGATGGTCAACCCAAGCAGAGTACCTAGTGTGTTTTACTGCACACTAATGAGAGACATGACTAAAGAGTTTCAGATACATCTCTCTTAACTGTGAAATAGCTTTTTTCCAACAAATCCAATCATAGGCCTTTTTTTCTTTCAAAGAATGAATTACAACTAGAACTACTGAATTTGAAGTTTTCTTATATGTGCAGCTAACAAATATTCTGTTGTTAATATATAAACTCACATTATCAATTACTTTATCTACTTAAATACTTCCTCAAGGATAAGGGAAATGCCTTTACTGTGTATTCCACCAATATCATAAAAAAGATGTTCAACACTTCATTCTTACCAATATTTATTATTGTTTATATGAAAATGGTAATAGTTAAACAGACTTAGTAAGAAAAAGTTTGGGTATTAAAATTGTCTGGAACACTACAGAATTTTCAATTAATTAAAAATAGAAGCTTCTAGATAGTCTTTTCACAAACCCAGTCTTCAGGAAAACACAATTCTTTCCAAACTATTTAATTTAATAGGATATGTATAAAGACTTTGTTCTGGGAGAGATACATTAAGGCACTGCATGTCCTTATGTATTTTGCAAGTGGTAATGAAGAAACTGAGATGGAGATCTGGTTGGTATGTTTGAAAGCACAAATCAGAATCTGTCACTCAAAGCTGGCTTAAGCTTGTGTTTACACTGCCTTGATCCCGGGGTTTCTTTGAAGATTTCTTCGTAAGGCTATAAGAGGGCATTCTGAGGGTTAGTCAAATGTACATAACAGCTACAGATGATGATAACTCCAATGCAGAATTAATCATAGAACCTTTAAAAATATTGAGTTGGAAGGCACCCACAAGGATCATTGAGTCCAACTCCTGGCCCTACATAGGACACTGCAAGAATCACACCCTGGGCCTGAGACTGTTGTGCAAATGCTTCTTGAACTCAGTCTTGGTACTGTGATCTTTCCCTGGGAAGCCTGTTCCAGTGCCCAACCACCCATTGCATTAAAAACTTTTTCCTGATATCCAACCTAAACCTCTCCTGACTCAGCTTCATGCCATTCCCTTGGGTCCTCTCACTGGTCACCACAGAGACGAGATCAGTGCCTGCCCCTCCTCTTCCCCTTGTGGGGAAGTTGTAGTTGCAGTGAGGTCTCCCCTCAGTCTCCTCTTCTCTAGGCTGAACAGACCAAGTGAACCCAGCTGCTCCTAATATGGCTTCCCCTCAAGGCCCTTCACCACCTTTGTGCCCTTCCTTTTGACAGTCTCTAGTAGCTTAATGTCTCCTTATAAATTGTGGTGCCCAAAACTGCACACAGTGCTTGAGGTGAGGCCACGCCAGTGCAGAGCAGAGCAGGAAAAACACCTCCCTTGACCGGCTGGTGATGCTTTGCCTGATGCCCTCCAGGACACGGTTAGCCCTCCTGGTTGTGCAAAATTTGTCGTTTTTCAAATTCCCTTTTGCATAACCACATTTTTTTTTAGCATCCAGCGAGCAGCAGCTTAGCTTGGGAGTAGAGCTTTTGCATCGGTGGTGTGACTCTGCAGCATTAGTCATGCAGCCTCGCGGTCATTAGCAGGCTAGACAGCCCCAGTCAAACACTGCAGAGCAGCTACTTTGTAAAGAAGTCATCTGACTTCAATGTTCAGCTTCCAGTGGTAGTGATCTGTGATGATCATCTTGATAATTGCAGTATTTTTTGCCACAGCGCTTTTTAAAATGTTTAAATCATCTTGAAAATAGCAGCACTGCAAGATTTGATAGTCTTTTATTTGAACAGTTTTTCTCAATCGTGAACCATTTGGAGAATCTTCTACTTGAGCAATTGTGTAACAGGAGGAAGCAACAATGATCCATGTCAACTGACAGGTTCCTCTGGGAGATTTCTGCTTCTCCCAGCCCTAGACCACCTGTCAGTGCATGGGCTCACTACAGACAGTGCTCTGAACCTACAGGCAAAGCCTGAGGGTACACTCCATGTTAATTAAAGAACTTCATTATTTTTTCTCTCTGCCATTTATATATTAATTTTGAAATTAATATTTCAAATTTATTTTGAAGAAACTCAAATATTGAGTCTACACAGTCCAGCCCTGCACTTGGCAGCTATATAAGTCTGAGCAAAAGGAAGCGGAGAGGGACAAAAGGGTGGTAAGTGCAGTGCATGAAAGGGTGGTAAGATGCAGTGCACTGCAATAACCTTAACACAGTGGCAAGGAAATTGTCTTTTCCTCAAGGGAGAGGCTTCCTCACCTAGCCTTGATTCTGAGCCCACACAGAAATGTGTTCTACTAGCTAGATCTGATCCCTGTGCTTTTCTTCTTTCTTTTTTTTTTTTTTTTTTTTTGATTCTATGTTTTGTATTCAAAGTAATGAAAAGGA
>JAWWMO010000043.1:28359773-28399683 GCA_035047845.1 Dendrocincla fuliginosa | reverse complement strand
GGAGGGCGGCCGTGGCGGGGCCGGGGCCGGGGGCAGGGCGGCCGTGGCAGCAGGCAGGTCACGTCTGCCCCGGGGAGAGCGGGGAACACCCAGCGGCCCCCCTGACCCAGCGGTGCCCCGGCGTGCGTGGAAACAGAAATAATAAATGCCAGGAAGGGCATAATTGCCTGCACAGCCTAACCCTGGAGGGGCTGTGCCCCTCGCAGGAAGAGGAACCATCCCCTGGGGTGTGCCTGCGAAGACACTCGCACTTTGATATTTTTTTTCTTTTAAATTCATTTTTTCTATGCGTCTTACTTGGCCTCATACATAACCCCTTTTTATATTATTGTTATTCACTTTTCATCACAGAGCATCACTGTCCATGTTTCCAGGGGTTGTAGTGTTTAAGGGGGAATTGTTAGCTGAATTGCGTGGTGTGGAATTGCCTCCCTGTGTAACCGTGACTTCCCAGGTGGTCCTTTTCTCTGTACACCAGTCAGAAAGGTTGCGGTGGATTACCTGTTTCCTGTGCCTGCCGATGTTTTTCAGTAATGCGGCCTAAACGTGTGTGCTTGGGGAATAGAGGCTTTTTATAAACGAAAAGGAGTGCACTTGTAGCCATGCTTGCTAACGGAAGAGAATGTTGCTCAAGAGTTCTTTCTTATGGTTATCATACCTACGGGTTAATCCAGTCAGCAAGAGAAGTTTAAATGGCAGTCAAAGTTGCAATGCTATCAAAAGCCACAATTACAATGCAGATATTGGTCAAAGCAGTGATGAATGTGACTTGCAACAAATGTTACATCTTTGAAACTGTAACTGCAAGGTTGCATCCAATTACTTGAGCTAAAAAGATTACTCTTTATTTCTGGAGTTGATTTTTTAGGCTTCTGAAAACCAGAATGCGTGTTGAAAGTGAGCTTGAGTTTTGAATTTGAGTTGATCCTTTTTTTTTTTTAACAAAGGAAATCCGTGAGGTAAATGTGCTCAGAGGGAATTGCATCTGTCACAAATAGCGTGGCTTCTCGTTATAACAATCACATTGTGTTTATATCACAGAGAGATGTGTACAGATTGGTAATATTCAGCAAAATAAGACTGCTGAATTAGTGTGGAGTCTTTTAAAAAAGTCTCTCTATCACCCAGTCTGTTTGATAGGCAAAGTCAGTGTAAAATTATGTTTTGTTGCATTGGAAACTCAGCTGGATACAAGCATTGAAACTTAAAACCCTACAAAACAAAACAAAAAAACCATGCCAAACCAAAGAGTGTGGAGTTCCTGAGAAACAAATATTTTTCATTGCATTCTAGTTTCCCCACTTGAATGCTTCATGTTTTATATATTTTAGCGGGTTTTTTTGGTTGTGTTTTGGTGTTTTTTTTTTTTTTTTTTTTTAATTTCCAGTTTCCCCTCGACCAGTGACCTGCTATGGAAGAACTGTAGTTCACAGGTTGAGTTTTGTTTCTCTCCTTCAACAGTTACAATGCATACATGAGTAGGTTTACGAGTTTCCTTTTCCCATGAGGTTTAAATGGGCTGTATGTTCATATCTTTCCAAAGTTGAGTTTTTGCGCATAGCATGAGATAAATACAGGTTGAGGTTTTAGGCCAGGCAGTTTTTGTCTCCAATTCTGATATTTCATGTGAGCTAGTAAGTAGACCTTTGTGTCTGTGGAGAGAATCATTAGGGTGCCAAAGAGATGCAAAAGGCCATTTGGGTGATTTTTTTTTTTTTTTTAACGATCTGGAGTCCAAGTTACCAAATTAGTGCCTTGTCAAAGCATTTGTTGGTATTGCTTATAGTGCAAAATGGTTTTCATCAGCATTAGGCAGAATAACAATGCTACCATGTTTTGATGACACTGAGAACACATTATTTATTTATTTCAGTCTTCCATTTTGAAGCTTGGTGTTAGATTAAATTGATGCCTCAGCATGGCTCTTAGTGTGCAGTAGTTCTTAAAAATTTTGACTGTTTTTTACTGATGGGAGCTATAAGACAATGTAAAACACTACTTTTTTTTTTTTTCTTTTTTAATTCAGAGAAATCTGTTTCTTTGTGGTGGAATGTTTAATATCTACATCTGCATGTTAAAATTCACTAAATGTGACCAGACTTTCAAAGGGAAAACCAGGCAATCATATTCAAGTTTAGTGGGTTTGAAGGCCACTGGAAATTAGGTGCAAAGTTGATTAAAACTTTTTTTAATACTATGTACATTTTAATTTACAGGAATATTTTCAGGTGGGAGTGGGGTTTTTGGGTGTTTTCATTGTAGAATAATTTCTTCCTTCCAAGAGAGTTAACTTTTTTGCCAAGGCCTAGATACGGATTATGTTTTTTTTAAAACTGGTGAAATTGTTAAGATTGGTGCAAATAATTCTTAGGACTTCTTGATTTTATCTTATTTCTAGACTGGATTTTCAAAGCAGATTAACTTTGTCTATGGCAGTATTACATTGAATGGTTAAACTGGGCTATGCTTGGAGGGGGGATGTCCAAGAGAAATCCTGGATGCTGCAGGAAGTGGTGTAACTGACTCCCAAGGTGGAGCTCTCTTCCTTGCTTTAGTACTAGTAGTACTAAAGGAGTGCCCCAACATGGTGCCAGTTAGATGTGCCATGAGTCAGATGTAAAACTAAGCTCCTATCTGCTAGGTGAAAACACCTGTACTTCTACTCTAGAACAATTGCCAGATGTTAATTAGGTAATGTCACTGAGGATCTGAAACTCTCCCTGTAGACATGGCTTTCATATTTAATTTCTAACCTAAAATGTTCTGTTTTGTTGCTTGGGTACTGAGAAATTGTTATGTTCCTCTTGATAGGAAACTGCACTGAATGTAGTAATTTTCTACTTGTGACCTTTAAAACATTTTGAAATCTTCTGGATGAAAGATGTTATATAAACATAAGGAACACAGGACTGTAATAATTATTTCTTACTTGGATAAATCTCATGCTGAAGTTCATTAGAAGCATGAGTAAGGAGTACCAAAGAAAACCCTAACATACTGTATTATAGAGGAAACTGCTATCAAGCTCTATATTTAGGTTGCCTAATAGTTTCCATTATAAAGAAGTTGTATGACCTCCTTGAGAAGCTTTATTGATGTTTGGCAAGAGGAAAAAGAAGTGATTTGATTTCCTTGCCCCATGAAGTTCTTTAAGTTTTGTTGAGACTAAATCACTTGAAAAATCATCATTCTCTCTCTGTCACTCATGTTGTACAGAAAAGTCATTGCTAGAACACTGAAAAAGCTCAGACTGGAATAATGTAAAAGCAACAGTGGCAATGATGGTATGCTGAAAATAAGGAAAGGAGTTATTTGGCTCCTGGGAAGGTTATAATGTGGTTGCTGAATTTGGTCTGACTCTTACAATTACCACTTTGTCAAAAGAAAGTTGCCTCCACTGGCAAGCTACCATTTCTTTTCTTTCTTTCCTTCTGCTCTTCATGGCACTATTAGTATACTAGGAGTATACTAATAGTGGTTGACCTTCAAGGCTGGATCGTTGGACAGACCTTATTGCAGCAAGTACTTGCTCCTGGTTTGTCTGTCCTTCAGTAGATGTTTGGATTTTGCTATTCTTGCCAGCTAACACCATTAGTCACTGTGATTTAGATGTGTTGTAAAGCTGAAGATTAAGAGTTTCAGTGTTGCTGGGAAGAAGTACACAAAAGGACTGGCATTCCCGCTACAGGAATGTACATTTCCTAGTCTCTTCTGCCTTCTAGGAGGCTGCGTTACTGCCCTGTTGTCACCTCTGCTCAAACTTCCTCAGAAGCATTATTAATGCTCTTGTTATTCAGTTAGCAATAGCATCGAGATTTAAAATTACCTGTCACTTTGCTTTCCTTCTTGTGGGTTTTTTGCATGTGGTGTGATGTCTAGTTGCAGGATCTTGTTCTTTTTTTTTAATGCTGTGATAAACCACTTCGCCTTTCAGAATGAAAGATGAGCATCCAGGGAAGTGCAGTGAGAGCAACAGAAGGAACTGCTGTTCCTGCTTTTTAAACTTTGAAATGCTTGGAATGATACTCTGCTGTGTAAATAAAGGAAGAAAGAGGGGCAGGGACACATGATCAATTTCGCCTTTTCAGAGCTGATAGCATTCTATGATTTTTAAATTAGGAAAAAGGGTAAAATTCCAAAG
Source organism: Dendrocincla fuliginosa (assembly GCA_035047845.1). Taxonomy (NCBI): domain Eukaryota; kingdom Metazoa; phylum Chordata; class Aves; order Passeriformes; family Dendrocolaptidae; genus Dendrocincla; species Dendrocincla fuliginosa. Next base: position 28,395,542 of record JAWWMO010000043.1, on the reverse strand, counting down.
GATATTTTCACTAATGGTATTCTCTTAGTAACATGGGAAAATATGTTGAATAAAAGTGTATTTTTTGCTTGTTACTGTTTTACTTTTTTAGAGCCTCTTTTGTTACTTCATTTGAATTCAGTAAAAGCTTAATATTGCTTGTGAATATGGGTCTAGGTACAAGTGAATTCTGTGAAGTTTTGTGAAGTTTTTATTTGCTTGGGATTAGGGTTTTTGGTTTTGGGGGGTTTTTTGTTTGTTTTTCAGGGATTCCTATTTGATACACATGTGAGTGAGCTGTTATATGCAATATGTTATAAAATAGCCCCTGAAATCTGTAGCCAGAACAAGAAAGTCATCTTAAGTCAGGATGAATTTTTGTGGATTTGGGATCTATACGTCTTAACATCGTGCACTGCCAAAGTAGAGACATGTATAACCAGCTGAATGGGGGCATGGCTTCCATATCCTATGATCTATTAATCTTCACTACTGAATTGTGCGTTTTCTCCCAGCCTAAGGTATGAAAAACCAATTTCAAATCATACCAGTCTGAGGTATAAGGAACTGGGATGCAGTCTTTGTACGTTTCCCTGGTATTGGTCTATGCTCCTTGACTGTGCCTGAGAGTATGGCAATCTAATATGTGCATGCATTTTATAAGCATATCTGATAATTTCCTAAATATGAGATATAGGTCTCTATTTGGAATTGTCATGAGCTTGTTTTTTGCTTTGAGAAGCGTAAATAGAGTGTTTAATTTTTTAACTTGGATATCAAGGTCATTTTTCTTCAGAAAACATGTGCAATTTGTTTAGTCATGTACCATCTGGATGTTTGTAAGCACAAATCAGTTACATTTAATCAAATCTGGTATTTGTATTTCTGTTGAAATGCAGTACTGCTAAGAACAGTGTTGGTACTTATCTTGTATATCTGGTTTATCGTGTCTGTCTCACAACAGCTTGTTAAGGACTTTCTTCTGCCTTCCAGAATGCAGCCTCTGTGTGTGCACGTGTGTGTGTGTGTGTGTGTTGAAGAGAGAGACAGAAGGTTGTAAAGGAGAAAAAGAGGAAGAACTGCCTGTCATGCTGATTTTACAAATACATGACTGAATCAAGCTTAACAGACTGAAGAGCTGTTTGTTACTTGTGATACTGTGATAATTTGGAGAAGGAAATATTTGCAGGAATTGAGTGGAAAAGTCACATATAATCCATATTTAGCCAAACTCTATATTGCAAGTTTTATGTTTTAGTGTCAATATTAAATTATAAAGAAGAGCAAGCATAAATAGTTTTCTTTTGCTCTGTAGATAGCTATTTTTAAAAAGAGTTTTTAGAATTGTTATGGAATGTATTTAGGAATTATTTTCCCTGAAAATATAGTGAAACTTAAGAATTCTGTGCACATCGACTTGAATGAGTTTTTGTTTTCTTTATAAAACAATGAATGAATTTTTGAGTGAGCTGTCTCTGTTAGATGCTCCTGGTGGGTATAGCTTGTATGGGCAGTAGAGAATGCAATGTGCAGCTAATCAAAAGAAGGTCAAGTTTATATTTTAGAAAGAAGTAAGGAAAGGGATTTTTTTGGTTGGTTGGTTGGGTTTTTTTAGGTTGAATCTTGTGTTAAATCCTTGTGGTTTTGAACTTAACATATATTTTAATCTATTACTCTAAGCAGATCATAAAAAATTTGTTGTTTTTTTTTTTTCTCCAGCACAAACTTGATATTTTTGGTTTGACACTCGCTTGTTTTCTTTTTTTTTCTGTAGCTCCTTCCAGATGTGTTATGCTTCAGTAATTTTTTTCCCCTCATTTTTTTTAATGCAATCTCCTCAGAACAAAGCAAGGAGTGTTTCACTTGATATTGGGATAAAATCCAATAGGGCCTGTTTGATCCAACTTTGATAGTTGATTTAAACCTAGTTTAGTTGTTCATTTCTGCATCATGTTGAAAATAGAACCATAAAATTGTAGAATTACTAAGGTGGGGAAAGAGCTCTAAGATCATTGAGTCCAACCATTAATACAGCACCTCTGTGTTCACCACCAGATGATGTCCTCAAGTGCCACACTGACACATCTTTTGAACATTTCCAGGGATTGTGACTCCAACACTTCCCTGGGCAACATGTTCCAATGTCTGATCATCTGTTCTGTGCAAAACGTTTTCCTAATGTTCAAACTAAACCTCCCCTGTTGCAACTTCAGGCCATTTCCTCTCATCCTGCCACTTGTTACCTGGGAGAAGAGACCAACATCCACCTTGCTACAACTCGGGCACTGAGATCAAGCTGGCAGGCTTGTAGTTCCCTGGTGTTATATCAGCAATTAACTTTGGCCAGAAGTTTAGTTACTTAACCTTTTATGTATATATACACCTTATATAAGTAAAAGAAACAAACATGGAGCAGAAAGAAACCTTTGCTTTCTATAAACATTCTCTTTTTCACTCCTGTGATAACTAATAATATCTACAATAACTAGTGATATCAGAGCTGCTGAACAGGAAAAACTACTTGGCCCTCTGTTTCCAAAATCTTAGATCTGATCATGAACTTGGGAGATACACTCTCTAGAAAACCAACTTTATTAATAGGTGCTGCACCATCAGAGAAAGATTCTGCCAGCAACATAGATTAGGATTTGTTTTCCACAGTTAGAAAGCAGTAAAAGCTCTGAATTCTTTCACATTCATTATAGGGATGGTTCTAAGGAGGCTGATATATCTCATATGTCTTATCCATGTTATCCTAGGAGCTCAGGATGGAAAAGGTCTTCCAGTGATTTAGACCCTCTTCTATACTGAAAGAGTATCAGTAAACCTGGGCAACTTCTAATACTATTTTTATTCTAAGAAGTCTTCATTGAAGGGGACTTTAACCTCTTTAGGCAGCTTATTCATAACGCTTTTTACCCTTGGTGTTTTTCCAGATGTCTGACTTTTGTGTTCAGTGAGATAGGTTGATTTATATTCCCCCTCCCCTTTAGTGAATTACGCACTACATTTGTAGTTCTTTGGTTACTGGCTTTTGGTTTTCATATCCATTCATTTTCTCTCTAAGTCTTCATATAAAAAAGAAAATTTCAGCAGTCTTTTCTTATAGGTAACAGTTTTCTTAAGTTTATGTCATGATTCTTCATTCCTGAGTGTTCAGTTGACACACTTCAGTAGTAGCCCAGAATGAGGACATACCTTCAGCTGAGTAATTTGTAGCGTATGGTTTCATGGGATTGTGGCTTTTCAGGATTCTGCTAAATTATAGTGTACGATGCTCATACTTCCCTGAATGAGGATTTTCCTTTGTGCAGGAGTATCATGATGATGACTTATCCATGCCATGTAATCTACTTGATCCAGTACAATCTGGTGTCCTTTTGTATCCCACTGTTATTTAAGTAGGGTGCTTTTTTCATGTTGTCATGAGGCCTGCAGTGCTTTATGCTGTCTTTCTTGGAATTCATAATGTTGATTTTTGAGTCATCTTTACTCAGGATGGTCTTGTCAGATAGTTCTCATCACCTTTCAACTTGATGCTTGTTCTATTCCTTATTCCTTTGTCCAAAGCTTGATAGTGTGCCTGTAGAACATCGCTGCAAAAACTATCCTGTAGATACATGTATGTAAATGTCTCTACAACTGGTTGCTGGCAACTATTAAAAAAGCAAACCCAAGTTTTGAACTTTATTCTGTAATTTTGTCCTCATCATAGTTAGCTTGAGTGGGAGAATATATTTTTTATTGTGTTGCGAGTAAGACTTGGAATGTGTATTCTTTTTCTCCTAGTCAGTACAACTATTAGTCCATTAAAGAAAAGAACTAGACTGTGACAAGCCAATTGGCTTTATCCTTTAATACTCCCAGTTCTTAAATAATTTCATTCTACCTAGTATCTTTCTGAAATTTAGGTTAGGCTGTGTCATCTACTACCTGCATTTTTATTTGTCTATCTTGGGATTTCTCTCTTTTTTTTTTTCCCTTTACAGTACTTGATGACTTCTTCCATCTTCCTGTAGTTTTCTAAATATTTGATTCTAACGGTGAATTTCACTAGAGGCTGTTGACTGCCATCAATAACATTCAGTAGCATAGTCTGTTTCTTATTCTCACTTGTACTCATACTCCCTTGTTTAATTTGGTTACATGGAATTAAACTTTTTTCTGGGTACTGAAGCAAGGAAGCCTTTATGCTGTCTGGTACTTGCTTCCTTTCCATGTTTGATAGTGGATATACTTCTTTCTATTTTCATCATTAAGTACTTTCCTTTGGGGTGTAAGTAGTGTGTGTTTTGATGTGATTTGCCTTGGGGTTTTTTTGGAGGTTGTTTTTTGTTGTTGGTTTTTTGGCTGTTGGGAGTGTTTTTTGGTGGAAAAGTCATTTTTGTTTTAATGCCACCAATGGTATTCTTGCTCCATGTGTCTTTTCTGGGGAAGATTATTATCTGTCCTAGACTAAAAGCTACAGGGATTTGAACAAATACCTACAGTAAGGTGATTTATATTAAAGGAGAAGTCTAGCTTCTAGCTGGTAAGAAGAAAGCTCTTGTATCACCTGTAGAGTGATGAAAAGTTGCATTTTCTGCCCCATGACTTTTTATAGCAATTTTTCCTTGTTAGTTGTGACAGCCCACTATGCCTGTTCCTGTTTAAAACTTTATACAAGTGTCTGTACGTTTCATCTTGAAAGTCGGGTTAGGAGAGTATGCTTTTCTCAGAGCATTAAGTCATGTCTTGCTGGCTCATACAGTGAGCTACAAAATACTTTTAAAGTAGGTTAGTTAGAACAAAATATTAAGTGTTCAGTTTTTACACTTTAATGCAGTAGCTTATCCTGGTGTAAGTAGGACAGAGAGATCTTGAGGATTGTCTGTTCCCTCTGAAGTGCATTCCACTGGTATATGGTACACTGATGTGGAGCAGGCTTGAACTTGGAGGTTTCAGCTGCAGAATGTGGTTGGTAGGCTTTTGGCTGGCAAACTTTCCATCAGAAGTTGGAAAGATGACTATAGGATATGACCTTGACATCTGCTACAAGTTTTTTGTTTTCTTAGGAGTTGAGGGGTGGGGAGGAAATGAGCAATTGAAAGTTTTCCCATTCTAATTTACTCTGGATTTGGGACTTATCTTTAAACTTTTCCATAATGCTTGAACATACTTTCTCTGAACTGTACTGTTCAAATGAGAGTGTCTAGCAGAAAACAACGTATGAATGAGTGGGGGTTTGAAAATTCACTATGTAAATAAAGTTCTTGATTCTAACAGTTAGAAAAAGTTGGTTTGGCACGTGCAGTGAAAGAAAAGTTGTTTCTTTACGGGTATCACCAAAATCTGTGATTAAGGTCATGCACTACAAGTTCTCTAATTGAATAAGAAGGGTAAAAGAGAAGGTGAGGACTGATTCTGTGGCATCTTTTTAGATTAATGTACATCTTACTGAAGAATGCTATGGAGGCTCTGGGAAGATTACACCTGCAGTGCAGAACAAATAAGACAGGTCAGAGGCAAGTTCCCTCCTGTTTGATCACAAAACCAGCTGTGCCAAGTATTGGCCCTGTTTAGTACAATGACTGTACTGCTGCATCAGTGTGAACCTCATGTTTTGCGTGTGTTTTTTTGCATAGATGCAAGAGGCATCACAGTTTCTGCAGGAAGGGGACAGAGGAGCAGTCTGGAGGATCCAATCCTTTGTGGGATTAGCAGTTGGAAGAGGCCACTTCCCTATGAATCCCAAGGATCTAGAAGTCTAAACGACTGTAATCACTGCTTTCTCTGTAGACTCCCAAATACTGCCTCCTCAGGGGATGTTGTCAAGGAAGTTAGGCTTTGTAACCATTGCTCATGGAGCACGTTGTCATCTAGGAGACATAAACTGGTCAATAGCCACGTGTTTCTCAAAAAGGGTATTTTCGATATAGCTGCCATGCTGAGCATTGGTGAGCCATAGTCTGTGGCTCAGAAGAGGGGAAGAATTCTAACAACAGTGTGCAGGAGGCTGGACTTCAGACTGGTTGTTGGGGAACTAACATTTGATGGATGCTGTGGAAAGTATCCATGAAGATGAACTTTGTCTTTCTAAAGGTCCTGATACATACATTTCTTCTTAGGGCAGGCTGTTTTGCACAATACCGGTTGTCTTCAGGAGACTTGCTGGCCTCATCTGTTAAATGTCATCTGGAAAACAGGGCATTCCCTTTAAAGAGATGATTAAATAGGGCCACTGCCTCAAGGGGTAGTTTTCTGCAAGTTTTTACAGTGACTGATAAAACCATATGGGTCTTGTGAGTCTATTCTAATTGAATCAGCTTTTAGTGAAAGACGGAATTGCTAGAAATGCATTGAATGGATGAATTCCAAGTAAATGATTCACGCTGTAAAGCAGTTAAGAATATGAAAGCACAAATCAGAGCTGTCTGAAGGTTAGAATTCAAATATATAGAGAATGTGTAGAAATTGGATTGTTACTCTGCAGTATGCAGATGGAACTATATTATGTTTTCCCATACAGAGTACTAGCTCCATTGTTTGTACTGTCATAATTACACAGTTGTATAATTTGCAGAGGCAGTGCAATGTACTGTTAACACTGTAGGATATGACAGAGGTAATGGTAATGAGAAAAAATAATTTTGGATAGCAACACAAGTTGTTGAAGGTATATTTAATCATGAACTGCTTCAATGTAGAAATAAAGACTAGTTTCTCACAAAATGGCTTTGTGTGGTGATTAGTGTGAGCATATTCATGTGACATGGCAAGCTAAATGTAGTTTAATCTGATAGTTTTTATTCTATGAATAGCTTAATAGAGTTCTGATGACTGGGGGATGGTGAGCTGGTCTGTGTCAGAACCCAAAGACTACTTCTCCTGGTAGCAATTTAATTTAATTGCTAGCAACTTGTACTGGCATTACAAGAACTGGTAATAGGAAATATCTTTTACTTTTCATAATGGGACTTCAACTGCTAAAAAATCAGGAGTGGCATCGTTACATGAGTTTGAAAGATCTAACTAGTCACAGTGTAATGCTGCTTAGTATACATGGTGTTCCTGATGGTTTCCTTTTTGCTTTAATTAATATCATTGATGTGCTTATGCAGAAATTAAGGGTTTTTTTCTTATTAGGAGGTAAGTTGTGGCCTACTTACACTTGATCACAAAACGCAATAGTAATGTAACAGATGTTTTATGTTTATGTTGGGTTTATAGCAAAGTTGAAAAAGCATCTTCCTTTGTTCTAGAATATTGTTTGACAGAACCTAGAAGCTCTTGTTGCACAAGATGCTGCAGAAAGAGATTGTGGAGTAGATATGATAGCTGGTAAAAAGATATATGTAATTTTATAAAACAAGTTTTGGTTAAATACCAAATCTAGAAAAATACATTGTTAGTTGAGAAATTGCCAGATAGAAGAAAATAAAGTCTGAAAACATTGTAGCTACTAGTCTGCATATATGTGGAAGGATGTGTTAAAAACTGTTGTGTGTTTTGTGTGTAGAAATGCTTATTAATTCTCTCTAATTATTTGAGAATGTCTTACTCCACTATTGAAGTTTGAAAAATATTTCATGCTTTTAAATGTTTACTGTCAACCTAGCACTTGAAAATTTCATTGTCTTGAACCACAAAGAAGGATCAGTAAAAAAGATAGAGAAATTGATAGGGTAAAGGTAGGGATTTTTTTTTTTTTCTTGGTTTCTGTGCAGCCAGATTGCATATACTTAAAAGCACCTTAATGGTAGAGATTTGTGCCTGAACTGGAATGAAGGGTCTAAAATGTAAATTAAACTTTTGCCTTCTCATTTGAAGTTTAATAAGACTCTGACGCTCCTTATGTGTCAAATTGGCTTTTGACTGTCAGCATTATTACATGAGGACAATCACTACAATGACTTCATGCATGTATATCTGTCCCAGTTCTAGTGATTTCATTCTCTCTTATAAGGAATTCAAGTATCAAATTCTTGACTCTTAGGAAATTCTTTTGCATTTGTAAGCCATGATAACAAGATTATTACGTGAAATTAAATTTGGTTCCATTTATTTTATTTAAAGCCATCAATACCACTGCAACATCTATATAAATATAGGTCTCAGCCTTCCAACATTTTTCATTAATTCCTAGTCTTGAAAAAAAGAGCAGTCTCTTTGTAGTTAAGCTCTTTGGAGGCAGAGGTTAGCTCAAAGCAAGGAAGGCTCAGGTATCTGTGTCTGTGTTTAATTTTTAGGTGAATGTGTGGGTGAAGTTGCTTACATTTGTAACCATTAAAACCAGATACAGTGGGAGGGAAAAGAGACTCTGGAAGGGGCATAGGATGCAAAAATTACTAGGGTCATTATTACCTCTTTTGCAGAAAGTCTTCTGAAAAGGAGAGAAAAAATGCCTGAGAAGTGGGAAAGTTAATTACTTGATATTTATATAGTAACTCTTTATCAGTATATCAGGGTAGGGGAAGAGAGGTAAGTGTATCGAAAAGACCTGGCTAGTGGATGAGAGGGAAGTTTATTTACTTTTTAGTATCTTCAAGGTACTGTGTTACTTGTTACAGAAACTGAAATCCGAAATAGCTGCTTTCCACCCTCCTCTTCCCTCCTCCCCCCCGCCCCCGGAGCTATTTAGACCTTCTGGCATTTAAATCTGCATCATCGATCCATCATGGAAAAGTTACATTCCAAAGCTGCAAGTTGTAACCTGTCCCAGGATCTGCTGAGTGAAAAGCTAAGCTCTATTACAAAGTTACAGTTAGAACTTTGCATAATTCATGTCACTTTGAAAATATGCAGGATGCCTATACTATAATATTGCTGTAATATTTAAGAGTTAATACTTAATAGCTGTGCCCTGTAAAAGTTGCTGAAATAGAGGCTGTAAGAATTGCTCAAAACTTTCATACCTAAGTCAAGGTGTTTTCCTAATATGTGTTACAGGAGTAGTCATTCCTTAGAAAATCTCCTACATAAAACTACTTTTTTACATCCTTTGTTTTGTCTGAAAAGCTGTTTGCTGTAAGATCATGTGATCTATTTGACTCCTTGTATATATCTGCTTGCTTTGGACATTAGAAACTACCTTTTATTTTTAAATTAATTGTTCTAGTTACTGTCTTAAGATGTATTTGAGAATGCGGATCGTAGTAGGTAAATGAGGATGTGGTGAAGGAGATTTGAGTAGAGACTAGATGGAATATGATGAAGTAGAAAGTATGCAAAGATAAGATTTTCTTGAGATTTCACTAATGATGGTGAACTAGAAAAATGGAGATTAGAGTATTACTGGGGATATCAGATTTCTATTAGCTTCTTGAGGCATTAATATTTAGGATAGATGTGAGTGCAAAATGATCTTCAAATAAATGATAAGATATTTAAAGCCTGTACATTTGTACTGCAAAATGCAGTCTAGTAATGAAAGAATAGAGTAGGATTTGAATGATTCAGCTTTGTTCTCAACAAGATTTTAATGCACTTAACTGTATTCTGTTTAAACTTTTAGAAGACATGTGTGAAACAAACATCAGCCAAATAGGATTTTTATTAGGATTTGGAATGCTAAAAAGACTCTTCTGAAATTATTGCTAGATGAGGGAGTAGCAAAAGCTGGTGGAGGAGGAATACTAGTATATGAATGAAATTAGAATTCCATTTGAAAAAAATATTGTCTTGACTGAGTCATCTCAGTCAGAAACACACAGAAGCCACACAGTAGCAGATGTAAAGGAGATAGGCAAGTCTGCAGGGCATGAAAGAGAGAGATACAACCATCTCCTCTGTTTACTGAAGGTTACCTTTTAAGCCTTGTCATTCATAAGTGGTAAACAGAGAGAGGTGGGATTCAAGAAAACTTGAGTGGTTATTTAGAGGAGCTGACTTTCTCTGAAGCCTAGTGAATAGTTCTAGGTATTTTTTCTACAAGGTGACTTACTTTGTTCTCTTATGCTTTTCACAAAGATACTTAATTGGGAATGTCTGACTTTGATTTTCTACTATGTTATTCAGAACTGTGACAAGTGTTCTGGGTTTAATCCAAATGCATCACCATACCCTGTGTTTTTAGTGCAGCTTTTGGAACAAACTCCAAGACTTTGTCAAGGAGACACCATAAAAATCCCTCAGTATGGAATCTATAGAGGCAAAAAGCATTTCTTTTTTGTACTGATTCTGTTCTTTAGCACTCAGCTTCACAAGTTTGACCAAAGATGATGTATATAAATAGATTATTTACTGCTTGTAAGACCTTTTGGTAGTAGCAATTTTGATAAGTCTTCCAAAACCCTGGACAGTAAAATTCAGGGTGCCAATTGACTAGGCTACTGTTTTCCAAATAATGAGTACTTCCATACCATGCTGGTAGGACAGAACATATTGCAGAAGCATGAAAGACGTTGATGTTCAAAACATGTTTAACTCATTAGCTAAGTCCTGTGCACTGAGGGCCTTAAAGCAACAAGAAATAGAGTAGAAGGTTTGGGAACTTGCATTAACTTGGAAGTTTTTATTCTGTCCACCTGAATCACCTGAAAAGGAAGAACACTTTGTATTTAAAGAATAATGTGGAGGTTTCATTTTTGAGGAGAGGATTCTGTGACCAAGGCCAAAACAAAATCAGTGAGGTTTTTGTTCCAAATATTTCTAGACTCTCTTTCTTGAGGAATAAATCTGCTGTCTTGAACAAAAGGTCAGTGTCTCCCTGCAGTGAAGTTTAGATAATTGGTACTGCCTAAGGATTAGGGCTGCCTTTGGATAAAACCTCCTTAAGTCTCTAAAACCTGGTTTGTTTGGTGAGGCTTTTTTTTTTTTTTTTAAGAAGTGGAGGAAATTACAAAATTCATGTACAATGTTGAAATTTTTGAATGCATGGGATACCATGTAGAGATTCTACATTAAAATGTGAACCTTGCATGCCAGGGGTGTGTTATGCTGACTCTCTTGAGATATAGGTAATTTTGGGGTCGGTTCATGGAAAAACTGTCACAGTTGTCCGCATTGTGCCTTTCGTTTCCAGACTATAGTGAATTAACTCTAGAGCTGGTTTGACCGGTAAGTAGCTGAGGTCTGGTGGTGGCTGCAGAAGCAGCACTGTGCAAATATAGTTGTGTTCCATATATATTAAATAAATTCAGCCAAACCTCAAGATGCTTCAGCATTAAACCAGTTTACTTTTCTGTGTGTTTGATGCACGAGTCAGGCAACTGAAGGTTTACTGTACTTCTGCTGCATGTCTTGTTCATTAGTATTGTACAGAGATATTGTTTGTTTACTTCTGTTCTCAAAGTGGACCTGCTTTGTTGTAATAAAACCATGTTATTCACTCTATCAAATTAGTCAAAATTCTATTAACATAGATTATTGGTGAACTCCGGGTGAGGGAAATTAAGGAAGCATGTACTGCTGTGAGATGTCCAAAATGACTTATGAGAAGGAAGGTATTGTGTTGAGCTGTGGGACATGGAAATGACTCGTGGCAAAAGTTCCAGATACATTTGTCCTAGTGCACTATGTGTGTTCTTAAATGAGTATTTTTCTAATCTAGTCATGTAAATTGCTGTGTTATAAAGATTTTTTTTGAAGAATGCCAGCAATGAAAACTAGTCCATCCTTTTTAGCATTAAATATTTGCTTCATTGGAGAGCATCAGTGAACGAGTTTCTGTACACAAAACCTGAAGCAAAGACAAGTCTCTGCAACCTCTGTACATATACCTTCTAAATCAGCAGCTAGATCAAATCCTATAAGATAAAAGGTCGTAATGTCCTACAACAAAAAGACCAGAGTTAAAATGATGACATCCTTGTCGTTTAGCACTTACGAGAATTGTAGAGAAGACAAAAACTTTATTCTTTATCCTTGTATGTTTGTATTAATATCTATTGGCTTTTAAAACTTTTTAAAAATCAAAAATGTTAGTTTTTCTAATTTTTGAAAGGACACTACCAAGTATGTGGGTATTTGTGTTCAGGACCTTGAAAAAAACATTGTAATTAGTGAATGAATAAAAGTATAATGGGATGAGGTTGGAATAGAAGTGTATGTAGGAGTATGGCTGATGTTAACTTAGAAGAAAGGTAACACTGAAAAGGAAAACTGGGTGATAGAGGAGAGGTGTAGTATTCAGAGCTGTAATGTTATAGAGTGCTTAAACCATGAAGTTCACCTCTGTTGAAAAGAATTGATAGCTCTTATCTTCTGTAATAGCGTATGCCTTTCTTTATTAGTGTTCCCCTTCAAATGACTAAAGTGGCATTACTAGATAAAAATGCAAAGCTTTTAGGGGCTGGCTAAATGACATGTATTGTTTTTATGAACATTTCTGCTTGTTGTTCTGGATTGTTCAGTTGTGGTGGTGCAATAGTGATCTAGTGGTAGAGGCAAAAATGCTTGTAATCTTAATGCAGAAAGTTCTGGAACTTCTTTTTAAACACCAGCTAGCTCAGGTGCTCTTAAATATGCTTTAAAAGCAAATTAGCATAAGAATATTGCTGAAATAAAAAACAGTATTAACACTGTCTGTATGTAGTTAATATGTAGCAGCCTATTACAAGGAGTCTTTAACTAACTGGTTTTGAAAACAAATAATTTAAAATGTTGTGTTTTGGCAAATCATCAAAATCAATTTCCTGTTAATGGAGATAGTTTCTCTTACTTTATCTTTTCTGAGAAAGCTTTTCTTGTATGAATTCCATGATGTTTGAATGACATGATTCAGCTATTGCTAAGTCAGGAACAATTCTATCAGGTTAAAGCTTCATGAGTGGTAGAGTTTTCTTATCTCCTGCATGGCTTACAAAGTGCTTGGTTACAGTTCAGTAGCCCTTTTGAGTACCAAAAATAAAAAAAAATGAATGCTTGAAAGGCACTCTTAGTGTTGAGAGAGATCAATTACTTTTTTTCTTCTCGAATTTTTTTTTAATATATAAGAACCTTGAATGTGTCATTTAATAAATCTGGAAGTGACAAATCAGATCATAAAATTTAGAACATAGACATAAGTGATAGACAGCTATAGAAATAAATGACAACCAAAAGGTGGCTGTTTAATGAAAGGAATGAAATAACTGAGTGGAATCCCTTGTCACAGCAAAACCACATCAAACTTATTGATTCGTTTTTACTGCATCTTCCAAAATATGATTTTGTGTCTCAACTGATTTCTGTTCTTTGTTACAAAGGGTTTTATTTTTTTCTTTCAGTCTCATTTGTTTTATGGTATTAGGAAAAGAAGTTCTAAACCTGGGACTTAAAACTAAGCCTAATTTCCCAGCTGTACTCTTAATATAAGTTATCTAGTTTGCCCTCAAGAACTGAAATTGTTACAAATTGAGAACTTGTAAATTATTTAGCTAAGATTTTTTTTCCCCTCTCTACTTCTTTTCAACAAGTTTCCATTATCATGGTGTTGTCCACAGTCCTGGGAAACAATTCGTTCTGTGTGAAGAAGTTCACTACTGTCTTAGTTCACAAGTGACATGTCAGATTCTCTCAGGTCACTGTATAGTAATAATGGGATTGTCCCTTCACTGTCACAAGAAACTATATCCCTATCTTCTGATGCCATCTTCAATTCATGATAGAACATTGGTTTTATTTATATATTACAAGTGGTTTCCACCTGAAATTATAAGGTCATGCATTAATTACACCTTGGTGGTTCTTTTTGTTAGGAACTACTAAGTTCTAGCAAGTCTGGACAGACAGCAAGTCTGTCATCAAGGCCAAAACAATTCTGAGACAAGTTTCCTTAAAAATATCTGATGTACTCTGTTAACCTACACATTTGTAGTCCATCGAGTTGTTTCAGTGGTTGTGGACTTGGTACAGTGTGTGCTTTGCAATGTCCTAGTGCTCTCCTGAAAAGCCTGTAGTCCCATAGTTGCCAGTTGAAAACTACCCAGCTGGGTGGTTTCACAAAGGGATTTGTTCTTGTTCTTTATCTCTTCATAAACTCAGGGTTGGCTTAGTCCACAAGTGTATAAACAGTAGTCTAGTTTTTACCTCAAAAGTTCTATTGTGTTGACAGTTTTAATAGTATTTGCCTTAATTTATTTTCTTTAAGAACTTGCTGTGAAGACTCATGAAATCTCAGCTAATTTATATTAACTGCCCTTCCCACACTTTATGGATTCCTGTTATTTGATTTTCACTCTGTAATATGAACTATTGCAATCATTACTGAGAATGTAACTTACTAATGGGAGCTGCCTTGATTTTCTCCTTTTGTTATTTTTCTCATCTCTTCAGCAAGAGTGTCAGTAGCATGATCCTGTGGATTGGAATAAATATGTGTATAAGCTGATAGCTTCTGTTGCTTTAACTGCTTTGTATTCTCAGAGTATCACAGTGCATATAATTTTTGCTTTTTCTATTTTAAAAAACCCAATGTCATAACCCAACTAAAAAAACCCAAGAAGTTGGCAGGGTAAACATTCTTTTGGAGAAGCAATTTACATCTTCAAAGTCTTACTAGAGTGAAAGAACCTTCTTTTTTATATGTCATGACTTGAAATTTTTTAATTCCAAGATTACAGAATAAAGAAATACACTTGCATTGGAAAGAGTAAAAGATTTAATTTAAAACTAGAACCATTGTTTCCCAACACAAAACAGAATAAAAATGAAGCCATTTCAAAACAGTATTTTTGAAAATGTAAAAACAATAAACTGCTGAAATTGTTTTGCCTGTTGTTATTTCTCTCACACTGGTTTTTAGTTTAGATCAAAACTTGGAAATGAAACCTGCACTGATGAAATGTGGTCATATGCTTCTGTTGCCTTTCAAACTATGTTTTCTGGCAGTTATATCCTGCTAATACTAGTGTAGTATGTTTTCTTCAGTGAACACCATGACAAAAGTGATACAAAACAGGATTTATTATTTCCTTCAATGAATCAGGTTGAGCTGAAAACATTTAATTTTTATTCTATAAGGCCAACAGTGGCTCTAGCTCTGATACCTCAAAGGTCAATTTTTCCCTTTTATGATATGGGTTATCTGTTTCTGTATAGGAGTACACTCAAAACAGACCCCTTCAGCATTTGAGGTGGCTGGGAGTGGGTGGTGAAGTATTTTCTCTGGGAGCTTTATCTTTTGGAGTTCACTGTCTGAGGTCTCTGTCAGGATATAGTAACTGGGAGATGAGGGCACATTGCCAAGTATTGACCCTCAATCCTGTACAATAAAAAAGAAAAAAAAATATTACTTGCGGATAAACCAAGTCAAATAAAAGGTTGTAATATGTTTAAATTTTATATGCTATCTTACTGAAGTATTAGCAGCAAGGTGTTTTAACAATATTTCTTTTTATAGTGATTTTTAATGTTAATAACAGTAGACAGCTTGAGACTTGTTAAATCTAAGCATTATGTGTGTCTATGTATATGTGCACACAGGAAACCTCGACCTGTCTCTCAGCTGGTTGCACAACAGGTTCCTCAGCAATTCGTGCCCCCTACACAATCAAAGAAAGAGAAAAAAGACAAAGTAGAAAAGGAAAAAAGTGAAAAGGAAACAAGCAAAAAGAACAGTCATAAGAAAACCAGGTAAAAAATTTAGCAACTTTTCCAGTATTGATAAAATGTAATTTACAAACATAAATAAGAAAGTGTTCTTTGATTTTACTGCATTCTAAGTGCTGTGGTGAACAATAAGGCTAAATATTGGTGTGCAAAGTTTCATTGGTTTGGGATGTCTATGAAATATGAAGACCTGAAGTGTGTGGTTGTGGCTGGAAGATGGAGATCAGCTGAATAGAGAGAGAAAGACTTTTTGAGGGTTAAGGGCATTCTTTTAAGGGTTGCTGAAGTATTTCTCACACCATAAAAAACTGATGATAGGCGAATTGATGATATCTCTGGAAAAGAGAGGGGATAGGACTGACTAGTTTTCATCCAAAATAGTAGTGGGGGGAGAGTGAGAACTGGTACCAGACTGTAGACAAGTGAGAAAGTAACTTGGTTATTGATAGCCTTGCAGAACCCTTCAGTTTAGAAGGGCTGAACTAGGGTATAAATATATACCTAGTGATAAAAATCTCTATGCTACATCTGGGATGCTGAAGGAAGCCTTGGACTCTTATAACTGTGAGAAGGTGAAATATTACAGTACAGATAAGCAGTTGTAAAAGCCTTGATCTTGCTGTAAGACCAGGTAGAAGAAGGGTGCAAACTGCTAAACAAAAGCAGCAGGTTTAACCCCTAATTCATCACAATCTAAGCATAAAGTTACTGTGGCAAGAATGTTGTGCCAAAAAAGCTGAGAAGCATATAAGACAGGTAGTTAAGCAAATGTGTGAGGAACTATTGATATTTTTTTTCTTTTTTAAAAGAGCTCCAAAGTAGCCCAGCCAAGAAATATCCACTGGGATTAGTTATGCAGAGAAGTAGCAAATGCTTCCCTTGTGCCTGAAATCAGATCAGTGGGATCAGAACCAGGGAGAGTGAAGAGAGCACAGTCATTAAGAAAGTCATGGTTAGAATTAAGGACACAGAGATGTTTTTTCCTTTTTTTAAATACTGAAGTGTATAAGCTTACCTCATGCAGCTGAAGTGCTTCATTTATGAAGCATTTGATGTTAACATAGTGAGTCTTAATTAAACTAATTGAAGATTATAAACTGAAACATTGATGGCTAAATTGAAATAATACAGTAAAAATGCAAAAGTGAGATAAGAAAAAAGTAAAGACACTTGAAAATAAATAAAATAAAATCTTGAACTAAAATACCAGTACTATCTTGCATTAAGAATTGCTATCTTATTAATGCTCCAAATAGTTAATTGTTTTGAAAATTGTTTGAATGAGTAGTAAATTAAGAATGCTTGTTTGGTTTAAGCAGATTTCTTCAATATCCTTTGGAAAAAGGATCTTATTTTCTCTTTGCCTTAATATGTCTATATTATTGCTGGAAACAACCATAAAAATCTGCAGCCACACTCAACATGATTAATAAGCACCAGGCGCAGCACTTACGCAGATTGATAATGCTGAATTTTTCTCTCCATTCCCATGTTGTAGTGCAGCATATTTTCTGTTTCAGCCTCAGGGGGACAAGATGTCAGTCTATCTCAGTTCTAGTGGACAAAAGGCATGACTTGTTTCAGCTGAAGTGAGTGGGAGCCATTTCAAACTAAGTTAGATAATGGGGCAAAGGTTAGCGCACCTGCACACATGTGATGTCATTCTTTTATTGCAGCTTGGGCTAGTGATAGCTGTGTTAGTTAAATGCATAACTGTGATGTTCATAACCAGTGGTATGAATTCACCTGTCTGGGGACAGTTTTTCATGGTGGTCAAAGGAAAATACGAAGTGGAAAATACACTTGTCACTAGCAAAATATGTCAAAGTGTTCTTTTTGTTTTGAAAAATCTAACAATTGAAAGATTAGATGAAGAGGCTTGCCCTATCAACACTGTGTGCAATACTCATCTCTGTGCATAATTTAAATCATTGCATATGCCAGGAATACCAGAGTTATACTGTGAACACAAAGTCCAGTTCAAATATTATAGTGGTAGCCCTACTGAGGTTTTGAAATGAGGTAACACCTACTGCAAGTTAACACTGTCTGTGCTGTTGAAATCAAACAACAGATGCCAACATCTCCGTTATTGAACATCATCTCCACTTAAAATTGTTGCTTAAGACTGCTGCAGAGATGGATGTTTCACTGGATCAAATTTGTAACTTTCTATAGTCAATAAAGAAAGACTTGATCTTTAAAAGTAAAAACCTTCACATGTGCAATACATCCATATTGCTGCACAGTGACATTATTCATAATGTCAACTTCTAAATAATTTTAAAGGTAATGTGTTCAACTATTTCAATGTAAAACGTACTAGGAAACACTCCACCATTAACACTTGTGATACATTGTTTTCCTGCCTATCAGATATTGTACAAAGCAGTCTTATATACATGTTTGTTCTCCAGAGCTCCTAAAAAGTAGGAGGGAGACAAGATAATAAGATGGTGTGTGTGCTTTTAATATGATTATTTGCTTTATTTAGGCCAAGGTTGAAAAATGTGGATCGAAGTAGCGCTCAGCATTTGGAAGTTACCGTTGGAGATCTGACAGTCATAATTACAGACTTTAAGGAGAAAACTAAGTCACCACCTGCTTCCAGTGCTGCTTCTGCAGATCAACACAGTCAGAGTGGTTCTAGCTCTGACAACACAGAGAGGGGAATGTCCAGGTCATCTTCACCCAGAGGAGAAGCATCATCACTGAATGGGGAATCTCATTAAAGTTTATTTCCTCCAGTTTCTTTAGTCTCTTCTCTTCAAAAGATACGAGTACATAACTTCTGTCACCTGTTACCACATTTTCATGACAGATTATTCATGCGTAATCGGTATGTTGACTGGAACATAATTTATGCAGCTAAAAAAAAAAAAAGTGCAGTGGTAGAAACAATAATGGCATGAAGCTGAGTCAGGGGAGGTTTATGTTAGATATCAGGAAAACATTTTTCACCCAAAGGGTGGTTGAGCACTGGAACAGGCTCCCCAGGGAAGTGGTCACAGCACCAAGCCTGTCTGAGTTCAAGAAGTGTTTGGACTGCTCTCAGGCACATGGTGTGACTCTTGGGGTGTCCTGTGCAGGGCTAAGAGTTGGACTCGATGATCCTTGTGGGTCCCTTCCAACTCAGCATATTCTGTGATTCTCTAATAATTTAAATGCAATCTGCAAATATGTATGAAGCATTTTCAGACCAACTTTTTAATCTTCATGTGTAAGGGTGCCATGAAAATGTGGTTTGAATGTTCATTATGCAGTGTTATTGATATGTCCATTTTCACTTTTAGTTTAGTGAATTCTAACACAACTCTTGGAGTCTCTACTATTGGCATGTACTGAATTTAAATTTTTATAAGATAGTTCAAGCTGCCTAAATATGTATTATTTGAGAATTGTGAAACATAGTTATATGTATGCAAGTCAAAGATCAACTTAATCAACTATTGCTGCAAGAGAATTTTCATAATAATTATCTTCTTAAAAACACCTGCTGGTACTTGGTGTGGTTAAATAGGAAAAATGTTATTAAAGAAAACATTTGTATGGATTTTTGCCAATGTTTGACACATTTTACTAGATTACTGTTACTGAATTATGTTGATGGTTTTACCAATATTTTTTGACACTTAAAACACTTATTGTAATGTTTACAAGCAAAATAGAAAACACATTCTAAGCATTGATTAGTCAACATTGCAATTCAGGTAAAGTACTGCATTGTCGCTGTACACTGGTATTCTGTGTTGTGTAACAAATACTGAACCTCAGATGACAACGCATTTGACAAAAACTAAGATTTGGAAATATGAAAGTTTGGAAAAGCTTTAAAAATAACAGAACTGCAGTTCTCATTTCTGCTTAGTGCTGTTTCCTTGCCCCAGGTTTTTCTAATGTCATGTAGTTACTTATTTCGTTACAGGAATATCAGATTTTGCACAGGAATAAGAAAATAACAATACTATTATTTTTTGTTCCTGATTCAACTCCTTTAATATTGATTTGGCCTATTAGAATATATTATGTCATAAGTCATATGGAAAAAAACCTCAGTATCCTACTTCATGGCATAAGCTGTCAACATTTACGCACTTAGCAATATACTGATACAGAGCAGAACTATTTACAATCCCATCTGCTATTATGTAAAATTACCAATAAAATATTTTTGTGAATACAGATTTTGCATTTTTGTTTACAACCAATAAGTGTTTTGATACATACATACAATTCATGTATAGATTTTAAATTATAGATTCTGGTCCAGTACAAAAGTCCATTTAGCTCCTTTTAGTGAGGTAGTGCACTTACA
The DNA here is from genome assembly GCA_035047845.1 of Dendrocincla fuliginosa. Classification (NCBI taxonomy): domain Eukaryota; kingdom Metazoa; phylum Chordata; class Aves; order Passeriformes; family Dendrocolaptidae; genus Dendrocincla; species Dendrocincla fuliginosa. The sequence continues at coordinate 28,375,738 of JAWWMO010000043.1, read as the reverse complement.
TTCCTGTGAGCCTTTTCTTTTTCATTCAAAGTAAATATATTTTTAAGCCCATGTAAAGTTGAATGGACCTTCTTGGTAGTGAATCCAGTTCCAAATTATTACCAACATATGATAAGTCTTCTTTACAGCTTAAAAAAATGGATTTTTGTAGCCCCTGACAGTTGTGATGTTTGGTGATTTCTTGTAGTAATGTATTTTTCTGTTTTTAATGCAGTACTTCTACAGGCACAATGGTACTGTTCTATTTTGTAAGATGCTAGTTGTGAAATACAGTTAGTTGCATAAAATGAGAGTCTGATGTGATATCTGAGAACATACATACCTCATTCCTTGGTGTTGCTGTTTAAACTTTTTAGACATCAAATGTTAATTATATAGGCTATTTCAGATGGATAACTACTGACCTGTTTATTATGTATTCTGCTTTATCTTACTAAATAGGATGTCTGTTCATTGCTGTTACCTGGCCAAATCTTAGTATCTGTAAAACAATGCTTTTTAAGGTTCTTAAATGTTTTTTTTTGGGCTGGGGTGGTGTTCAGAATAGCATACACTAGTTTTTAAAAGAAAAATATATGCTTCTCAACTTTATTTTTTAATATTTTATTTTTACGTGGGACTATTTGCAGAATATACTGATGTAATGGATTACAAAAGAGCTGAAACTGTTTAAAGTAAGCAGTTTAAGAATAGCAAATCTCATTGCAAGAAGTTTTATGAAATGTGTTTCTAATTTAAAATGCTAACACATCTCATAATTTCTTGCACACAAGTAATAATCTATTACCAGTAGTTCACTAAATGGGAAATGTATTTTCATTTATATTATGTGAACATGCCACCCAGCACTGCCAACAAGAGGACTCTATCTTCAGAAATAAGTAGCCATTTGGTTTGGAAGGAAGGAAGAAAAGATGGAGTGGATTTTACTATGATTCAACTGTCTCTAGAGAATAATCTCAAAAATGTGGTACAAGTGTAGTTATAATCCAAAAGAATGCGGAAAAGTCTCACTGTTCTTTAGGGAACAAGACATTGAAAAGCAATTTCTAACTACAGATACAACACAAGTCAGCTAGGACCTAAAAAGCTGTGGTGGTTTTAACTGAACTGTTAGGTTGCCAGTGTTTCATTGCAATGATGCTTGTTTTAGCATTAAGCAAAGTTAAGATAATTTTTGCCTGTTGGTGATTAAAGGGATATGACAGTACTGACAGCAGAGTAGACAAATTCTAAGTAAAATATGACATCTGACTCTGTTCATAGTATTATAATTTAAATGAACTTCACTTTCATATTTTTTAAATAATTTTGACTCGTAGTAATCCTAAGTACTTTTTCTAACTGTAAATATATTTAAAAGCATCTTTATTCCATAAAAAGTGGAAATTTAATGTTGTAATGTGTTTTGATTAGCTATTTTTCTCTGTAATTGCTCTCCGCATAAGAACTGTTATTTGTTAAATCTATATATGCACCAGTCTTCAACAGCCATACATCCTGGGTTGTTCATGAAATGGTGGCCCAACAAAGACAAGTGTGATAGTGTTTCATGTAAATGAGTTCCTTTATGTGTTGATTGTCTGGTTTCAGAAAGAAAAGTGGGGAGAAATGGGGGGAAATGAATTATAAATAGTTCATTGATAAAGTGTACAGTAATTCAGTCTCTTATCTTCCTAACTCTGTCATAATTATAATTATATTAATTATAAGGAAAAGAACAAATATACAGTTGAGACTGATTTTTTTTTTCATGAATTTAAGTCTACATATTGGAGATAAACAAAAGTTCTACTCAGTAGCAGGTTAAAGCATAACATATAGAATCTTGATTCCAACAGAGGTGGTAGTAATAAATAAATCACATTTAAAAATTTAAAATTCTTGATATTAAGACCATAACTGAAGTTTTAACCTGTTATATGTTTATCTACATATTTGATGTTTTGGGGCATAGATTGTAAAATCTCAAAAAAGGCTTGATTTTATAATTTGTGCACTTTACTCTCTTTTTGATATTATGAATAGCACATTTTCAAGTAGCCACGTGAGAGAGAGTACTTTCTAGATTTTGTTTCTACCAGTTCATTATAGTGTTTAGGCAGGTCTTATAAACTTCACATCTTGCATCTTAGATTCTTTGTTTTCTCTTTCCTGTCTCAAAAGAGTGACAGTTTCCTGCGTTATGCTGAATGATTTTACTTTGTTAAACAGGATCAATTTGGCATGGAATTATCTATTGTGTACTTTTTACATGCATTGGGGTTCTTTAACTGTATCTATTCGGAGTTTTTCTGTCACCTGCCTTTATTTAATTCTTCTCCCTGCTAGGGAGTCTGGGTATACTTCTGTTCAAACATCAGAAACAGTATGGAAATAGAAAGGCATCTAAATTTAATTTCTCCAAAGGCAACAGCAAGTGCTATACTTACAGTAAATTTGGCCTGTGCTTACTCAGGAATAGGATAGGTAAGGTGAAAAGTTAATGCTGGTTTTGGCTACTGCACCAGTCAGTCAAATATGGCATTTTGCAAATGCATGCTTCTATCTTAAGATATGAGTGTGCTGGAAATACAGTCTGAGCTTTGAAAGGTTTTCCTAACCTGAAATTATGCCCCAACTTATGCCAAAGCAGTCTGAGTTTGAAAGGTTGTAACTTCACAAGCTAGCAAAAACTGTACAGTAAAATCAGTCAAACTGAGGAAGCTCAGATAGTTTTCTTTTGTGCTGTCAAAGTTTTATTAACAAGACAAGAAACTGTTAAAAGAGACTTAAGAGATTTGTCTAAGAAAACAATCAGGTATTGATCTTAGCGTGACATCTATGGAACCCATGTTTTAAAAAGAATCAAAAGGTTTTAATGACTAAATTAAACTTGGAAAAGTACTTGACAAGTTAATTACAACTTTATAGTGCTTTATAGAAGTTATTGTAACTTCCTGTCTAGAAGGGAGTAAATGGTGCAACAGCAATGGATGGCTGCACGCTTGCTAGGTAATGCTATTATCCAACAGAAGTGATGTTTACATGGCTTTCCTAAGGCATTACGCAAGAGGATTGTGATATGTCTGTGAATAAGGCCTAGGAGTCCAGGTGTGTCCCCCTGCCTAATCTATGCCATTGGATTCAAACAGTGAAAGAAAATGCAGCAAATAAATTAGTTTCAGATCCTAGAGTCTTAGTAATGTAGGAGCTGTTTACACCCTCTATTTAGCTGTATTGGTGAAAGTTCATTAAGACAAGCCATCACTGTCACCACTCACTCAGATGTATTCGATCCTAATCTTGCCCCTTTTATTATGGGAGACAGATAAAAGTTATCAGAATGAACTTGCTCTGTCTACTGACATGGGGGATTTTAAGAGCAGACAGTTTAATGGGCACAGGAAGTTTTAGGTGTACCTTTCAGGAGTTAAACATAGAAGATGAAGGGCAAAAGCATATTCCAGAGGTCCTGATGAATATTATTAAGAACGATCACAAGAGATTGCTGTCCCATTTGGAGTTTTGTAAAAGACAAATGGTAACATTATCTAATCACTCCTTGTCCCATATGTCTAAAAAGAAAATTGCCACTGGAGAAAAATATGGTTCAGTAACAATATTTTTTAAAATAGCTCCAAAATGTTAATTATTTTGTAGAAATTATGGCATATCTTGCAGAGGGAGGAATATTTGAGCAAGAAACCCTTCAGGAATATGTTTTCAGGATCTAGGCCACCTGGAAAAGTGTAGTCTTTAATTCCACTGTTCTCTGCTAACCTTAGCTGGCAAATAAGTACCATACAGCTGTTTGCTTACTCTCCCCTAGTGTGATGGGGGAGAGAATTGGAAGAGTAAAAGTGAGGAAACTCATGGGTTGAGAGAAACACAATTGAACAGGTAAAGCAGAAGCTGCACACGCAAGCAAAGCAAAACAAGAAATTCGTTCCCATTTCCCGAGGGCAGGCAGGTGTTCAGCCATCCCCAGGAAAGCAGGGCTCTGTCACGGGTTAACAGTGATTGGGGAAGACAAATGCCATCACTCCAAACATCCCCCTCTTCCTTCTTCCCGCAGCTTTATATGCTGACCATGACACCATATTGGCTGGAATTCTTTTGGTCAGTTGGGGTCAGCTGTCCTGGCTGCATCCCCTCCCAATTTCTTGTGCACTCCCAGCCTCCTCACTAGTGGGTCGGTATGAGAGGCAGAAAAGGCCTTGTTGCTGTGTAAGCTCTGCTCAGCACTAGCTGAAACATCTCTGTGTTACCATCAGTGTTTCCAGCACAGATCCAAAACACAGCCCCATACCAGCTACTGTGATGAAAATTAACTGTCCCAGCCAAAACCAGCACATCTGTGTATAAATATTGATCTGGGCCAAAGCAAAGTGAACACACTCCCTTAAACTTTTAAGATTTTAAGAAATGTGGCAGTAGACCAATGGAGCTCTAGTATGTAATGGAGTTATTGAGAAGACATCTGAGGAAAAGAGACTATTAATGTAGTGTTTGATAATCTGCTAACTATGTGTGCGTAATTTTCCTTTTGTGTATGAAGCAGCAAAAGTATACAGAAGGAAATAAATGTAACCTGGGTGAATGAAATGTGGCTCTTTACCCCCTTCCCAAGCTCACTAGATTCTACAAAGTTTGGTTCAAAGATAGTCCCAGGTGTTTGTTGCTAAAAAAGGATGGAGTTGTTCAATCACTTTGCATCTGTTAGTTAAGAAAAGTGAGTGGTCAGGCTGATTCTACTTTCTGACTACCCATTTTGGAAACACAGGTCTAATTTGCTGTTTATATGCATCTAATATATACCTGCCATCCATGAATAATCTATTTCAAGCTGATCCTTCTTTGCACAGAATAAATAAAAATACTTCAATGTCAAGCCCAGTTCATGATGGCACAGATCTCTGAGAAAGAAAATCTGCTATCTGACTGATCATCTCTTACTATAACAGCCTCCAGCTATGAATTAGTCTAGGCAAGAGAAATCTCTTCAGGTTACATATATTTATTGAGTATCACTACCCCCACCTCTGAAGGAAACACATTCTGATTACTTCCTCTCCTTTTTTTTTTTTTTTTTTATCTTTTAAGTACATTTACAGTATAAGTGGATGCAGCGAGTTTGAAATAATTTATTATGCCTGTTTTTGTAAGTGGGGAATTTGATGGCTGTTCGCAGCTCTTCAACTATATTCTGGTTTCTGTAAGTCCAACAATGGTGTGTGGAGCTTAGAGTTCATGATCCATTTTGTCACCATTGTCTTTGTTCCTATATAATTGACTTACTGAACAGATTCTTGCTGAGCATACTTAGTTACACTGATCCTGTACCATTTATGCACTCTGGTTGAGGTAGCTGGCATTCTGGGATGCCAATTGTCTGCATTTCTGCAAATGGTCTGATTCTGTGCTTCCTTTTCCAGCCAAAGGAGGCATAATGTTGCAAAGTAACTTGCAGTACCTGGAGGCTTTTTGAAAGAAAATGTGCTCAGTCCCCACTGGAGGAGGAGGTTTGAGAAGCATGCACAGATACTGTGTGCTTTCTCAGCTTTCCTATGGAAATTCCAGCTATCCAGCTTCTGTTTCTAAAATGTCAGAGACCTTCAAAAATGCTGAGTCCACAAAAAGAGGACAACGGAGCAGGGGGAGGAAGAACAAAGAAAATGTATTTTCAGAATAATCCCTAAAAGAGCCATATATAAAGGCTTCTTTGTCTGTTTTGTCTGTTAAGTATTCCTTTTTCTGTGTACTGTATTAGAAGTAGGCAGCATTACACACCTTAAAGGTGTGTCTTGCTTTATAATTCTTGATACCTGTTGGTTTAGTAACTTTTGGCTTCAAGATAGATGTAGAGGTTTGTGAATTGAATAGTAAGTGATATGAACATTTCACTCTTGGATACAGGTCATTTATTGAAAGGGATGAAGTTTTGATTAAAGACCTAGTCAGGAACAAAATAAATTCCTCTTGTACACTTAGTATGCAACTTTAAAGGGTATAATTCTTGGTCTACTAGAAAAAAGGATCTACTAGAAAAAAGCAAGGGTTATAGGAACCCAAACTAGAGTGGATGTGGCTTCTGAAGAGTTTTGCGGCCAATAGTTCATATGGCTGTTTTCAGTGATTATTCCACACTTTACCCCATTAATCTTGAAGTTTATTAGAGCATCCTCACAAATCAAGACTACCAACAGTACTGTCAGATGCTCTTAAAATTTGCTAAGTGCCTTAAACAGAGCATCGCTGAGGCAATGGTTCAATTGCAAGGAAGTTTGATAAGAGATTTACTCCTCTGGTGGGAGTCACAGGTTATCAGTTGTAACCAAGATGGTGTTCCTGGTTATAACACACTAGAACCTTACATTTTATTGCTGATACAAGTATCTAATAAGAAACAGTCCAGAAATTTCTGAGGCTTTCAATTTGTAAAACCTACATTTTCTGGAGGAGATTTTTTCTTTTAGTCAGCTGTGATGGTCTACTGGAATATCACAGAAGCAAATAAAACTTTTGAGTGTTTTTGGTTGCTTTCACATTTCTCAGTTTCTCATTCAAAGACAGTATTGCTATTATTGGGAAAGGGTACCTAAGTTGGTTTTGTTTATAGGGTTTATGTTTATTCAACAGTAGTTTTTTAAGGATTTTGTTGCTAGAAAAAGGGCTTGTTATTTTGAAAATAAAAATCTTACCTGCCAGGTGTCTTCCCCAAAATGAGTAAGTGCCTTTTCTGTTCTGACTCTTAGAAGTATTTACTTTGTCAGATTGAATCTGAATGTCCTGGATAAACCAACTGTTAAGTACTGAGTGTTACCAATGGCTTGAAATCCTATCACTGAAACAAGAGACAGAATGTAAGCCACTTGAATTACTTTGAGACTGATGTTATCAGAAGTTTTATAACTGCTACGAGTAGTATTCTTCTAAGAACAATGTAATTTTACAGGAACTTGATAGGAAATAAATATTTATTAAAAGAAGTACAATAAATAAATATTTATTTACCAATTTAAGTAAGAAAAAATGTCACACCATGGGGGCAACAGTCTTGCTGTTAGCAGTCCTGACTACTTGGTGGAAAGTAAAACTAAGGTCCTGGACTCTTAACTATAAAAAAAGTGTGGATTTTGGTGAGAGATTGGGACTGTCAATCTTATGTCTACATTCTAATAAAGTAATTCTTCCTATCTAAGTTTTTACCAATTCTCAAGCAGAAAACAAAGCATGAGCAGATATCAGAGAGAGGCCCTCTGGTTTAATTGGTGCTGCTTCCTATCTCTAGAGGATTTTTTTTTAATTTTTTTTTTTAAACTTTGCTCAGGACTGGTACAGCTGAAAGTATATTTTCCCTTCATTCTTAAGCCTAGACTTTGAATGGAGTTTCTCTGAGACACTTTTGTAGTGAAATCGTATTCCCTACAAACATTGAAGACAAAAATAAACATCTCCGTGAACAAAAGATTGTGTGTGGTTGTAGTTTTTTAATATATACAAATTTATTATTAAAAATCTAAAGGTACTCTAAGAAAAACATGGTATATTGTTCTAAACTTACAAGGTTTCTGTGCAGCAGTCAGAAAGTACAGTTTGCATCTTGAGATGCTACAAATTTTCTGTCAAACCATGTTCAATTGCTGTTAAGCATTCCTTTAGATAAAGATGACAACACATTGCATTTAGCCAAGTGTATAGTAACTCATTGGGACACTGCCTTCAACTGACTTCTTCCTGACCTCAGTTCAAAGACATTATTAAGCAATTTAAAATTCTGAAATCTTACCAGGAAAGCTGAGGGGAAATGTCTGAAAAGAAGGGAACAGTGGGAATCACAGTGCAAAGGTAATTTTTTTCCTATCTTTAATGTCACACAATTGTTGATAATGTAATAGTTTAAAAATTAACATCCTTGTAGTTAGTTCACATTGATGGCATACAGTATGTAACAGATGAGCATAAAAAGATGTGTTTGATGCCTAGAATAGTGGTAGAAATTGAAATGCCTCCCCAGAAATAAATTAATACATGCCTGTGAACAATGGGATAAGAAAGTAATTTTGGTGAAAACTACTGTGGGTGCACTGTATTACAGTCTTGACTGGCAGTGGTGATGCTTAGGCTGTGCTATGATAAATAAAATGGTAAATAAAATTATTAAATTGTTCAAAACCTCTCTCTGAATATGTTATTTGTACTGCCTAGGAGAAGGTTCAAGAAATGCAAGTAGGCAGTTTGGGGATAAACAGAAGACTTTAGGACTGATCTCAAAATGCCAAGAGGCCTCTGCTAATTTATTGGCTGAGATGATTCATTACCCCTTTTGGCTATGATGGAAGTTGAGAAATTCCTGGGAGTACTGCTTCTGAGGCAAGAAATTATGAAGGTATCCATGCTTGCAAATTCGAGTAACAACTGAGGTAACAAACTTGAGAAGGGGGCTCTGTCTAAGGCTTCATCTCATTGTATATGCAACTACACTGTTACTAAAGCAAGTTACAAAACAGCGGTCTGTGTGGATTCTCTCAATTTATCTTCAAACTACACACAGTTCCCATGTTCAGTTCTCTGAATTGTTTGTCATTTGTGTTACTTTGCAGCATGAGACAAAGGTTCTACAAGGCATTGTTAAAAGAAGCTCGTTCCCTTGTAAAGACCATCAGAGTTTCCCATTTGTGCAGCAGGTAACTGCAGTGTTGGCCACGAGTATGGGAATTCATGCCCACTCCAGGGAGGCAATGTGTGAGGCTGATACCTCCTCAGGTGCAGAACATTCTTAATGCCATCCTGCCAGTGTTGGGCATAGCTCTCCAAGCACAGGCAGCAAGTGTTAGGAAACTGTTGACATAACTACCAAGTTTGGTACTAGCAGAAATACTGACTAAATTGGCATCAGATATCAGAATGAGGCTATTGTCACTAATTAAGGGAGTCTAATTTAGTCTTACTCATCTATTTCACAAGAACAGAAGGGATTCAAAAGAGGAGCGCAAGTTGTAAAGCCCTTCTATCACCCTTTTATTCATTTCTTTCCACTGTTGACTGTTTGACAAGACTGCTACACAATTATGGTCTGAAGATCAAAACAAATTTCTTAAATTCCACACAAATGTTTTGGCAGCCATGGGAGATCACAGCATTCCCACGCAGATGTAGGCCTAGTGCTTGGAGATAGCTTAGTGTCCAATTTTATTTTACCCTTTCTTGTCCTAAAAAAATATTAGTGAAAAAGAAAATTTCTAAAGTTACAGATTAAAAATAGGTAAAGAAAGGCTGAGTAATGTGTAAGTGCTCACATGAGTCAGCAGCACTTTAAGATATTTTGGATATTTCAGACTCAAAGTTCAGTGCAACACAATATCCCAACTACTCACTGGCCCTGCTGCCATCATGCAGTGGAACGGTCTGGGGACACGATTCTGTTGACACCTCAGATGCATCAGTGTAATGTCCATCTGGTCCAGGGTGTTGCACAGAGCAGAGCAAGGCAGGCTGACTGCTCGCTGTAATTCATGAACTTCAGGCATTACCAAGGCTGTTAACTAGGTATAAGGATGCTGGTACTTAAGCAGTTGTCTGTGATGTGGCTATTCTATTTAGTTTTAGAAGAAGCAGTTAGCACAAAAGATGGTATTAATGTCTTATCTCTTCTTCCTTATAATTCAGGCACTAAATGCTTTAAACAATTACTACATTTGGTTGCTCTAATCTGTTCTTTTTAATTACTAATTATGGAAATAAAGCAACCCTTAGAGAAAATTATGTGGACAGACAAACATTAGGACTTTATTTTTCCATCTTTAGCATTGTCTCTGCATTGGTTTACAGTGTTACATCCTGCTTGAAGAGGACTAGGGAGCAAAAAAAGGGTACAGATGAACAAAATAAAAAGGTAAAATAATTGACAAAGTCAATCAACTTTTCACCTGGTTTGACTGCCTGATCCCTTTCCAAAACACCTCCTTACTGAATGACTGTTGTCTTTTTTATTTAAAATAGGGGCAACTGGCTCCAGTGTTATCATCTGACTTGCACTGCTGAATGGTTCTCAGTGTCCTGACAACTCTCCTATACCTCTGTTTCCTCTTACAAGGACAGCTGGCAATTGTAATCTAATTCTGTTTTTCATTTTAGCTGTTTGCTAGATGCAGGCTCACTCTCCTAGACATGCAGGCTTTTTGAACTTGAAAATAATAAATACATAAATAAAATGCATAAAATATTTACATTAACTATGAAAAAAAAAGGCAATTCTTTTCTGTCTGTAGTCTGAGGATTTCATGAGCTAATGCCTCCCTGTTAAGGATCTTCAAAAAAGTGACTAGGATGAGAATACTTAGTACAAGTAGCATTAAATTCACTATGTAGAGTCTGCATTGTTACTGCGAAATTGAAAAGGTAAAAAATACCATATAGGATTTCTTTCAGATTATTTCATATATTTCATCTTTAAAATTGAACATTCAAGGCATAACAAAAAGTTGCTATTGTGCATGATTACTGCTAGTAAATATTTATTCCATTGGAAGAAAAAAATGGTCATGTACTGCAGTAATTTAAAGACCGTGATCTGTGTGTCAGGGGACTCTATACCTGATGCTGTAGCAAACAACAGCAGGAACAATAAGGACTTTTAAGTATAGTTATATATGAACAAATAACAAGCAAAAAACAGCCCTGCTTGCCTTATTTCTGTATTTTTTGTGTATGGTACATATTTGCATAAGTAGGTAAGTTCATTGGCTCTTTCCAGAAGTACTTTAAACACAAATCATAAAATCACAGAGTGGTTTGAGTTGGAAGAGACCTTAAAGATCATCCTGTTTCAACCCTCCTGCCAAGGGCAGGGACACTCTTCACTAGACCAGGTTGCTCAAAGCCCCATCCAACCTGTCCCTGAACATTTCCAGGGATGAGGCATCCACTTGTCTAGGCAACTTGTTCTGGTGTCTCACCACCTTCATTGTGAATTTTTTCTTCATTCTGTCTAACCTTAACCTACACTCTCTCAGTTTAAGGCCATTCTCCCTTGTCATGCCCTTGTAAAAAGTGCCTTTCCAGCTGTCTTGTTGACCACTTTACGTATTGGAAGGCCACAATTAGGTCTCCACAGAGCCTTTTCTTGTCCAGGCTGAACAGCCCCAACTCTCTCCGTCTGTCTTCATAGGAGAGGTGCTCCAGCCTTCTCATCATCTTCATGGCCCTCCTCTGGACTCTTCTCCAGCATGTCCATATCCTTCCTTTGCTGGGAACCCCAAAGCTGTATGCAGTACTCTGAGTAGTATCTCATGAGAGCATGGTATAGGGGCAGAATCACCTTCCTCTACCTCCTGGCCACGCTGCTTTTAATGCAGCCCAGGATACAATTGGCTTTCTGGGCTGCAAGTGCACATTGCTGGCTTACGCTGAATTTCTCATCAACCACCAATTTAGAGACAAGGATGTCATGCACAAGTCCATGTATATAACATCAGTGCAATTCCTTCATTCACCAACACTGTAAGCCCATCACAGAGGGCCACCAAGTTTGTCAAGCATGATTTGTCCTTAGTAAAACCATGTTGGCTGTCACCAATCACCTCCTTGTTATAGCCATGGCAGGTATAGTCCTCGGAGAATTTTAGCTGACTCAAAGAAACAAAAGCCCAACATTGAGAATGCTCTTTGGACTGATGTTCCGGAGCTCCATATTTATAGATCTTTACAGAAGAAAAGGGCTTGACACACAAATATAGAAAAAGAGATAAAAGGAAAATTCTCTTTGTGCTCCTAGAAAGTTTTCATTCTGGTTTTTTTTAATGTAATAAACCACTAAATACTGTGCAAATCTACATACATAGGTGTTTGTTTATTTATTTATTTATTCAGGACATGGAAGTTGAACTTTCTTAAGAGGGATGATACAAATATTTTTACTAATGTTTAATAGCATATAATTCTTCACAGGGAATCCATTAAATTAATTTTGAAGTTACATGTACTATTGATGAAGAAATAATTGATTCAAATTGGAAGAAACTAGGAAGTTTGTGAAGTATCACACCACTTCCCGAACTGCTTACAATGCAGCTTACCTAATTTTGTGTGCTATTGTCCTTAGGTGCTTTTCCTATTCCTGTTCTCCTTGGGTATTATTGTGGTTATAAAGAGTAATTGCAAAATATTTTAAGCTTCTCTTTATAGTCTAAATAGGTTAAACAGACTACAATGCTAAATAATGAGAACTAGACAGGGAAGGAATTGAGCAAGGTAATATTTTGGTTGTCAATAATAAGTGACTTTGAGAATTTAAATAGTGTTATACATTGGGGGCATTTCTATACACTGGGAAATTTTCAGAGTAGATGCAATAAGAGTGGAAGGCCGTTGTACCAAATTAAGTCTTTTTCTTAAAAAGTAACAGGGAGTCAAAAAAACGTGATATATGGCAGCAACAGAAAAGGGTCATTGCCCCAAGAAGTCTGATGATGCCATATGTACAACACATGGCAGCAAAGCCCTTTCTCTTTACTCACTGAACCTCGCAATCCATCATAGCCAAGTGTTGACACTGCAGCTTGTATGAAAGGGCACATGGACATCAAAGAAAGTATCGTTGCCTTTGAAAAACCCTTAACTGTTCTGCACGTGGGGCAGCATTGACACAAAGCTGTCAGCACAAAATCTTATTGCTTCGCTAACTTAACTAATGGTTTAACTTGCTGAAAGAACAAAACCAGGGGGAATGATACAAATGCATCTGATTAGGACTAGGTTTTGTAATTAACTTGAACTGATTTGTATCTTGGTCTAATGAGTTGTTAGAATGTTGTTTTCCTTTTCTGGCACACAGTAACTGCTCTTCTGACCCTTGAACACACTCGAAGAAGTATTAGATGCTGATTCTTCTAAAAAAATTATTTTTCTAAATACTTATTTAACACTCGTAGTTTACTAAGATTGCTGTTTTCTGGACATAGTAAATAGAAGTGAATTCTAAAGATACAAAAGTTACCATGGCTAAGTAACTAAATTATAGTAAAGAAAGGATTTTAAGATTTAAAATTGTTAATAAGAGGTGAGAATCTTGCACCTGATTATACCCCTTCATGTTTTAAATTTAAGTCTAGCAAGCATTATAGTTTAATATATTGCATATTGTTCATTAACTATTCATGGTGAGTAATAGAGATACATAATTATTAATCTTTAAAGAATTTATAAGCAGAATTAGGTAATTAGATATTGTTTGAAAGTGTTTTTTCCTCAGTGATGCAACCTAGGTATGGCATCTCAGACACTTATCTTGCTTACTCACAAGACTGTTTGCAGTAAGAAGCATTTTAATCTTTTATCAGACCAACTGGTAGTTAAAGGGACAGATTTTGCAGTGTGAAAAAGGACTTGTATGTGTGCAAGTTTAGCTGGTTTTTGCTTCCCATTAGCATCAGAGTTTAACAAAAGATATTAACTTTCCCTCTGACCTTGCCTTAGTTATATTTTTAGAGCACTGCAGATATATTCTCTATGATTAATCATTCATTTATTATTGGACAGCATTGAATGAAGAGAATCGTGTAAGTTCCTATTTGGATAATGACATGATTGATAATAAAAGAAAAAATTCTCCCTATGTTGCCTCTCTTTATCACTCCTTATTTCTATTTTTCTCATCCAAGAGTATGCTTTCATCTGAAACATGACAGCATTATTGCTGCCCAGCTGCCACATTCATTCTTGTTGCCACTGTGACACCCTTCAGACCTCAGTTTCTGTGTCTGGGACACTCTTCCATATAAAATACAAAAAGCTAGTGTCACACCTCAGTAGGGACTAACTGGTCTCTGCTTTTAAGCTTGCTGTCAGTAAATACTCTGTTGTATCTCTCCACTCTGACTCTCATATCATCTGTGTTATGCATTCCCTGCCGTATGGATGTGGTAGTATATGTAAGGGGCTGTGGAGTGGGACAGCATACATATTCATGACACAGGTCAGCAGGCAGATATGCAGTGAGAATAATGAGCCAGATTTTGAGCGCAAACACAACATCAGGGAAGCTGAATGGCAAGTTGTGGCAGAAAGCAGTGAGGAACACAGAGCAGAGGGGCAGAAAACCCAGGTAAGACTTTGAGTGTTGCTTTCAGAGCTGGTTCTTTCTGCGATGTGAACCAGCACATGGATCTCACTAACATAAAGTTCCCTTACTTCATTAAACAAACTCTAGAAAGACTTCTTTTTATAAATCCTCCCCCATTTCATCTATGACTTCCATCATACTCTGCCATCTTTTGGCTCTGAATTCTCATCACTGCTCCTTGTGCCCCATAGTCCCTTACTTCTCTTGGATTCTACTTCTTTTCTTAGTTCCAATTTCCCTGCTTGTATCTTAGTCATCATCCTGGTATCTGCACTAAAGAGCTGAGTATCCAGTATTTTCTGAGGGCCACCTTTTCTCCTCATTTCTTCTTTTGTTTTGAGGAAGAGGCAATGAATAATTTTGGCAGGACAATTTTGGTGTTACTTCTTTTCCAAATACCCAAGCTGCCAGCTGGCATTCTGATTTCCCCCTTCTTTTAAGCACAGCCAAGAGCAGCAGTGAGCTATGGCTAAGGTTTTATGGGAACTCACATACGACATACCCCCCTAGGCCACAGGGGGGCCAACTGTTTTTTTGAATGTTTTATTGTGAATCAGGTTGGCATTTTTCTTAAAATTCAGGGTCCTGAATTCATGCAGTTAAATGGGGATATCATAATTTTTTTTAAAAAAGGGTGTTTCCGGTCCATGGAGAAAATGTGAACCAAATGCAATGTGAGGACAAAGAAGGAAGCAGAATTATTCAAAACTTGTATTTTTTTAAAACCAGCATCTGAAGCTGAGGGAGCAGCACTGAATGATGACACTAAAATACTTACCTTGGCAATACTATAGGTGAGTTAGGCTGTTAGGCCATTGTTCAGTGGTCTGGGCCAGAGAGGGGGGATGCACTATGGTATTGGATTCAGCTGAAACCCAACCAATATTCTCCCTGTCCAGTAGGACGTACAGCTATTATTTCTTCTGCCACTTCCCAGACCTACATCTTGTTGTTCATAAGCATGACTTGGTGAGCCAAAATAGCCCTCTCTTTGCTAGTGACCCCAAACAAATCCTTTAGGCTCAGCATCCTCCTGGCCCAGCAGCACCCACGTGCTCCCTGGGCCAGGGTACTATGCAGTCACCTGTATGCCAAGACTGGAGGAGGGAAGGGCACTGGCGTCCAAAGTGATCTACATGCTCTCACTGTGCCTGTACAAGGAGAAAGGACACCACCTGTGTAACTTCATCTGCCTAAGGAATGAGAGGGAGTATCACAGAACCATATAATGGGTATAGGTTGGAAGGGACCACAGTGGGTCATCTGGTCCAACCTCTCTGCTCCAGCAGAGCCATCTTGGAGCGCACGGCATAGGATTGTGTCGAGACAGTTCTTGAACATCTCCAGTGAGGGAGAGTCCACAACCTCCCTGGGCAGTCGGTCTCAGTGCTGGTCACCTGCATGGTAAGTAAGTTCTTCCTCGTGTTCAGGTGGAACTTCCCGTGCATCAGTTTCTGCTCGTTGTCTCTTGTGCTATTGCTTACACCGCCGAGGAGAGCCTGGCTCCATCCTCTTGGCACCCTCCCTTGAGCTATTTATATTTACCGAATATCCTTGTGGAGAGGCAGCTGTGAAACTCTGATACAGGAAAATCACAGTTACCGCCCCAGAAACAGGGAGCGGGGGGGAAAAGAGTGTCATTTGGAGGGGACTTTATTTGCCCTTAGCGCACCTGCGGGCTCCTCCTGGTGTGTCCGCGCTGCCGTGTCCCTGCCGGGGACGTGTTCCGGACACCCGAGCGGGGCCGCGGCGGGAGGAGGGCACTGGTGGCTTTTTCCCCTCCGGGACCATCGAGCTGCGGCCGCCCCTCCCGCCGGTCCCGCCCCGCGGCCCCTCCCGCCGGTCCCGCCCGCCGGTCCCG
>JAWWMO010000043.1:28336369-28358184 GCA_035047845.1 Dendrocincla fuliginosa | reverse complement strand
GGCGGGCGGCAGCGCGGGCTGTGGCGGGGCGGGCGGGCGGCTCCCCGCGCTCCCTCCCTGCTCCTTCCCCGTGGGCTGGAGAAGCCTTGAACAAACCAGGGAAACTTTCCGAAGTGGCGTCCCCGCGGCTCGGGGCTCGTCCCTGGCTGCTCCGGGTGGGACGGGCCGGGCGAAGCGAGGAGGGGGCGTTTCCTTTTTCCAAGCGAAGGAAACTTCGGGACGCTCGTTCAGCCCTGAAACTTGGTAACTTTAGGGCTGTCAAATATAATTTCATTGAAGCAAAACTTATGGGAAATGTTAATACAAGCAGTCTTGTCACAGCAAGTAGCGAGTTCTGCTTTGCAGTTAAAGGGGTGTAAATCTGAGCATCTCGCACTTTGCAGAGCTGCATAGTTCTGTTGCCTGACTCCTATCAGCAGAAATTGTTACGTGGTCGAGGGCTGAGTGAGATTATGGAATGAAAATCACTAGTTTTCCTTTAGATTATAGTTTCATAGTCCTGTTCACCTGTGACTATTGGAGTCCCAATGCCCGGAAAAGAGGAGTGACAAGAAATCTGTTACTGAAACTGGAGAAGAAATTCGGGCCAGGCCTTTCTGAGCCAGCCTGTCTCTAGCTCCGCTAAGATTCTACAGCAGTTTAAACGATGTGAGTTTGATGGTTCGGCGATGGTCACTCCTTCCCAATGCTGCTCGAGCTCTGGCGCCCCCCACTCCTTGTACTGCTTGTGCTTCTCTGAGCACACAAATGAGTTAATCTGGCATGCCGACCGGCCTGAAAATCATCTAGTTTTCGGCCAACTCAGCGCTCTGAATTGCCTCATCATGTAATTATGAAAGTGTTGGTGCTGGTGCAAAGGAGTTATGGAGGGTGGTAGGATGACAAACTCTGACTTAATAATCTTAAAATACTATAAACCAGCATTCTTAGTTACTGGGGATGGAGTCAGCTGAAATGTGAAACCCAGCTTTTGACTGGTGTAACTGCTCCAGCGAATTCCTTTTTCCCCATGCTCTTGCTTTAGTTCAAATTAATACAGATTGTGACTTGGAAAAAAAACCATCTGAGGATGGTGTTTCTCATTTCTAGTTCATGATTAAAAACTTGTGAGAAGTTGAAATCCACTAGTTCTGAGGAACATGGTAACCAAGATAGGAGTTACATTTAACAGTTCTATATAAGATTTTGTTGGTCTAATAAATCAATTTTAAATAGAAGTGCAAGGAAAACACCATATTCTGATGCTTGATTTACTAAAGAAAATATGCAGTTTACATGAATATATCCTTAGATGCATGTTTCAGTTATTCTCGAGTATTAAACTGCATTACATTCACTCATGTGATATGTGAATGTATTGATGTCTTTCAGTTTTTGTACTTAAACTGTTTCTTCAGTGCAGACTGATCATGATGGCCATTTGGCTGTTTTATGCCCACTTCCGACTGTCTTGTGATCATGTAATATCCTGAAGGGTTCATAACCTTATAGTAAAAACTGTGTTCAGATAACCTTCTAATCCTTCTTTAACATTTTATATGCATTAATAGTAACTTTCATAAATGGGTTGCTTCAACTGTTTTTACTGATAGCTTTAAAATACACTTCAGCAAAGCAAATCTAACTATTATTGGAAAGCATTTATGCACTCAGCAGTGTTTTTCTCTTCTCTTTAGCCAAGAAGGGTTTTCTTTGCTTGAATAATCTGGTTTACTATATGCCATAAGGGCAAGAAAGAGCTTGATCGTGCTCTGGGATGGGGGACGGGGAAGTCGAATTTTCTCTTAATTTTCAGAACATGTGAACATGAAAACGGCAAGCTTTGAATAAGTCTTTGGAATACCACACCCAGAAGAATTTGGCAATAGTGATGACACATTTAATTAGAAAATAATTGAAAAGAAAGGACCATATTGAAACTAGAATTACAGGTTGAGGCAAGATCCTCCAATAGACATAATAATTCAGGGGAACTTGTTGGGTAATCAGCTTGGTAAGGAGTTGTTTGTTTCAAATGCTACTCTAGCCTGTGGAACAAGTGGACTGGAAACTAAAGGCTTGTATCTTGAAACTTGATATAAACAGCTGGAAAACATTTTAAGAATTTAATAGCTAAACCCAAAAGTTGGATTTTAGTTGTGAGAAAAGATTGACAATGAAGGTAAATTGTCCTACTGATTATTCATTCCTGTGAGAAGAGTAGTAATGGATAGTCAGTACTGTCATATATAATAGCTAAACGAAGAGTGGATCTGAACTTGAAAAAAATGAAAGCATATTGGCGTATCTACTTCCAAAAAATACAAAAATCAATCAAAAGGCAGTATCTGTAGTCAGTCTTTTTTCCTTTGCTACTAGGATTTATGGATGAAGAAAATGAAATATGAAACAAGAAGACTCCAAAACAGTCCATAAATATATGCTGCATATATGTCATTAAATAGTGCTGTAATCTGCTGTCTGTGGACTATCCTTTCAAGTTAGCCTTTTTCCACATGCTTTCAGACGATTTAATTAGCAGGCTGTTTGAGAAGTGAATCTTCAGTTAATTTTATCAATATTGCCATTTCAGTTAGGCAGATAATGTTCATCTTTCTATTCAGGTTCAAAAAAGTGCTATTCTAACAGGAAGTTTGAGAAATAGAGTAGGAATCAGCGTGTTGTCAGTTCTGTGATGTTAGTGAGGTCAATGAATTTGACTCTTCAAATGAAACATCTTTCCATTATGCTGTAATTTAGCCAGCCACACAGTTATGCCGTGTGTGACACTGATATCTGACTGTATTGGTCTCGTGCTCTATAACTATCCTGGCAAGGGGAGAGTTAACTGGATTATAGTCTGTGGAGAAGCATAGAAAGTACATCCACTAGCTTGGCAGAGGAGGGTGTTTGTGACAGGTAGTTGGTTCTTTCCTTGGCCTGTACACAGCTGGTTTTGTCTCTATCAGAGCTTAACCAGCAGTTGCACCAACCTGCTTCTCAGCTATTCTTGTGTCTTAAAAAATTGGTCCAGAAGCTAGGAATTTTAAAATATGAGTTAAACTTCAAATCATTCAGTGTTTCATCCTTTGAAATTGAAATTTCATTTAAAAAATCTGCTGAATTTGTCAAGCAGCTGACTAGCAAATGTTATTTTACATAGAAATATTTTAAATTAATGAAACGTTATCAAGATTTTTCCAGTTATAAAGTTTGTCATGTGTCAGACATCTAACATTGCTTTCACTGTCTCCTGTCTAATAAAGTCGTTGCCTCTATGAAAAAATATGTCATGATGAATTTATGATACTGCTGCAAATGTTCAGGAAAAGCTATTGACAAGATTCAGAAATTCTCAGTGTATTTGGGAGTTGTATTGAGCATCTCATCATCCCAAATTTTTACTCCTGTGTGCTTATGAACAGGAAGTAGCTAAAAAAATGCATCCTTCCTGTTTTGCTGGACATTGTAGATTATGCTGTATGAGACACCAGTCTGTCTCTTGATTGATTCGTGCAGTTGATTAGACTTAGGTTGTTAATGCAGTACTGACAGGAACACAGTAGTCATGGCTGCAACCATCACCGTTTGGATGTTCTGCTAAGTTTACTGTGAAGTTACAGCAGTATAAAAGATGTAAAAGATGCCACATGGTTTGAAAAGTATTCTTGAAACTGATCTCCATTGGGAGATTACCACTGGAATTATTATTGTGGAATTCCTTAGGTTTAAAACTTGATTCACTTGAGCACAGAACCTCAGTCTTCAATACTGCAACTTGTGTGTTGCTGTGTATGTTGCACAATAATTTAAAATTGTCCTTTAATGCTGAAAAATTTTCTTTTCAAGTCAATACAGACAGCTTTTCTATGTCTGTTTCCCAAGTCTCTTGCTCTGCAGGTGTGCTGGTCTGGTTGCTAGTGGTTACATGTGCCAGCATGCACACACATACATGCTGTGTACATGCACATCTCTCCAGTTCCTGGCACTGCAGACTCATGGGCGCTTATGATCTGTGGTCATCTTTTCATTTGTGGGCACTTGGACCTCTGTACATGCACATGGAACAGAGCCACTCCTGTCGCCCAGGAAAACAAAAATTGAGTTAAATAAGGAGGTGGATGATCAGGCACACAACATGGCCAATCATATTGACTGGCAACCTGTTCACATGTGACTAGACCCTTGTATCTTCTCACTGTTTTTTGCATTCTCATTTTGCCTTAGTCCACCTTGATCCCACAGTGAGCCCCACACCCCTTCAGGCAGTACTCTCATTAGGCAGTCAGTAAGGCGGTCTGGAGAGTCTCTCTTGTTAGCTCATCTGCTGGATCTTCTGCCTCGTTTGTGGCTCACTGCTCTTATGAATTGGGGCTGGGTCAGGGTGCTCTATGTGCCTGGATTAGATTATTGCATTTCTTTCACCAGACATTATTTTTTGCTTTCTCTTTGTGGGGACTGGCCTGTAATCACATAACTATAATAGATGTGAGCAAATATCCCTCCCTAGTGCTGAAGGTGACTATTCCTGTCTGACTAGTAACCTCGCTGAGGTAACGACTGTGTCTGTTTGATGAACAGATACAACGCATCTCCCTAGCTTTGTAAAGCAATTGTTTGTAGCTTAAGCTTTCCTCAGATTTTATTAGAAGTAAAAAAATATCTTCATGAGTGGCATTTGAAATGATCTTATTGTGAATAACAAGAAGAAAATACTGCCTGATGATTCCGGTCTGTTAATTCTTTGTACACAAAAATCTTGTGGAATATTGTAACATGATCAATTGAGAGAAACTTCTGTTGAAAGGAAAAAAGTCTTAGTGTAACGTTAGGTAAATTACATACATACCTATTCTAGTAACATTTTTGTTTTAAATGTGAAATGTATGACTCAAATCCAAGGCTGATAATCTTGTTGTTGTGCTGAACAGAGTATTGGAAAGGCCTAATGTGTCAGAGAAATTACTTAGGCATTACTTCAAACTTGCCTCTTGCCTTGGTATTTTGGGTAGGGTAATCACTCAAGACAGCTAAGAAAACTGTTTTTGACAACTGGAAGAGGAATCCCCTGTGATAATAAGAAGATAATAATCTCCCAAACCAGAAAACTGTTTTTGAGAGATTGTCTATTAATTTATCATAAAAGTATTGAGAAACCGTTATTTCAAAAAGGTACACAGTGGAGATTGTAAAGACAGCTCTTCAGATGAATGCAAGGTCTTAATGTGCCTTGAAGTTTTTAAAAAACTTCAAAAGCCACAAAAATTGATGTAAGAAAGAATCTGGCAGAGTCAACTTGTGGTTTTATACCATTTACTTTGGTAAAGAGGAGTACAAATATCCTAGACACAATCTGTATTTTCATTTTTTGTACCTGGATATTTGTCTGTGGAGAGCATTCTCAAGTCATGACATTAAGTTGCTTGCAAACTCATACAAACACATTTGTCTACAGAACAAAAGGATTTCGTGTGATCTCTACCAAAGAACAGCACCCTCCTCCAGCACATAATGAGGATTTGTGATGCACTGTGTTTATCAACTCATTTTCTGAAGTGTTATGTAAAGAAATTACACAGCTTGACATTGTTTGTTGCTACCGTGATCTGTTATTGTCTGGTATTTGCAAAACATTGGCCTTTGTAGATTCCAGATGACACTACCAATATGGTACTGATTCATTCCAAAATTGCCAAACCGACTTTCAGTAGAGTTCTGAAGCTATAGTCCTTAAATGCCTTTTCATCAGCAGCTTTTGTGCTGGTTTTCTTCTTGCGCATTTTTCATTCAAATACTAACTTTCAAAGGAGAATAAGCACTACTGACTTTGTGTCACCAGAGCAGGAAGCAGAGAAGGACACTCGAGTATATCCCTTGCTTTACAATATTCTGCCTGCTCATTTCCGATCTTAAATCTTGATGTTGATTATCTCACCAGAACCTTTGAAAATATGCTGCTGTTTCTATTTTTAAATACCTTCTGTATTGCTCTTGCATAAAATGTAGTGGTGAACTAGTAAAACCTGCTTTTTTAGTTGTTAGTGTAGCACAAGTTAATAAATTATTAGTCTTGCTATTAGCACGGAGAAAAAAGCCTTGCCAAATATGGTGATTATTTCTGTATTGCATTAACCTTTTGTTATGAAACAATGGAATTCCTTGATGCCACAAAGCCCTGCGTTTTTTTTATTAAAAATCAGATTTGCAGGTTTGCATCGAATAGAGTAATGGATGAATAGGGATTGTGTTAAATGGGCAATGTAGCCTTGAAAATGAAGTTACAGTTGCTCCTCTGCTTTGACCAGACAAAGGTGTTGCAGAGGTGAAGGAGATCTTTCTAGCAGTAAGTGTTGCAATGCGCTCTGTTACCCATGGACTTAAGGACATAGAAGTACTCTCAACAATCTCAGCCCCTCTGTTTTTCTGTCTTTGAAAATACATGAAGAGGAAAGGCTAAAGGATGGGTCCCTTCTTCCTTAAAAAGTCTTCCTGGTTGGCATCTAGTACCTGCTCCTCTGTATTCAAGTTGAATGACACAGCCAGGTTTTGCCAAGTAATTAACTATTCAAGTTATTGTTTGAGCTAGAAAATAATCCATTTGACTTTGCCCTAAAATCAGTAACATTTATATAGGTTATTTTTGTCTTATTCTGTTAGGTGTAAGAATTTGTCTGTATCTTTCTGGAATTCCTATTGGATGCTGCCCTCTGATGTTTGTGGAGTGAACTGCTTTTGGGAAGCTGCTTTTAGGTAGGATCTGTTATTAAATAGTACTTTATTATTTGATTGCAGACAGGTGTAGCTGCTATTTAGCAAAGTGACAAAGCAAAATATTTTGATTGCTTCACATGCATTTCGCCTGCTTATATTATGGTGGCCTTTAGCTGGATTTTTCCTGTTACATTATGTTTTTAAAATTGTAGACTCAAGTTTTGCTACAAAGAGTAGATTTTTTTTTTCCATTATGTTGCTTCATGCTTCATTAAATAG
This sequence comes from Dendrocincla fuliginosa, assembly GCA_035047845.1. NCBI lineage: Eukaryota > Metazoa > Chordata > Aves > Passeriformes > Dendrocolaptidae > Dendrocincla > Dendrocincla fuliginosa. The sequence continues at coordinate 28,351,215 of JAWWMO010000043.1, read as the reverse complement.
AAACTTGCTTGCATCTGTTAAAAGCCTGCCTGAATATAGTGTGAAAAGTTAATGATAACTTAATTATTTTCCTAAAATAAGACTTGCTGCACAATAATACCTATGATGTAACTTGCAACAAAAACTGACAGATATGCTTAGTAGTTCAGTTTGGATTTTTTTTATTCAAGTTATGTGTTTTATAGAATTTGAGGAGGGTACTTCATCCAAAAGTACTGAAACAACCATTTTAGAATGTTCTTTAAGATACAGTGTGTTAAAGCATAGACTGTGTCCTTAAAGTTGCATCTTTACACATAAGTATGACTCATGGAGTAGTTCAAGATCATTTGAAATCAGTGAGCTTTGAGCAGGTGCTGATTCTAATAATGGATAATAAGGATCTTGTCTCTGAATTAATCAGTGTAAGATCAATTGCTTATTCTGTATGTGGGAAGCATTTTGTAGCTATTCTGCCCCCACATTTTTTACCACCATTCTGATTATCAACTTTATTGAGAGAGAACGTCTTGTGTTGTGCTTTTGGCACAGAGTATTGTTAGCTTTCACACTGACAGAGGAAGGATGAGATTGCTTTTACATCCAGTGGTATAGATTTTATAAAAATTTAAAAAATGCTGATAAACATAACAGGCTCAGGTTTTGCATGGTCTAAGTGATGCCTGTCTTTTTTAGTACACCTTTCAAGGTGTGCAGTGTCATCGAGCTGGTATGGCTGCTTATTTCCTACTGAACTGATTAAGAAAAAATTCCTATCATCATTACTATGACTATCTGACCAGCCTGATTACAGTTGTTGAACGTTGCAACTAAGTGGGTTTTAACTTGTGTTGCCTACTAAAAAAGAAAGTTTCACTAATTTTTGAGTATATTGGCATTCACATGTTGTGGATATGTTGAGATGAATTGTGAGTCCTGAAAAAAAGGGATTTCTCTAAACTGGCTAGCTCATTGGAGGATGTCACTTCATACTTTTATAGTCAGTTTAAACTTATTAATATATTGTAACTTCAAACCTAATCTACTATTTGAGTTGGCAGTTGAATAAATGATATTTGGAGGTTGTATGCAGTGGGATCATTAGCATACTTTTACAAAATAAGCTCTGATTATGACATGTTTTTAATTCAGTGTGGTAGTAGAAATTTAAGCTGAGTATAAACTAGAATTTTAGTAAAAACTTTCATCCCTTTCAAATCCAGATAATGTCTGTAGTTACCTTGATCCTACTTCTGTTAAGTGTGGGAATGATTTAACAGCTGCATTTTAATCAGTATAGGCTTTGCCGCCTTCTTACTTCCATGGTAATTGTAAAAAACACCTCTATGGGTAAAATATTTGCACTCATATAATATTATGAGTAAAATATAACCTCATTAGGTTAGCTCTTTACACTGAAGAAGAAAACACATTTGTGGGAGGCTTCTGTTTGTTCTTTTAGTAAATGTAAACAACTTTAACACAGCTGAGCCTGACAACCTAGTCTGTTTCATTATAATATCAAGGAAACATAGTTTAATGGTGTTATGGAAGACTGAGAGACCTTTTAATAAATGACTTTGTTAAGTAGCTGAATACTGGATACCTCATACATTATAGACCATACAGAGAAAAGATCAAAGAAAAAAAATCTACTCTAGCTTTTTCAGAACGAGTGTGGGAGAACTTGCTTTGATGTAGAATAATTTTTAAAATGTTTTCTGTAACTTACAAAATTATTCTTTTTTGTGTTACTGGCATGTGACAGTGGTGATACATGAAAACTAGTGGTGCAAATTAGGTTGATGGCAGTTTTCTCATAAAATTACAAATATTTTTACATAGTTCGAAACTCATGCAATTAGATTCAAAATGGAAACTCCTTAGTGAATAGGCCAGAGTAAAATTTAAAGGAACAACTGTTATTCACACAGCTTTGCTCTCAGTGCCTGGATGCTGATCTTTCCTTCCTTGGGTCCCCCAAATGTGTTAAAGTAGTAGGAGAGGATAGCTTGATTATCAGTGAATTTGAGCAGGGAGCTTCCTGTTGATCCCTGGGCATGTTCCTTATAGTACATCAACACATGAGTTACAAAGGAACTCTAATGCACCGAATTTGTAGCAAAGAAGTAAGGTGGACTTGTGGCTTTCTGTAATAACAGGGTCTTTATACTTGAATGTGGCTTAGAAAAAGGAGATAAAAATGCCCTGGTGACACTGGCAATTCTTTGAAGGTACCCAGGTCACACTAGATGCTGTGATGCTGTGGCTGCTCTGGAAGGTATGGAACCTGGAAGGCAGCAGTGTATGTGTGCAGCAGAAGGAGCTGTTGTACTGTGACCTCAGTAAAGCAGAAGGGGATTTGTGACCCCCACTGCTGTACCTTGTGTCAAGTCTAGAGGACAGAGATAATATTTTTGTGGAGCTGGTGGGTATTTTAGAGATGATAAATTTTGGATTGTGGGTTTTTTTGTTTGTTTGTTTGGTTTTTTTTTTTTTTTTAGCTCCTCACTTTTGAAAGTGTCTTAACCCTTTCAAACCTGTATTTGACATTCAATAAGGGTTCATATCAGAGCTGTGATATACTCTGATACCAAATTTACTCAGGTTCAGACAAGTTACTGTTTTTGTAAAATAAATTTTATTTTGCTCTTTGTCAACTCAGCTACTAAACTGCTAAAAAAAATTATTGCCAAAAGATCCTGTGTCATTTGGTTGTACCAGATACTGGGATGTCTAAATGAACATGGTTCTCCTTTCCCTGGCTTCTGGTGAGGTAGTTGTGTGCCTGCAGTCGAATGACGGGAAAAAGGGTTATAGAGACTGGAAAATTCAGAAAGGAGAAGTCGAAAAGGGAGCAGTTGAATGCAGATAAGGTTGAAAAGAATTATGGGAAAGACCAAAGCCATGTATTGAAGAAGGGAGTGATGGGATAGATAATTGGTTCTGTGCTGGGACATGTTCACATTGAAGGTGAGCCTGCAGAGCTCAACCTTATAAGCTCTACTGGACAATTTTTATTTTATACTGCCGCCAGTGTCAGGCTGTGGTTCCCAATGGTCTGTATGCAGGGAAGTAAAATGCAGCTTATAATCACTAAAGAATGTCTCTTCATGGAGTTTAGAGTAAGACCACAATTCTGGAGTCTTGTAACTTCTGCCTTAATGTGTTTCTGAGATCTAATATGTCTCATCCCCTTCATAGTGGATAGTCCCCGGAAGAAATGGTGGCCTGTTTTTTGCAACAGCTTCTTTGCTCCATCTGATTCAGGGATAAAACTTTGTTATGAACTTAAGGATCTGAGTCCAGCTGTTCCTCATACTGTACAAGCTAAAGTTATTAGCTCTTTCTAAATATTTTTTTTTTTTTGCCTTTAAAAATTGTTTTTAAGCACAGATTTAAAAAATCGAGCTCATGAAGTCAGAAATTCATGGAACAGAGATTGTGTGAACAAAACAACTGTAAAAAATATTATAAATATCAGGTTTTTTGTGTGACTTGAAATGTTCTTTTATTCACAGATATTGCTAGATGTAGATATAATAAAATAGTCTTTGCATATCAGTGTGTTTTAAAGTTGCTTTGGCATAATTTTTGTAATTCTTATGTAATCCTCATTCATGGAAAGCCATGTGTTACATGTGTTTCAGGAGCTTGGCTTGCAGCTATGCAGTTTGTGTAGGTTTTGCTCTTATTTGTTACATGACCTTGTAATATCACTGTAGGCTCTCATGACTTCAGGGCTTAATTACTGTAATTCCCTTTTCAGTGGATTAGTGATGAGGCTAATCTGCTGCTTGCAGCTTGTTCACACTGTAGCAGTGTACTTATTTGTGGGTTTCAACTACCCTCATCATATTCAACTTGCATTGTGATTTTTTACATTATTACTTAGTACATGGTGTAATGTTTAAATTAGCTTTATGTATAAAGGTCTGAATGGGCATGCTTTGGTTGCATTTCAAGATTTTTTTTTTGTTTTGTTGCTCTTAACGAATTTTTCAGATTTTGCTGTAAGACATAAAAGGTTTCAGTCTGCAGATTAAATCACCTGAATATAGACATCTGCATACTGGTGTCTATGTCAAGTAGGTCTTAAACAGTCATTAAACTTGAAAGAGCGTAGAGGATGATCCAGGTGACGAGCCATTTAATTGCTGAAAAGTAAATGCTCGGTGTTAATCAAGAAGCACTTGGATATCTTATAAATCTCCTTACGATTAGTAGATACAACATGATCTTTGAAAACACTCCGTCCTTCTGGACTGGCAGCTGGAGATCAGGTGGGATATTCTAGAGTTTATTAAATGGCACTATACCTATGTTAAAAGTTGATTCAAGCCTTAGGTGTTTACTTTGAAATAAGATGAATTACTGTCTATACTCCATAACCTGGCACTAGATCTCTGTTGGCTTTAGTGACACTTTCGACACAGTCACATATGTTAGCGTCTTCATTTATGTGCCCTATTTTGGATCTGAATCTGATTTATGAGGTCTTTTCTTTCATGGGATTTTTAGTAATGCCCCAAGCCTTGACTTAAGGCTGCATGTTCTAATTAAAATTTTATTAATCTTAAATCCCTGGGATACTGGACTTTTTAGTTCCAGGTCATTAAATTCTTTCAAAATTAAGCGTGGCAATTATTTATGGCACTAAAATTCAGCAGTTTTACGGTGGTAACTTTGTTTATATTTTGCCTCTTGGAACTGAAAATAATTTATGTTGGTATTCTGTGCTTAATGAAAAAAGGCATATCTGCTTGCTATCTATTGGCATTTTAAAGGAAAATTTGTATGTATCTACATAGTTATATAAATTGGGTGGAGACTGTGCTAAATATCACATCTTTTAATTTCTGTTTTGAAGTATCTCTCTTCGACAAGTTTCTAAGAATGGATGGTTTGTCAAGCATTTCTCTATTGTTACTAGTTTAGGAAATCAGCATGGGGTCGTCTGCATAATTTGGCATTAAACTTGTAATTTAAACCTTCAGATACTCTCAGTTCTATTAGCCCCCCTCTACCTCTAGTCTGTACAAATAGCTCAAATGCATATTGTTTTGAAGTTGATGTTTGAAATCTTTGAAAGCTTTTCCGACTAATTAAATATATGAAACTCAGGAGAATATGGTTTTCAGTTTAGTATGCCCACTGTTTGCCACCAAGCTAATGGCATTTACCTGATGATAATTTTAACCTATTGTATTAAAATAATGAAATAACTTTAAAATGTAGTGTCAAGGACATGGACAGTGCATGTGGTCAGTGTACCTCAGGGATTTTCCAGAACCACTGGGAGCACCAAAGCATCCCACAAGGCCATCTGAGCTATTAATTTCCTACGTCTTCCAACCCTGGTTGTACTCCTGCAACACAGAAGGATAGGAGAGAACTTTTTGTGTTTTATCAGTGCTTAGGTGAAGTGCTGAACCATGAGTTTGACAAAAAAGGACTTACTGGAGCAGAAAATGGACGAAACACCTAGATCAGTCAAAAATGTTCTTAACAGAACTTCTTGAAAATAGGGCTTATCTCACTTTTATTCTTGAGTTTAAAGCTGCTGTATTTGTCATTTTTACCTATGTCAGTACTTAGTGCAGGGAAAGGGAAAAAAATTAACTCGTGTATAGACTTAATGTGCTGTCAGCTTTTCACATTTCTATGTAACTTCATGTAATCTTTCTTTTAAAATAGCCATTTTGATGAAATTCCTTTCTATTAATGGATAATAAGATTGCTAAGAAAGTAAACAGTGTAGTTTCAATATTTCTCTTCTATGCCTGGTTTTTCCCTTGTAGGCTGGGATAGTGGGAGTGAATATGAGGATGATTCAGGTTAAATGTAAGCATACATATGAGGTCTAATGCTGTAGTTTGCATGTTCTGTTTGAGTTGTATTTTGCTAGTTTAAGTATGATAAAGGGTATTTTTTTAAGTTACTTCCTGCAGTGAATAGTAGAGCTTTTTTTTAAGCCTGTGCTAGAAATAATGTCAAATGAAAAAATATTTTTTGTATCAGATATGATTATATGAAAACACGTCCTTCTGAGAAAATGCATCTAGCAGTGGTGGCCTGTGGTGAAAGACTGGAGGAGACTGTCACTATGTTGAGATCAGCCATTATTTTCAGCATCAGACCTCTCCACTTTCATATTTTTGCTGAGGATCAATTACATGAAAGCTTCAAAGACATCGTAAGTATTCAAAGAATGTATTCAATCAATTTGTAGCACAATTTGAGTAATATATAATAATTTCTCTACTTGGATAGTAGTTGTTTCATACAGTGGCAGGGTTCTAAAAATAAGGTAATAAGGCATTCATAATGTTGGATGGGTAATTTTGGATTTTTTTTTTCCCTGTAGAAGAATGTCAGTTGCTGATATGACAGTTCCTCCTAGGGACAGTCCAAAACTTCCTGATTTGTCACTTTAAATCTGTGAAATACGAATTTCTGACGTTCTGAATGCAAACCAGTTATCTTGTGTGAGCTTATATAAAGTTGGCTTTACAAAAAAAATATTATATATATGTCCATTTTGTCCCTGTGCTTACAGCATGAGTCAGCCTTACATTGTTTAGACAGTGAAACACCAGGTTTTGAAAATGGTAGATATGGTTATGTCTAATTTAATAAATTGAAATTATTGAATATAACATTATGACTGTAGTAGCAGTTTTAGAAGCTGATTAGGATATAACTATGGAGGTGTTTACTATTTTTGTGCATAAAATGTCTTATTAACTGTGACATTAGTATTTTATGCATGCTAATATATATATACACACATACTAATGTTATGCGATCAGTAACTGTGGCAAAAATGGAGTAAGTGATTTTAAATTTCAAAAGACTGTTATTTCTGTGGAAACTAGTTTTAGTTTAGGGGAATAGCTTCATTTAATGTACTTACTTTTGTAAATACTAATTTATTCTACTTTCTCTTTGCATATGATCTGATATGTATTTTCTTCGTAGTGGCCTGCAGGTGCCACTTTTTGTCTGAGTATTTTGATAAGCTGACAGTAGTTCGAGAAGCATTTGTGTTACGGAAAAGAGGTGTTGTAGTTGTGTTCAATTATCAACTTCAATGGGAGATTGGTTTGTTTTTTTGTAATAGAATTGACCATTCTATTCTAAGTAATTTCTGTGATTTCTTCTTTTCACATAGCTTGATGAATTCCCCTATGAAGGAAGAGTTAATTACACGTTATATCCAATAACATTTCCAACCGAGAGTGCAGCAGAATGGAAGAAATTGTTTAAACCATGTGCTTCACAAAGGCTATTTTTGCCAGTAAGTTACTCTGTAATAGGACAATCCAGAAGTCTGTTTATGAAGGATCAAGCTCTCCATGTTAATCTGATATCTGCTTGGTGTAAAATGAAGGACTACTACTACTTCTGAAAGTTACTTTTATGACATCCTAAAAAATCCTCTGAATTTAACCTTCTTCTGTGACACTAATACCCTATGGAATAAAAGTCCTTTTGTCACTTGCTGCACTATGGCACAGTATCCTCAGAGAGAGGTATAGGTCATGTCATCCTCTCAGAGGCAAGAAGGATTTATCACACCGCATCTCCTCATTTAGTTGGAAATTTTCCTGCGTGCGTGGGTCTGAGAAGTATTAGAGAAAATGAAACATAAACCAGGCTGTTCTTGCCAGTATTTTTTGCAGCCTTTTCTTTGCTCACCTAAGACATTTCAGAAATCATCCTTCAGGCTTGGTGAATTAAAGCAGTGGCAGCTATTTCCCAAACACTGTCTCATCTGGGGCTTTTACATCCCTCCCTTGTTTGATTAGCTGCATAGGAAAGCAAGGGAACAGGAGCAAGGTAGGAGCTCCTGTTAATGTTTTCCCTGACCTGTAGACCTGCTCCTGAGGAGTCCTGACTTATAAAATGTAGACTGAGTGCCTTTGCATTACTTTTGTGTATAAAATCTGTTTTCCTCTACAAAAATTCTTTCAAATGCGAGGAGTGATGGCAACTTTATTGATTGCAAATTGTCAGCCTAAAATGAATTTATTTGCATGTGATGAAAATGTGTTAAACTTTATTGTGTAATTGCAGCAACTTCTGTTTTATGAAGAGAAGTTCAATCAAACTTAAAAGTTTGGTTTTTAATTTCTTTCCTGCACAGTTAATCCTCAAAAATGTGGATTCGCTACTGTATGTTGATACTGACATCCTCTTTCTGAGGCCTGTTGATGATATTTGGTCTTTTCTGGGGAAGTTCAACTCCACACAAATTGCTGCAATGGCACCAGAACATGAGGAGCCTCGTATTGGGTGGTATAATCGCTTTGCTAGACATCCCTATTATGGAGTAACGGGAGTTAATTCTGGAGTCATGTTAATGAATATGACACGTATCAGAAGAAAATATTTCAAGGTATGTGTGTTGCCCTTATTGCATTTTCTGTGGATTTATGTCTTTAAATTCTAATCCTGTTTCAAATTCATGTGTATTTTTCAAAATCTTTTTCCTATAATTTTAATAGTATTCTCAAAGTACACTGTTTAAAATAGTATCTATTTCTTGAATGTCATTCACTGTAAGACTTGGAGTTCTCCAATTTCAAGTGTGTTTGATTGGTTTAATTTTTCTTAGTTCTGAGAGATCTTGACTTGATACAATTTGCTGTTAATTACATTGCCAGTAGATATGCCAACGTTTTTAATTCACTATAGGGATCCCAGAAAAAAAGTTTATGTAAAGTTGTAACATGTGTGTAGTTGTATGACCAGGAGGTGGCGCTAAAACATTTAGTAAGTTGTTTAAAATGAAGGTTTCCAAATTTTGATCTTTTACTTTTTAAACCAGATGATTGATACCCTAAGTATCTGTCTATTTATTTTGAAGTCATAGTTTTTGTAGTATTTACATGAAAGTATTTACTACTTCATGCATGAAAGCAGTGCATGCAGCAGTAGAAATGGTCATTGATTCTCAGATGGAAGGTTTTTCTTACATACTTGAAACACAAGTACAAGAGCGGTGCTGTGAGATGATGCTTGGGGGAAAAGCACATCTCTGTTTAAGAGAGGTTTGATTAGGGAAAAACAATAATTCAGTCAAAAACTTTTGGAACTGCATTACGAGAGGGGCAATATAAACTTCCATTAGACATTACTTCTCTCCCATTTCCAATTTAATAAACAGCTTTCATCTTAAAATTTTCACTATGTAGTTTTGTTAGGGAAATTCAGAGAATTTAGGAATTTAGGAAAAATGGAGAATGAATTATCTCAGTAGTAGTTAAAATAGAAAATTATAGCAGCTATAGTATATAGGTGTAGTTTCTCAAAGAGGAAAACTTCTCTGTATATATCATTGGTGGAATCTTGCATTGTCTACTTTGTTTTACTGATTATAGCATATGGAGAAATGAAAATATGGACACGTGTAATGAGAAACATGAGACTGAAAACTGCATGTATCTTAACCTCTGACAATGCACTTCTGTGTAGTGCATTATTTTTAGTGTGGTAAACACTTTGATAAGGTTGATCTTTTATTCATACCATGCCAGAATTCTGGTTGGGCTTCTCAGTACAACTTGGATTATCAATTTATTGGAAATGTTGTGTTTTTACTAAAATTTGAGTTAAAATTTTTGAAAGTATGCATATTATGTAGGATATTAAAATTGTCTGTAAAATTAACTAGTTTTCTAGAGGACAATGTGGAGTCCTTTCTCCTTAATGCCTAAAGCCAGTGTTTTCTTCAAATTTGTCTGTATATACAGATTTAAGTAGGTGAAATAGTTAATGAGTATTTTGAAATTTCAAGTGGAACATTGCCACTTTCCCTTGGTTCTAGAGGGCTGGAATATTTTCCAAGTCCTGAAAATATCTGCTCTGTATTCCTGGTTTTGCCATGTGTATTTATTATGCAATGAAACCTGTCAGATTGCTAAACCAAAACCAGCTTTGGAGGAAGTGATTTTTTTTACAATTGCTCTTTATTATGGAGGTGAGTATCTTAAGACCTCACTGTAAGGCAAAGCATAAATCCATATGCTTTTCTTATGATCTTGCTAGCAAACTTCAGTATACCTAACATGATGTACAGTTTCTGGCTAAGTGGGTCACTGAACTTCTTTCTGTAGTGAGGAAGATTGTGTCATAACTGGTATGGGGAATCAGAATAAAAAAAATTGAATTTTTCTGAAAACATTCAACTTAATGCTCTTTCTCATATTGTTTAGTATGTACTGAACTAAGCAAGGCTGCTTGATGAGTTGGAGACCAAGCAATCATACAATTAAGGGCAAGGAACTGACATTGAAGTTGGCTACCCAGTGCTGTGCAACTACACTAAGTACTTGTAGTTATGAAAGGGCACTTGAGAAGGAAGGCAGAAACAAAGGAAAGTTTCCTGATGTGCATGATTCAAAGCCCTTTTTGATGGATTTAGTTAACAAAAATAATAAAAAAGGCAATTAACCTATCCCCATGCTCCATTTCCTTTGCTTTAAATGTTAGAAATACATCATTTTTTGCCCATAATAGTCATAATTCTTTGGCATCCTTCTTAGAACTTTACTGTCACTACAAACTTGGACTTCCATTTCCATGTGATGCATATATACTTCTGTCCCTTGCTTTTGCATGTCTTCTGAACTTCATACTTGTGCGGTGTGTCTGTTCTTCAAACATTTAAGACTAGTGATGCACATCAGGAAATATTCTTTCACTCTTGCTTGATTGTAAAAAGTAGAAAAGAAACAAAATAAGATGGTGTGTTCTGTATAGATGGTGTGTTCTCTATACCTGTTTTTTGGAGGGTGGTTTGGTTTTTTGGGATTGGGTTGCTGAGAACTCATTTCGTGCATTAATTTGATCCTTTCCCTTCCATTCCTATACTCACCCTCATCCCTCATCATTCCTGCTTTCATTGTCTGTGCATATTTATCATGGAGTCTGACTGTCTTGAGCAAGAAACACAGATATAATGTTTGAATGCATGGTGTTTTGACATATATGGATTTTCTGTTTCAACTGAAGCATTTTGATATGTCCTCTTAGGATACCCCTCTTTATTTAAATCCTTGCCCAGTATCTTTCAGGTCCTTGTATAACAAATGCTGAGCATCCAGATGCTTTGCCTCTTTCTCTATATCTTTCTAACAAGTATAATATTTATTTATTCGAGCTTTGAAGACTCTAGACTAGACTCTGCATTAGACCTTATTGCCAGTGTCCAACATACTTACCAGTGAGACTTTTTGGTGTTGAAAGGCTCAGAATTGTCTCTGACAGGAGATTACCTGGTGATTTCTAAACCATGCTTCTGTCTTAGTACTTCTACCTGTTGGACACACTGGAGAAGTGTCCTCTGGTATCAGGCTTGTTGTAGCATACTCAGTCCAGCTAGAACAGCTTGGGGATATCTAATCAGAGAGCTGCTAAGTTACCTGAAATTTAGGAGTGGTAGTGCTTGATCATTCTCATCCTGTATCATAGCGAGGTAGCGCAGCCTGAGTAATGACTAAGGAGGAAACAAAGTCATTATACAATATTGATTATTGAGATCTTTAGAGAGCGCTCAGCAGGGGACCCTTTCAGTTTAGTCTCTCTGAGTACCTGGAGCTTGGTCCCACAAGCTTGCAGAGCATCACAGGGCCCTAAGGTACACAAGCCTTCTTACAAAAACTCTACAGTTCACGGAGACTCGCAGAGATGATTTTCATCTTCAGGTTCCTTGAATGTCTTAATAAAAGGAGTATTGGTCAGTAGGAAAACTTGCAAACCTCACAGCAAAACTTTGAAAAAGATTTAGTGTAGTTGAATCTATACACAGTAGGCCTGAGAGTGTATAACTTCCCTTGTGACTGATAGCAAAGGAGCTACTCATCTCAAACCTTGGGAAGAGAGTGGATAGGGGTAGAGTCTGCCCTAAATTCAGGGGTGGGGGCTGTCCTAATATCCCTTGCCACCAACACTGCAGAAGCTTTTGGACTTTGCAGGTAACTGTTCCGTGTTGTGTCTCGTTAACTATATCAGTCAAGTGCAGTAGAACTAGAAAATGCTTCATTGTTTTATAGAAAGATCTGAATTTGTTTATATTTATTCAGGAGGCTCAATAAATTCTTCAAGGAGTTTATAAGTTCTGGGAATTTTTGTTTCTTTAAAAAGCTGCCTGTACATTTTTTTTTTTTTTTTTGTCACTGTAGTGGCTAGAGCATTTATCTAAACAGTGGAAGTTTTGAATCAGAATATTCTTCCAATGCTATGAATTTAAATCTGCAGATTCTTTGTCCATTGTAGTTTTTTCAGCTCAAAATTACAGACTGAGCTGCTTGAGGCCTCTAAGCATCTTTCTTCTGGGGTCACATTGATTTGTAAGAGTCAGGAGGAGCCAGAAGATGGATAAATAAAAAGCAGAACCAGAGACTTCAGCTAATGGTTATAGGATTTGTCTGGGTAGCAATAAACCTGTAGTTCCATGCTTTGCTCCAGGATTAAGTAGTCTTTTGTCCACTTACTTATTAAAGGCTCAATCTTCTCAGGACTGTCAGGTCTGGTCATTTTAGACAAGCATCCTAGCTATTTGGCTATCTGTGGTGCCTAACTGAAGTTGTTACTCCTGTTACTTGTCTTGTGTGTCTTGAGTCTCTGTGTATATATGCAGCACAAATATATGCACTGTATGCACACATGTGAGTGCATGTATTTGGACAGTACTCTTGGGTGCATGGTATGACTCATGGGAATGGTCCTGTGAAGGGCCAGGAGTTGGACTCAATGATCCTTGTGGGTCCCTTCCAACTGAGCATATTCTGTGATATATACAGATACCTGTGTGTGCACATATGTGTTACTGAATGTAGTAATGTTGTTAAACACTGCATAACAGGGCATGAGACTAGAATTCCATAATGGAGCTCCTGATGGTTAATGCCTGCATGTTGCCTTTGCTAAGCAGCAGTTATAAAATAGGAACATAAAACATGCAAGACTATTTAGGATATGGAAGAGGTAATAGTAGGTGACTTCTTTGGTATTTGTATACATATAGATGTAGATATTTTTTTAAACTGGAAGAGAGATAGCAAATAGCCCAGATATGATGTTTTAACAAAAGGTCTTGTTTTAACAAGGGCAATATGAATAGAGAGCAATGACTTTTATCACATTTGTTAAGAAAGTTAGTTGTTGTGATGCCAGAGATCCAGGCAGTCATGGAAAGGAACAAGTTCTTAGAAAACCAAACAAACTGCCAGCAAAGTAAGTCCAGAGAGAGTGTGCAAAGAAGAGGTTCATGGGTATGCTTTAGAAAAAAAATAATCAAAAGTTCAGAGAGTTTATATGACTTAAACCATTATAAACTCTTTTTTACCATTCAGCATTGCATAGGGCTGTAGTTCCAAGAAATATGGTGAGCCTGTACTGCTCTACTAACTGCTTCTAAATGGAAGGTTCCTGACTCCTGCCAGCTTTTTCCTGACTTTTCTATTTACCTTGTCCTAGCCTCTGATGTTTGTTGGTCCTTTCTATGATCAATTCAATTTGGTAAGAGTAAGAGTAGAAAAAAGAAATCCTTCTGCTTGGTTATGGAAGTAAATTAGCTTGCAAAAACATCCAGCAAGTGTTAGCACTACACTGCTAGTACAAGAGCAGGATTGAGTCATATAACCAGAAGGGAGTGGGCTGACTCTAAGTTGATCAACTGTTTGTGGGACACAACTGCAACTGGTTTCAATATTGCTGTATGATTTGAGGATTTTTCCTCAGTTTTATATTTTCATACTAGAATTAAGAGAAAGGTAATATAAGGCTAAATGTGACAGCTCTTGTAAGTCTGACTTCAGCCTTGGTCAGGCAGAAGTTTTCTGGTACAGAAATGAGCAATGACCAAACTATTTAAAGCACAACATTTAAACAAATTAAAAAAACAAAAAAACAAAAAACAACAAACAAAACCAAACCAAAATGTAGGAAAATATCTTGATGTCCCTATTTATATTTTGTTCTTACACATTTTCTCTGGCTCAAATAAAACTAGAATTTTGAGAGTTCATAAGAGCCATGTCTAGTTTGATGGCATCACAGAAATGGTCACTATTGTTGTGGGGTTTTTTCTTTAATCTCTTGAACATTCTTTGCATGTTGTTGAATATTGGAGACAAGGCTTATATTCTGAAATCCTTAAATTATTGTAGAGTTGTTTCTCATATTTACTTGACTAACTTCTGAAAAGCAGTTCTGTTAGCATTCTGCTTCTCAAGCTGTTTGACCTCACTACAAAATAGAATATTTAATCTTTTATATAATTTATATTTTATGTAGAATATTTAATAGAATATTTTAAAGAAGAAGTACTTATGACTATTCCAGTAGTTTCTCTTGTTCTGTGACTCCCATGCTGGTGTCATTATACATCACTGTTAATAAATTAATGTATAACTCTTTTATTTATGCAGAGGTTGTCAAAATAGTGCAGTTTCCAGTACTTAAATGTGATAGTGCTATTTGTCAAGTAGTGTTGCTTCTAGACAGCTGGCTTTATGATATATGCTGTTACCTGTGTTGCATCTTCTTGGGATATACTCTGGATTTCACTGCTACTAAAACTCTACAAGTGAAATGAAAATTATACTAAATAATGACTTTAACAAATTAAAGTTATATTTCTATCTGTTGTTCTAAAACTTTGCTACTGTACTCTTATTATCCTGGTATGAGTGAGCTAATTTAATTCTGTTTTAACTCTTAGCATTGTGTCTAAATTTAAACCTTCGGTCAATGTTATTTTGATGGGAAAGTTTGGGTGAGGGAGTAATCTCTACCCACTGTGATTCAGCCCAATTTATTTGCTTTTTAGAAGGTTTTAGCTTGGTTTTAACTCTGTG
>JAWWMO010000043.1:28316979-28336269 GCA_035047845.1 Dendrocincla fuliginosa | reverse complement strand
AAGGTTTTAGCTTGGTGTTAACTCTGTGTTTTATGTAACTTAATCACATGGCACTGAGCCTAATGATAATTCTTACTAGAGAAGAATTCTCCTGTGCATTTCTTATGCCTGCTCTCATCAGATACTTGCAGGCAATCATAGTCATAAATTTTTTAGGACAGAAGAGACTGTAATATTCTGTCTTGCCTTCTTACATAATATAAACTATAGATTTTTTTGTATTAATTCTTGTCTGAAATCTGATAGTATTTCTTGTTTCAGTCTTCAGTTCTGAAAGCCCTTCATATTTGGTGGCTGAAATGATTTGAGGAAAGAATAAAAACTGAACTGCTAATTTTGCACTTTCTAGTTTGTCAGTGTAAAGCTCAAACAAGAAAGTCTTTGATGCTGTAATTCTAAAACTGAGTATTTTGCTCCTAGTAATCTCTTAACGTGATGTTTCTGTATACAAATCACAAACTATACTGGAGTTCTAATTTAATATTTTTTCTTCACAACTTGTAAACTTGTTAAAAAGAAGCAATAGTACAGTACTGTACTTGTTAGCAATTTTCTCTCTGGGACTTTATTTCACCCTCAGTCTCACAACTGAAGTACAGAGTGAGCAGCCTTGTTCCTTTTCTGTTCTAGTTGAGCTTAAAGATCGTGTAAAGATAAGGAATTGGCTTTGGAATATGTAACCAGTTAAACTGCAGAGTTTAATCTCATTGGTAATATGGACAAAGGAGGAAACTGTAGACCAGTTTAGCCCAAGTAGCACCTCCTCAACCAGAACCTTAGAAGAACTCCTTTTCATTTGAATTTTGGAATTTACTAGCAGCTGTGGGTTTGATGTCTTACTGACTTTTACTAGTGAAAAGTTGTGCCTTTGCTGTAGAAGTTCAAGTCCAGTGATTAAAAAAGTTAGTTCAATTCAATGGAAATTCTTTTGAAAACCTTTGAAGAATCTGTATTTTTGTACACTACTTTTTTTATCTGTATATGTGAATTTTTGAAGCTAGTGTCAGAACCTGTGTATATTATCACTCTGTGATAGAGAAATTCATAAAGGGTGGATATTTAAATACTCCCCATCTGCTTCCTGTATCACTTAAATGCACTTAAAGCCTACTGCTGTACAAAAAAACCTTGGTATTTCTTGGAACTCTTAGCTTAAGATGTTTGAGGGGAATCTTCAAGACGAAAATCTAATGTGGCAGTTAAATAGAAGCAGGAAATGCATTTAATTGTCCTTCTAGGTTAATAAATGAGAAATAAAGCATATTGGAACTGTCTGTAACTATTTTCCTTAGATAGGCTTGTTGGATTAAAAGGAAGAAATCATCTATACATTTGAGATTTGTACCTTGAAATGAAAATTACTGCAGTTGTATAAGGCAATTCCTTCCTTGTAGGTATAGTTTTCCTGAATGTGTGTTGTTTTGTTTTGTTTTGTTTCATAGAATGATATGACACCAGTCCGTTTACAATGGGGAGAAATTCTTATGCCACTACTGAAGAAGTACAAGTTGAACATAACATGGGGTGACCAGGATCTATTGAATATTATGTTTTTTCACAATCCAGGTAAATCCACCTTGATTTTAAGTCTAACACTATGAAGTCGATCTTTTCCATGATGTTCAAAAATCCAGGAAAATACTCTTTTAACGGACTTCTCAGTGAAAGGATTTAAGTGACTATATGCTCCTTTTTTTCTCCGAAAGCATTTACTTTGAGAGTTTGCACTGAGACACAGCACTGGAGCTTTTTAGACTGTACTTATCTGTTAGATTTCTAAACTACTATACAGAAATCTATGAAGCAGCCTTAAGGAAAAAAAAAAAAAGGTTAGTATATTTCCTGAAATAATTTTGATACTTAATCCAGAGCTCTCCTTTTTCCACCCAGAAAGTCTCTATGTATTTCCCTGCCAATGGAATTATCGGCCAGACCACTGCATCTATGGAAGCAATTGTAAGGCAGCTGAAGAAGAAGGTATATTTATTCTTCATGGAAACAGAGGTGTTTATCATGATGATAAACAACCAACTTTTAGGGCTGTCTATGAAGCAATAAAAAATGTAAGTGTTTTCGGCATTGTACTTGTTATACTTTAAAGTATTTTTTCTATAGTCCTGCATGTATTTTGCTTGATAGTCACCTTGGTTGCAACGTAGTAATTTTTTTCTCCTTTAAATAACATAAACAGTTTTACTAGTTTCTCCTTCATTATTTGGATGGAGTTCCAGTATATTCCTGTTATGATGAGCATCTTTGGAAATATAGTGTATACTATGTCCAAGTTAGGATTCTAAAATATTGCCTGTAGTTGTCAATGTTTATTTAAAAGGCTGTATTCTCATTCATTTAATGACTTGTCTGGGAAACATTTTACATGATCATTTGGAGATCACAGAATATGTGAATGGAAGGCTCCCACAAGGGTCATTAAGTCCAATTCCTGGCCCTGCACAAGTCAGCTCCAACAGTCACACCATGTGCCTGAGAGCATTGTCCAAACGCTACTTGAACTCTGAGGAAGTTGTAACTGCAATGAGGTCTCTCCTCAGTCTCTTCTTCTCCAGGCTGAACAAGGCATCACTAGAAGCTTTCTTTTTCTGAAGATTTTAAAAGGCAGGAAAAACCTCATATTCCCAAAATTTGTGTGTATTTCTTGCAACATTTTAATACTTAATTTTATCTAGAATTGGATTGTAAAAAAAAATTTATATATTGTATTTTGACCTTTTCTAGAGAATCAGTGTATTAATATTAATATGTTGCTGTTCCTTTAAATACTAGGCACAGTGACTTCTTTTCATACTGCAAATAAGTCATCTAATAAACTATTTATCACTACATCAGTATACTCACTGAAGAGCTGTAAAATTTAGCACTGATGCACATTTTAATGTAGCGGGCCAGTGCATGTGTATAACCTACAAAAATCAATAGTATATTTTAATGTTGCTTTATTACTTGTTGTCATATAGATATAAAAATGAAGAAAAGTACTTTTGGGGTTCTGAGGATACATTGCAGAGAAAGTGATTGTGTTTCATAAAAATATGGTTTCTTTGTTTCCTTTGAGTATTGTCAAAAACAGCAGAAAAAATTATTTCCTTTTATTTATGATCCCTTTTGCTATATGAATATATCAGAGAAAGTATGTAAAACACTGCTGATTCAATGGTAATAAGTTGAACAAAATTATGTTACTTCAAAATGCTGTTTTAAATTATCTTTTGTTTCTAAAAGTATAGTACTGTTGAATTAATAACTTTTTCACACCTCTGTTAAACATAGTATGTTTGACAATCATTCAGCTCAATGAAACTTCAGTAGTACCACTCTTAATACTGCTATTTCATTATAATTTGATAAGAATTATATTACTTAAAGGTTACATGCCATTTGAGAAAGTTGCCATTCAACAGGAAAAGTAATCAGAAATCATTTTAGATCTGTAAATTTTTATTTTAATAAGGTAATTTTAAATTTCCTGCTTTCCTCTCTGACTACATTCATTTGCTTACATTAAAAAATATCTTTCATGTTATGCTTATTGAAAGTATTAGACAATATTTTTGTAATTTGGAGGTGTTTTTCAATTATTGCGTTCAGAAGCGTTCAAAGCTCTTGAAAACCTTTAATAAACGTATGAAAACCAAATACAATGCTCAGAAGCATTTTTATAAAACTCTAATACCTCTGAGTAATGCCAGTCTTCGGTATTGACCTTAAATTTTCTTTTCTTAACTTTTTTGCAGTATTCATTTGAAGATGATCTGGTTCATTCACTTTTGCAGCCCCTAGAACTGGAATTGCAGAAAACCATGCATACATACTGTGGAAGAGTTTACAAAGTATTCATAAAGCAGCTATCAAAAAGCATAAGAGACTTGTATGCCAGAAGATCAAAGGGCAGGTGACTTGATTTCTAGCTGTTACTTAAAGAGACTGAAGTAACATACTGGTCTAAAGCTGCAAGAATTCTAATACAGCTTGAATGGGCTCTTAGCGTGCTCAGACAAAAGTTTACTAGCATACATAAAAATGAAGAAAATTTTCATGTAATGAAGAACAGGAACTTTTCTGCAAAGGTGACTTTTTGCTCTTGAAGTTTAATCACTGCTAACGTTTATCTTGGATCTGATGATTTAGGTGTTACTGGCTTCTATGGTCAGTAGTTTTAGTCTGCGTAATTCAGTTATCTAATAATGAACAAGGAAGAAATGAAGATGGTTCTGTTTGGGAGTGTACCTCATATATTGTCTAAAATTCTGTTAAACTGTGAATGTAGCAATAACTGAGTCAGCAGCACTAACCTCACTTTAAAGGTGTGAACCTTTATGTAAACGAAGTTGTTTACAAGTGCAGAAAATACTCTTTTCAAAGAAATGTGTTGTAATCATTGACAATCTGTATGTGCCTTTATATGTTCATCTCTTACACACTGAAGTACTGTTTTGACAATCTTGTTTTTTTATCTCAGATGTAAACTGCACACTATAAATATGATTTTCTGAGAAATTAGTAACTAGTATGTGATACTAGTTTTCTCCGTTGTCAAATATGGAGACTTTATAAAAAGCATTTGTTTGAACATTGTATGTAGAGCCATTAACTAAAAGGTAGAGCAGAGTTGAGGGTATTTTAAGTAAAAAGTCAGTTTGCTTGTCTTATGATACTTTATAAGAATTCCATGGTTTTGCAGCTTTAAAAGGGCATTTTAGAAGCAGAAAAAAAACCCCAACAGTGAAAATCTGTTGCTGTTGTATTTCCATACTAGGAATTATTATCTAATGATTGTTATAGAGTATATAGAACCTGAAAGTGAAGAGCTGTAGTAAGAGTTCTGATACTTCATCAGACTGTGTAGTAGATGGGTTTCTTAGAGGATATGTTCTGTTACTGTATTTTTTTTAATAACATGGCTTTAAAATAGTTTTGGGGCAGACCATAAACTATGTGAATCCATTACTGTCAATAGGGTGATAGTATTTGTAACAGGTAAGGACTAGGATTTTTTCAACTACCTTAGTGAAAAAAGAAGTTCTGTTTATGTAATACAAACTTTTTTCCCAGAGAAAAGCATGAAGAAAAAGGCTGAATTTTAGTGTTACAGTAAAATATTTAAACTTGCATGGTATAAAATGTATTTGTAAATTATATTTGAACTCAGATAACCTGTCTAAGTGAGATGAAGTCTTCATAAAGTGAGATTTTCGGATTCCAGAGAAGTTCCTGTGTGTTGAACATGAAGGATCCACTCGCTGACTTGCACCTTCATCCCAACCCCATTTTAGAAGCTTAATTTTTGTTGTTGTTTCCATGTCAAAGATAGGCTGGCTCTGACTTCCAGCTTCATGTGAGCTGGATAAATGCTTTAGCAGTACAAAAACACACTGCACTGTAAGCAGAGTTTATATTCTGCTTCTATTCTCCCTGCAGGCTCAGGGTGTAAATTTCTGGGGTGGAAACTAGGAAGCAGTCTGCCTTGCATGTAGGTCTCTTTTCCTTGCTGTGTAACCTTTTGAAGCCTGAAAATGTAGAAGTCTGTGTGAAGGTGAATACTGTTACTGACTGATTTTACAATATGCAGTTCATTAATTTTTTACATAAATACTGATTTTTATATCAGTTTGTCTTCAGCTTTCTTTTTTACTTGTACTGTGTGTTTGTATCTAAAAAAAAAAATCTTTCTTTTGACTTGCTTTTTGTCTTTGCAGAAACTTTCAGTTTTGATTTTATTTTTAATACACTGTAGACATCTGAAGATACTGCTTAAATCTAATGAGATATTTTAGAAAAAAAGCAGAGCATAAACTGTAGTAGCAATTTTTCCATTTAAATTTCAGTTTTTGTGGGGGAGTAGAATGAAGAGTTAATACTGCTGCTTATCATAGGCTAAAAATTCTTACTTTGTGCTTATTTCTAGAAATGTTTAGTTAGCATATTACAGATAGCAGAATATACTGCCTGATGCCATAGGTTTTGATTAATTTTTATTAATGTAAATGCAAACTGATCACCTCAACTATCTTTTTCAAGGTGACACTTGTTTACACTTTAGGAAACTTGGGAAAAAAGCAAGTAGCTTCCATTAAGTAATTCCCCAGAGTATTTGTTTGTTCTGGATAAATTTTTAGTTCTCTAATCCTTATGTCTTAAATTTAGAAAAATGGCCTACCTTTAAAAACAAAAAACCAAATCTGACTTACAGAGGAAACGTTTGGAGGTAGTAAGAAGACTGGAAATCTAAGTAGTGTGATAAAAGCCATTTATGCCTCCAAACATTTCAATACCTGATTTGTAAGTTAGATGCTTAAAAGTGTAGGAGCTTACATCTAGCTTGAGAATCTTTATTGCTGTCTAGTTTTAGAAATATTGCTTTTTCTGCAAACATAGTAACCAACAAAATAGGACTTGACAAATTACAGAACTTTAGAAATCCCATTTTAATGAATTATTTGTTTTAAAGTTCTTTAATGCTGATAGAAGTGCAAAGTTTGATGGAAAAATGTAACCATCAGGAAATACACATTCAGGTTAAATTAAGATAAATCTGTCTTTCCATGCTTGATTTAACTCTTTGTCCATGGTACCATTATTCTGTCTCCATTTAAAAGGATCAAAGTCTTGTGATAAAGAGACCTATTTGAAGGTAAGCTTTTGATTTAAATTTAGAAAACAGGTTTAGAAGGGAAAAATATTTTTCTTTATTCAGATTCTGGATGTGTTTTAAAACAGTGTAGAGTTGCCTTTTGTTGGTTTTGACCTTAATTTCGTCAGACTATAAACTTGTGGCAAAATGTTGTTTGGAAAACCGAACTGTCAACATTTTGCTTAATTTGTACCAGATTTCTGTCCATAGCAGACATACTCCAACCACACAGGTTTTCCACACTTCTGTCTGTGCACTTTCCTTAACAGGATGATTGAGAACTCAGCCGTCTTTCTTTTCCTCCTCTCAAATTATACTTCCTATCTACGGAGCATGAAAAAGATAATAGCTGCAGTCTAGTGGTGGGAGAAGGATATGGTCTTGGTCTCCTTGGAATATTTGGAAGCAGAACAAGTAAAGAGGCAGAGCTGAAGGTGTAATGTGTTATCTATATATGCATTATTGGGCACTCTTTTTTCTTTGAGTGAAATGAAACACTGCTTATTTACGCACATTTATGACTGAAATGGTATTTGTGGTGGATTAAATGAGGTGAAACTAAGAGGTAAGCTACTTCTTTAAACAATCTGTAGGAGAACACTGGACTTCTGGTTTCTTCTGCATGGTTTATAGAGGTGTCTCCAAATACATAGGCATATGTATTTCCATTTCTTAGAAGTCTTCAGTTATTTTTTATTGCCTATTTTGCATTTCAAATTTACAGATTTTCAGCTATCAGACAGGTTTAACAATATCAGTTTATTGACAGTATGATTTATTTTTTTACTTCATTAAGTGGAATACTCTCGTATAATTTAAATAAATATTTAGGCTCTTCGTACCATTTAAAAATTACCAATTTTGAATAGCTATTATTCTAACATTCTCTCTCATGATATCTAGTGTGATTATGATAATTATCATAGCTTCCCTGCCCACTTCACTGCTTTGTGAATGAATGGAATTTGGAACATCTCCAGTAATTTTGTGTGTTAAAATAAGTTGGAGAGGACTAGGATGTGAATGTATGGCTTTTACTTTATTAGCAGGAAGTAGATTCTTCTGTAACAGAGGCAGTAGAAGTATGAAGTAATGGGAAGATAGTTTTCATCACGATGGATTTTGAAACAGATCTTATATTTGTCTCATGTGGCTGTTGCTGTCAGTCTGAGCATTTTTCTGTGCACTGAAACTCAGAAGTGATGTCATAACTTGTTTAAAGGGAACCTTAAATATTTTTCTGTTCTATTTCTAATCTTGCTGAATATCTTCTGTTCTCTTTCTTTTTTGGAAGTTTGGTTCTGTCCAGCTGCATTTTTCTGTATATTTGAGAAAAATAACTGAAATTCTTCTAGATTTTTGAAAAAATAGCGCAAAAGTTATTTGTTCAAGTTGCCCACATGGGCAAAACATGAACCCAAGCAAGTAAAAATGAAAAACTTAAACAGAAGTATGTATGCCTTGGGTTCCCTTAGGAAAAAGAAAAATGTTGTTTTGATCCAAGTTTAACTCTGCAGAGAAACACTTAAATTTGCTTTCTGTATTTAACTGCCAAATATTAAATAATGCAGGCTAATTTTCTATACAAAGGCAGGTTGCCTCACTGTTGCTTTGTAGTCCTAGTAGACTACTCAAAATTATTACTCAGGTTTAAAAACAGAAGATGTTGTTTGCAGAGGTAATAGTGAATTTTCCACTCCAGGTACTGAGGAGAAAAATCTCATTTTAAGGTAGTTCTCAAAATCTCTCCCTTCTAACCATTTAGTGGAGCTATATAAGAACAGCTTGTCCTCCAAGGTGGTCATGAAATTTAAGATTTGTAGTTCTCCAATGCCTTTTTAAGCCTTTGTGGGCCTATTAAAATGTTAAGTTTCTTGCAGGAATATCAAGTAATTGGAAATTCTTGCCTTAAAGTTCAGTTGTCTTTTCGGTTTTGCAGTTGCTTTATGAACAGCTGCAGTCAATTCTTTAGAGAGTCCTCATTTAAATGTATGAATGTGCATCTTCCTGTATATTTGCTGGCAAATTTCTACAGGGATTCTTTCTGCTCCCCTACCCCTTTTCCCTGCATTGCTTTTAAAAGGTATTCACAAAGCTCTTCTTTCACTTGAACGCTTATAAAAATTACAGGAGGTATTACTATAGGTCTCTTTGCAGAAATCTGTAATTAAAGGAGGACTTATATTCCTACTGTGGTTGAGTTTTATCTTTTCTTCTGATTGCTATCAGGTGACATTCATGTTGAAGGAATTTTTGAGCATTTAGTAAAGTCGTTATGTTCCCTGAGTGATCATCTGGTAGCTTCTTCCCTGAATCAATGTCTCTGTTCTATCTTATGACAGATGCATGGCTGCAGTCTGCCTATTTGATCTATATTATTCCAAGTTCCTTTAATCAAAGCAGTGACTGCCAGTTCTTCTAGATCTGTACTTTAAATTCTTATCCCATACATGGGTGCCACCTTAGTTGCACAAACCAGGGACCTAGTTTGTTTCTACTTATAGATTGTTTGGGTTGGAAAGGACCTTAAAGCTCATCTGATTCCAATTCCCGTGCCATGGGCAGGGACACCTCCCACTAGACCAGGTTTTTGAAAGCCCCATCCAACCTGGCCTTGAACATTTCTACGGATGGGGCCTCCAGAACTGCTCTGGGCAACCTCTTCCAGTGCCTCACCACCCTCACAGTAAAGAGTTTTTCCAATATCTAATCTAAGCCTTTTCTCTTCCAATTTAAAGTAATTTACCCCTTGTCCTGTCTCTACATGCCTTTTTACAAAGTCCCTCTCCAGCTCTCTTGTAGGCCCTCTTCAGGTACTGGAAGGCTGCTCTAAGGTATCCATCTTTGATTTAATTTCCTTGTTTTAGTTTCCAGCCATACCAATAGAATTAAAATAATGAGATACCAAGGAATGCAGAATTTTTCACAGTAGAAACCAGAGAACTACAAATTTCTGAAATATAATTAACAATTTTCAAATGGTATTCTATCCTTCCATCAAATACTTGACTTTTCCTGTGCCAGCCCGTTATGTGGAAGGACAGGCAGATAACTCTTAAAAGTTATCTTTTAAGTTAAACTCCTTGTTTACTGTGAATTTCAAGGAAAGGAACTCTTAAGTTATCACTGCGGATGGTTAGTGTCACCCTGTCTCTTTGAAACTAGTAATAACTGCCCTCTTGCTGCTGTGTGGTGATACTGGTTTTACTTGTTTTCTAGTGGTTATGCTAAAGAGGGTTTCCTTGTTAGTTCCTGGGCTGCTGTCTTTAGAATTCCACATGACACTTAAAAATCAGCAACCAAAACCCAACTTTGAGTCTGGATCAAAGCCAGATGAGAACAGCACATTAACATCCTCATTTAGGAACATGTTTTCACTGGTCATGGGCCTTACTCATAGATTAGCTGACAGTACAGTTTCCTTGCACTGTTTTATCACAACAAGTCTGCAAAAGGACTTCTCAGGTTTGATATAGTTTGTCACAGTTGTAAGAGTGCCAAACTTGCAAAATAAAGGCATGTTAATGTTCCCAATGTAAGTCTGTTAGAAGCCTTTAAGCATATAAGCCTATAGTCTTTAAGTGTTATGACTGCTTTTCAAGATACCTGTAGAGCTAAGATTCTCGCCCCAATTCCCTTTCCTTCCCTCCATGCTGTTTTCCACAGATAATTTTTGGGTTTTTTTGCCTCTTTAGAGCAAAGCAAAAATTTGGTAGTTTGCTTTAATAGCTGTCCACTTGAAACCAAACACAACTTTGCAAGGAGAGGAAAGAGGCTGTGAAGTTTGTTTGCTAGGGATCATATCTGTATTTCTGACTTCTATAAAAGGCCATGGAGAGCAAATGTGGAGTTTACCTGTGGATTCCTCACTGCTTGGAGAAGTGCTGCTAGATTATGCTGTCTTCAATTCTCTTGTTGCTAGCATGGAATACTGGTAGCTAAAAATGCTTTTTGTGCCTTCCTTAGTGGCCTTTCTATTTTATGCAGTTTGTATTAAATTATTAAACTGATATGAGCAATTTATTAGCATTTTCTACTACCTTCATATTCTGGGAGGTCCCTTTCTCTCCTGTTCTTCCTTTGGGTCATTTAATATCATGCCCTCATTTTCAGAACTATAATCTGGGTACAACAGGTCCCTTTTTTTCTTTTATGTCTATGTCTTGTGAATGTTAATGTTCTGCCAGTCATTTCTGCACAGATTTTACTAGAGCTATTAACATTAAATCAGTCTGTAATGTTCATAAGAACTGCTTTGAAATACAAAAGTAGATGGAGAAGTTATCCGAAACTGCAAATCTTTGTGGCTGAGTTAATGAGTATTTAGAGCATGGTGTTTTAGGCTTCCAAGAAAATGAAAGGAGTATAATCAGTTTTAACCCCTGATTTAAGACTAGGAAATTAAATTTAATTAAAGCTGATGTTTTAGCCTTATAATGCTGACCTACTGTGTCTCACTGAGCAGCGGATGCCTAGGAAACTGCTTGTCTGTTGGATATGTTGAATTTCCTGTCAAGTATTTCATGCAGTTCTGGCTACTCACTGGTATTGCTCTTTTTTCTTTTTTTTCATTTTAAAATATCTTCTATGTTTTAATTTATTGTTTTGTTTTACATTCCTATGCTGTGGATAGTGTTATTCAAGGTGAATTTGAATTACAGATATAAGATCAAGAAATAAAAAGAACAATTTTGCTACCTAAAGTGTTTTTATACATGTCTTTTAGTTTGAAATTTTCACGGGTCTTGTGGGTAAACTTGATGTATTGGGGGTTTACTGCCTCTTATGGGTGCTCATAATTTCTGCTTGCTTTTCTGGTTTGCCTCCTTTCTCCACTACCCATCCAGTCTCCTTGCTGCCTGTCTTTTCCAGGAGTTGGTGTCACTTTATCCGTTCTTCTCGTGATCTTTCTGGATCTCAGTGGCTGTTATGTCCCTTAGTCAGCATGGCTTCTGCCACTGGGTGTGTGCTTTTGGAACTGTTGGTTGTAATAAGGTAACTGTACCTTTTCCAGTCAGAAGGGTACCCTGGAGCAGGCGTGCTGCTTTCTCCACAGTGCTACAGAATGAGCACATCTGGACACCGAAGCATGTTTTTGACCCAACATAATTCATAAGCAGTGCTGTGTGTTTCTTTGCTGTAGCTTGGGGAATAAATTTAGTTTCCCTTTCAGCTTTATATAGACTATTACAAAATTTTAATCATCTTTGTTTTTCTGTAGAGATAAAGGCTTTTTACTAAAGGCATGCTTCCAGGAAGAAAGCTTGGCTGTTGAAGCCATTACAATGAAAAGGAGATGATCTGAGCCATTCTGAGAGCCTGAGGCAGACAGGCTCCACAGGGCTTTGGAATCAGTGTGAGCAAACACAAGTGCCAGGGCACCTGGTGTGCAGTGAGGGGCTTGGTCTCTGCACTGTTCCTGCAGGTGATGGACAACCTCTGAAGAAAAACTATTCTTCAATCGATTCTTCTTTCTGTGCAGGTACAAAGAGAGAAAATTGATTTATGACTTCAAAAGGCCCAAACAAAGTTTTAGTGGGATTGTAGAATGCAATAGAGTGTGCACAGTATGTAAAATAGTTCTGGCTGAAAAATTAACAGCTGCAAATAGCCAATTGAAGACGGTTTTGAGAAGTGCCTTCACTGGTCCATGAAAACAATTAATAAACTGATCAAAAACTAGTGATGGTAAGATATTGCTTGAAAACTAGATCAATATCTTATTTTTGCAGTAGTCCTTTTTGCCTATTTTGATCTTTCTTTGGCCAGAAGGATAGGGTGTAATTAATGAAAATTGAATAAAGTTGAAGAATAAAGCATTAACAGTTTGCTATTGTAAGAAAAATGAAACAGCTAGCAAATTTACACTATTTTTGATGTTCCAGATGTCAAGTAGTCTGTAAATTAATTAGAAGTCACTTTGTTCATGTACACTTGTCAAGGAATACATTGGGAAGAAGTTGTATATTTCTGTACAAAAATACTTCTGTATTTTTATAATTTTCAGAGTATAAGTTTGAATTAATACCTTTTTGCAAAATATATGTATTTTAAGAACACCACATCCTGTACCGTAACTTTTTAATAACTGTTAGATATAAAAGTGCTTGTTCTCTTAGAGTGGTATTGTGTCTCTGAAAAGATGTAATTTTTAAGGAATAGATTATATAGTGCCTTGGGCCTACCACCACTCGTCATTTCATCTAAGTTATGACTTTCTGAGGATGCAAACGTTTTTTTGGTGTCAACAAAGCAAGTGTTCATTACCCTAAACAGTACTGGAGGTTGGAGACAGTTTTGTCGTGGTACCTGCTGGCACCTTAGCAGTTAGAGGAGACAAACCTAACTGTTTCTTAAAGCAGAGCCTTTTAGCAGTGCTGTACCTAACTGAAATCACCAGCTCACTGCTTCAAAATAGTACATAAGCACAAAGGAAATACAGTAATACATAGTCTATAACAAGAAGGATAAATATAGACTTGGCCTCCTCTAAAATCTCCCCTAATTAGTTTTAATCCTAAAAGCATAAGTTCCAGAAGCTACTTGAAGTGCATTAGGGATTTTGCTATTGCTATTGATTTACTGTGAAAGTGCACAGATACCCTAGCAATGGATGGCAACATAAAAAACTGATAAATCAATTAATAGAGTTGGGGGGAGGGTTAGTTCATCTAGTCTCATCTGTCATATATTATAAGCCATCAAATTTCTTTGTTACAATGCTAACAAACCCAATAATTTGTTTGACTAAAGCATAACTTGTGTCCAGCTAACCCATGCCTTTCAGAGAAATGTCCAGTCCTCGTCCAAAGGCACGAAGAAGGCAAATGTGTCCCCTTTCCTATTTGTTGGAATGGTTCATTGTTCTCACAGTGATAAGTTGTGCCTTGTGTCTCGTTTGAATTTTTTCTGATATTGAGTTTCAATCAGGGATTCTTTTTATGCCTTTCCCCACTAGGATAAAGAGGTCCTTAATATCCTGCAGTTTCTTCTTGTGGTGATACTTAAACGTAGTAATCAAATCACTTCTCGGTTTCCTTTTGACTAAGCCAAACAAACTGAGCTCATGAACTCTCACTCAAATATATCATGTAGGTTTCATGGCTCTTTTTCATACCTTCACCAGTTTTCCACAGGCCTCCTTAAACTATGGGCATAGGATAAAATATGGATTTAAATATAGTTAAGGACTTGGTTGTTTTAATACGTAGATAAAATTTTCCTGGTAATTTCTAAATTTGTACATTGAATGCTCATGTTAGCATACTTTCCATTCCTGCATTTAGATCTTCATTCCTTGCTGTAGAGGCGATTTGTCTTTGTTAAAATGAGCTCAGCCTGATGCCGTTTCACCACAATAATGCAGATTCATCTGTGGAATTCATGCTCTTATCACTGTTTATCATCTTACCAGGTATTGTCATCTGCAAACTTCACCAGCCATGATTTCATATTTACTTCCAAATTACCAGTGAAAGCTTTTAATAATGCTGTTCTTTATAATATCACTGAAAGCAGCTCTTTGATAATGATTTTCTATCAAAGCTTATCTGTTGAGAGTGGCCAGGTAATCTGGCACGTTTTTGAGGTTCATGTTTTTTTCTGTGCATAGCATAATTTCAGCTTCATGGAACAAAAAAGTATATTCCAGAATAAATATTGTATTTGTTTGACAAGCTTTATTTTCCTGGAAACCACAGTAATTGCTTCTGATTGTAGTATTTTCTTTTAATTCTCTTTCCAGTTAATTGTGTTGCAACTTTTGTAACATTTTTTCGTGTGACAATACTCTCGTAGCAGTCTAACTACAAGTACTCAGTATTTTCAATAATAGTATTTAGGTTGTCTTCTGGGATTTTTTAGGAATGCTAAGATTTATGGAACCTATTAACAACAGCATTCTTTAGGAAATTAATGGTACCTACTATAAATTGTCCAGATCTGCTGATTTTGAAATGTTTATACCTGCTTGTTTAACTTTCTTCTGGTTTTTTTAGTTGATAAGAAAGTATTTCAACATCCTCGTCTGACGCAAACATGTTTTATTTCTGAGTGCAGAATAATTATACCTTTGCATTATCACCAACATAATAATGGTAAAAACAGTTTTAATTTCTTTTGTTCTTAATTTATTCCAAAAATTAGAGCATTATATATCCCTTTACTGTGGAGTGTGGTGGTGGAAGGAAGTGTTGCTTTTCAAATCAGTTCATTGGTAAGCACAAATACCATAATATCCTTTTGGAGCTAATATCTTGGAGATGTGTTGGAGTCTGGTGTCTTGTCAAGAAGAGGAGACTCACCAGTTGTTTATTCCCTTTGGGATCATGCTACAAGGTTCAGAGAGGCTGTGATTACAGTATTAAATCAAACAAAAAATGAATGCCCTGTCATTCTTTTTCCCTCTTTGTTTTGTGAACAAAGTTGGCTGTACATGTGTAGTACAAAGACACGGGGAAGAAGAACGCTCTCCTCCCCCTTCTTCTAATCTTTTAATATCCTGATTAAACACAGATGTGACAGAGAAAAAGTAACTTCTGAAACTTGAGTGATGGATGTTGCATCCACTTTTCATAGATGTGAAATAGCTGGTAAACTGAATAAGAAATACCTTTTAGACCTTCAGCAGCAGAACCCAAATACAGAGTAGTTCCTAGAACTTTTTAAAGCAGGATCATAAAAGGATTGAGGTTGGAAGGGGTCTCTAGAAGTCATTTGGTCCAACCCCACTGCCTAGGTAGGGCCACATAGAGCTGTTTGCGCAGGACTATGTGCAGTTGGCTTTTGAATATCTCCAAAGATGGAGATTGCACAGTCTCTGTGGGCAACCTGTGCCAGAGCTTGGTCAGCCTCACAGTGAAAAAAGTGTTTCCTGTCGTTCAGAGGAAATCTTCTGCAGGTCAGTTTGTGCCCCTTTGTTGTTAACATTGTTGAAAACCAAACCCTTCAGAGAATAATGCCCGTTCTCTTCAGACTGCACCAAGGATAAATCTTGCTGGCCAGGATAGTACCTACTTCAGAACAGAGTTTGTGTCTTGCAGTTTATTTTCTCCATAAAATTAGCAATCTAGTTGTATCATCTCAGCAAATTACTAGGAAATAAACAGATGAACTTTGAAAGAATGGAAATGTTCTTTCTGTGCAAACATTTCTGCTGCAGTGAAGAAAAAAATCCTAATAATATTTCCACCAATGTTCTAGTTTTTGTCTGCGGTGTCCTTGAACTGTCCTGTAGATTACTTTTTATATGGTAATCCTTTGAGCTGCAAACTTGTATTGATAGAGAAACATGTAATTATTCCTAATGGCCTAATGTATAGTTACACTGGATAACCTGTTCTGAAGTAGCCCATAGTTATTTCTGTTGTTTTCATCTAAAATTCAGGTACAACTCAATTCTCTTTTTTACTGCAATAATATTGGACCTCATAACTTTGTAATGGAAGAGAGGGATTTTGGCTGTTATTTATACAATGTGCCAGGTACTAATTTTCAAATATTCTTTGGTGCTGCTAGTGTTATGAACTACCCCTGAGACAGGGTAACAAGTTCTTGTTAGTAGGTCCCTTGGGGTGGATTAGAACAAAGCACCTGATGCTTTTGCAAATGGCTGATCGTTTGAGCCATTAACCTTTAACATTTCAGTCTCTCAAACTACCTAATGAAAGAATCTGTGCATCAGGAAGTGTTACAGTTCCTTTACTGAAAATATATATTGGATTCATAACATCAAACTTCTCTGAAGTAATGATTCTAGGCCACTGTCTAAATGAAAAGAGGAAAACACATTGCAGAATTCTGCAACATGATTCATCTCATCCTAACACAGATATATAATGTAAATCAAAGAAATTTTACTGTAAAAGTAGTTAAATTTTCCCTGCTGACAGAGATTAGGAAGTTAGCTTAGAAGCAAGTGCCACACTGCAGACTCCTGACGTGAACTAAGGGGAATCCCAACGAAAGCTGGATCCATTTAAGATTTATTTCTTGCCATTCTATGTATTTGTGAATGTGTCCAGGAAAGAACACTGGTGTGTTTTTTTTTCTGAAACATATTTTTTGAAATTATTTAAATGCTAAGTGTTGATCTGCAGTTAAAGAGAAGTCAGTAGATAGTAAGTGATATGTGTTGTTTCCTGGCTGGGCAGGAAAATGCCTTGTAATAGGGTCTCTGATGCAAATACAAATGTAATTATACTTCCCCACCCCGCCCCCAGTCTGAAAAATCCACTCTGTTAGTTACTCCTGATGGTATCCTCTAAGGTTATTTAACAATGGTTAGAGCAGTTCAGATTGGACATTACTAACAAGTTCTTGATTGAGAGGGTGGTCAGTCACTGGAGCAGTGTCCCTGGGGAAGTAGTCACAGCCCCAATCCTGCCAGAGTACAAGGAGCATCTGGATGATGATTTTAGCATTTTGGTTTAGTTAGTTCTGTGAGGAGCAGGAAGCAGAATAGGATGATCCTTACAATTTGAGATACTCTGTGATTCTAAAGCAAACTAGCTTCAGGTCAACTGACTGTTACAGCATGTACACATTAAATCTGTATTGTCAATCTGAGAGTTTTAGCTGATGTGTGAATTATGATAACTTCTGGTCCTCAGTCAGCATTTCTAATTCTGGCTGCCAATTTCAGTTTGCCAGAGTAATTCTGGCTAGGAAAGAAGGCCTTAGTGTAGGAAATGCATGATTAAAATAAAAAATGTTGAAATTCAGAGACTGATAGAAGACCCTTCTGCCTTTCATTTCTGGAAAGGAATCTGTCCGTGCCAACAAAACTAGGAAGTTTCCAAAAGTTACTTTCTTTTCATTTGTTCTCTGTGTATGCTCACAAGTACTGGCTAACAGCAGCTTGAGCAACTCTCTGCCAAACAGTCACATTCAAGACCTGCATTCATTTTCAGCATTGTGGAAACAGTATTCACTGACTCCCAACTGCTGGGATCCAGGGTTGAGTAGACATAGAAGGCCAAGTAACTAAATTTCTGGCCAACGGTAACAGCTGCTATTATTCCAGGGAACTCCAGGCTTGTCACCCTGACCTCAGTGCCAGGGAAAGCCATGGGGCAGATCATCTTGAGTGCCATTGTGCATCATGTACAGGACAACCTGGGACCAGGCCCAGCCAGCAAGGGTTTAGGAAAGGCAGGTTCTGCTTGACCAGCCTGAGTTCCTTCTGTGACCCACCTAGTGGATGCGGGAAAGGCTGTGGATAACATTTAACTGGACTTCAGTAAAGCCTTTGATACTGTCTTCCGTGGCATTCTCCTGAAGAAACTGGCTTTCCATGTCTTGGAGGGATGCAGCCTTCACTGGATTGTAAGGGGATCTGGACAGACTGGATCAGTGAGCCAAGCCCAATTGCATGAGGCTCAATAAGGCAAATGCCAGGTCCTGCACTTGGATCATGCCAACCCCATGCAGTACTGCAGGCTAGGGGAAGAGTGGATGGAAACAGTGCAGTGGAAAAGGATCTGGGGCTGCTGGGTGAGAGCTGGCTGAACATAAGCCAGCAGTGTGCCCAGGCGGCCAAGAAGGCTAATGGCATCCTGGCCTGTATCAGAAACAGTGTGGCCAGCAGGACCAGGGTAGTGATTCTCCCCCTGTACTTGGCAGTGGTAAGGCCATACCTGAAGTACTGTGTCCATTTCCCCATGAGGAGGAAGGAACAACAGAGCCTTGTGATGAATGGACTGCAGCCCCCGTTCTCCATCTCCTTGCACTGGGGAAGAGGAGGGAGAGAATTTGGCAGTGACTTTGAGCCTGGGAAGAAGGGAGGGTTTGAGGGAAGGTGTTTTTAAGATTTGATTTTATTTCTCAGTAACTTACTCTGATTTGATTAGTAATAAATTAATTTTTCCCTAAGTCAAGTCTTTTTTGCCCGTGGCAGTAATTGAGTGGTCTCTTCCTGTCCTTATCCTGACCCACAAGCCTTTTGTCCTATTTTCTCTCTCCTGTACAGCTGAGGAGGCAGTGATACAGCAGCTTTTGGTGGGTACCTGCTGTCCAGCCAGGGTCATGCCACCACACTATGCTAAAGAAAAACGCAAGGTCTAGTGGTGGTAGCCTCTCTCACTGTTTCCAGTCCTGAGTTTTATAAGGGGACTGTGGAAGTAGTTTGAGTGGATTAAATGTTGTTTCTCCTTTGGTACTGTCAGTCATTTTGTTTTCCCCAGGGCCAGCTCCAGTGAATTCAGAGCTTTGTAATGGCACCCAGTGCCTTCCCCAGCAGAGCATCTGGCACTTCCCCAGCTCCTGGCTGTATTTCCCTGTGCAGCTCTGTACACTCAACATGCCTCATGCCCCACTCCTCTCCCCATTACATGTGGGGTCAGCTGGCAGTATCACTCAGTCCACCCAGCTCTCACAACAGTGCCAGGTGTGGGCCAGATGGTCATGCTGGTGTGAGGCAGGGTATGAGCACCAGCCTTGGATTTAGGAGCTGGTGTGAAACCTCTGCAAATCATGGCTGTGGGTAGTGAGGGTCTCTGGCTCCTAGCAACCTTGGGAAGAGCAGTGATGCCCACCAGACTGCCTCCCTGTAATAGATAATAGAAGCAATATATAATTTGCTGATCAAATTAAAACTTGTGAGTTTTTCTTTGTTTGTTGGGGTTTCCTTGATGTTATGCTGG
>JAWWMO010000043.1:28295097-28316879 GCA_035047845.1 Dendrocincla fuliginosa | reverse complement strand
CCCCAGACACCCGGTGCACCGTTTGCTCATTTTTCCTTTAATTTTGCTTTAATAAAAAGTTTAATATTTCAAATTATTAAGATT
Source organism: Dendrocincla fuliginosa (assembly GCA_035047845.1). Taxonomy (NCBI): domain Eukaryota; kingdom Metazoa; phylum Chordata; class Aves; order Passeriformes; family Dendrocolaptidae; genus Dendrocincla; species Dendrocincla fuliginosa. Next base: position 28,316,795 of record JAWWMO010000043.1, on the reverse strand, counting down.
GTGGCTTATTGCCTATAACACTCCCCACTGTCCTATTTATCTGGTCCATCATAGGCTTGAGGACATCCTTGTGGGATCTCACATCACAATAGAGTTTTATTCTGTGCTATTCCTTTCTCATCTGGAGATGACAATAAAATGCTGAGGGTTTTTTTGTCTGGAAGATGTAGCATTTATGTTTTGTCACTGAAACAGTCATTGTCAATGCGTGTTTGGGTCTCTTTCTGCTGGTTTGTTGCATGTCAAACTGGTTCACTTTGTAACAACCTCTGCATTGGTATCTTGCTGCTTTGAATAGCAGCGCTTATTTGCTTTGCATTTTTCAGTAATGAAATAACCGAGTCACCTTTAGTACATTCCTTACAAGTAACTAATCTTTTGATACCCTAGGGGTTTGAATCAATGGTTTTAAATAAATATTTTCTCTATGAAGTTATTGACTATCTTCACCCTGCACTCTATGGACTGAAAATCAATGGGGTATGTTTGTGAATTGTAGAGAACGTGGGAGAGGCAAAGGATTTGATGTTCTGTTCTTTTGGGAAATGCATGAAATTAAGCAAATTGTGGCACTCTTCTCAGTAAAACCTCCAGTAACTATCATTGTTTTAATGCAGTTTTGTTCTTAAATATTTCTTGGGCACTAATTGGAAAGGAAACAGAACTTTATTTTTCAGGATGCACTGAAATCTCAAACAGCAATTAAAACACAGAATGTTTCAGCAGTCTTTAATAATGTAATTGGTTCCATGGACAGGAAGAGTTCACGAACTGCTTTGCATTTCTTTCACATTTGGTCTTAATTTTAAGAGACCGTTACTGCTTACAGTCATCTATGAGTGCTAGATTCAGCAGAATCTCAGGGGAAAGAGAGCACAACAGTGCAACTCTAGTAGCATCAGATGTGTGTTTATCTCAGGCTTTTTAGCTTTCTAAATTTGTTATATTAAGAGTACTACTACAAGCTGTGTTCTTTGAACTCATTTTTCATATATATCTTTTTGGTAGAGGTTACTTGGTGCAAAACTGAGTTTTCTAAGAAAACACATATTAATGTAACATTAAGATAATTTTTTTAAAAAATGAATTTAACATGTTCCTGTGGTCTGGAGTAAAACAGAAGGAGCATGGCCATGTTTTTGATGACCAAAGCCTTCATATTTTTTCTTTTTTTTTTCATGGTGTGTTTTTTCCTGAAAATAATTGGTTTAATTGTATACGGTTTCAACTGGTCACTCACTCCAGAGACATGATACAGACTAAGAAAAATGAGAAAGCTGCAATTCAATGGCTATGAGAAATAAGAAGTTCCTAGCTCTCTCTAGTCTCTATAGCTGCAGAATAAACTGAATAATAATATTTTGATTTTGTTACCTGAAAAGAATTTACAACAAAAGTGTTCATCCCAGACTTATGTGAAAAATCACAGTACTGCATTTCTCTAGGCAGGGAGACTACCTTTTCCGGTATTCTCTCTTGGACTTCATGAACCTTGTGAAAGTGCCCTCTGAAAGGGGAGACACAGAAGGTTGCTGAAATGTTCTGCTTCCTTCATATTTTGGGGTCTCAGTTTTAGGGTGAAGTCTGCTTCCTTTTGGTCGTATTCTTTTTGTCTAGTTGTCTTCACTACAATCACTGACAGCTTAACTGTTACAGTAAAACCCAGTTGTTAGTCTCCCCTTGACTGTCGTTCTTTTTTAATCTTCTCTCTGGATTTAACTGTGTGTTCCCTTGTCTCCCTGAATAATGGGTACGGCTGACTGAGCCAATTCCACAGTAGGCTGCTCCTCTTGGGACTTGTGGAGGTGATCCCTTCCCTGTCACATCCTCAGTTCTCTTTGCCTGTCTCATGCCTTCACCCTACACCTGTGTCTCCCCTAGTGTGGTCTGTGCATGGCTGCAGACCTGGCATGACCCCCCCCCTTCCCCCCATCCCATCTCTAGGGTCACCCTGATGGGAATGTTTCTGCTGCTACCCAGTCTGCTTGCTCAGAGTCTGGAAGGCTGTGATGGAGGCTGCAAACATGCCTGCCTGCTGCCATCCCCTCTGCCTCTCATTTGTTTCAACCCCTTCTCACATGTTGCTGTCAGCCTAGCTCACCAGTCCTTCCCGGCAAAAGACAGCTCTTTACTGCTTTATACAGTTTCAGCTTCTGGGTATCAACTCTGAGAGAAACCAACTATTATATAAACAGTATCTTGACACAGAGGCAGCCCATAAAGTCCAAATGAAATAGCAGTGATGTAAAGGTAGCTCTCTCCAAATTAGGATAGCGATGGCATCTCCATCCTGTTAAGAATTCCCTACAGACCAGACCCTGACTACCTTTTCATTCTGGGGTCTTATCCAGATGTTTTTGTAAACTGGACCAGACTGTGGATTGGAGATCTCTGTAGGCTATTGTTAGAGCTGCCTGACTTAGTAATGATTGATGTGAAGTAAAATATGCAAGGAACTCTAATTTCTCATTTACAGAAGCCTGTAGAAGGGCATGGACAGCTTTTTGCTCTAAGAGAAGGAGTCGAAAATGCCTACTGTTTCTTCTGGCTGATCAATGCCATAAACTATCCTTGCCCATCATGGACATGATTTAGTGCTCAAGCAAAACAATCAAAACACTTCTAGTGCTCTTAAAAGTAGGGAAGGGTTGAATCAGCCTTTCTCCCAGTATCACTGAAACCACACTAAGTGATCTGCAGGGCTGAAGAGAGCGGAACATTGCCAGCCTTTTTCACCAGGTCACAGAGGTGTTTGGTGACTCTGCTTCCAGCTTCTGCATTTGTTGGTATCCATGTGCCTGAGAGGCTTCTCAGATGGTCCTTTTCATTCTTGCTACTCTTGTGATGCTATAATAAATATGTAGTCCTTTTTTAGTTATATTACACTGTCAGTTTGGTGTTGTTTTTTTCTGTGCAGGTTTTGCACAACTATCACTTGTTGTCCCTCTCTGGACATGCTCCAGTGTCTCAATGTCCTTGTAGTGAACAGTCCAAAATTAAATGCAAGGATTCAAGGTGTGGCCTTACCAGTGCCAAGTACTAGTGTTGCCTAGTCCTACTGGTGACATTATTTCTGATACAAGCCAGGATTCCATTGGCCTTCTTGGCCACCTGGGCACAGTACTGGCTTGTGTTCAGTGGCTGTCAATGAGCCAGGTTCTTTTCCATTGGGCTGCTTTCCAGCCACTCTTCCCCCAGCCTGTAGAATTGCATGGGGTTGGTGTGACCCAAGTGCAGGACCCAGCAGTTCTCTTTGGTGAACCTCATACCATTGGCCTCTGCCCATTGATCCAGTCTGTCCAGATCCCTCTTCAGAGCCTTCCTACCCTCAGAAAATCAACACTCCTGCCCAGCTTGGTGTCATCTGTGAACTGACTGAGGGTGCACTTGATCCCCTGGTCCAAGTTGTCAGTGAAGATATTAAACAGGATGGGCCCAATACTGAGCCCTGAAGAACACCACTGGTGACCAGCTGCCAGCTGGATATAACTCCATCAATGCCACTCTCTGGGCCTGGCCATTCAGCCAGTTTTTAACCCAGTGAACAGTGCAGCTGTCCAAGCCATGAGCAGCCAGTTTGTCCAGCAGAATGTTGTGGGAAACAGTGTCAAAATTTTACTAAAGTCCAGGTAGAAAATATCCCCAGCCTTTCCTTCATCCACTGAGCAGATCACCTTGTCATAGAAGGAGCTCAGGTTGGTCAAGCAGGATCTGCATTTCCTAAACTCATACTGGCTGGACCTGATCCCCAGGTTGTCCTGTGCATGATGCGTGATGGCATTCAAGATGATCTGCTTCATGGCCTTCCCTGGTACTGAGGTCAGGCTGACAGGCCTGTGGTTCTCCAGATCCTCCTTCTGGCCCTTCTTGTAGATGGACATCACAGTTGCCAGCTTTCAGTCACCTGGGACCTCCATGTTGACCAGGACTGCTGGTAAATGATGGAAAGTGTTTCAGTGAGCTTCCACCAGCTCCCTCAGTAGCCTTGGGTGGGTCCCATCTGGCCCCATAGACTTGTGTATGTCTAAGTGGTGTAGCAGGTCACTGATCATTACCTCCTGGGTTATGGGAGCTCCATTCTGCTTCTCATCCCTGTCTTCTAGCTCAGGGAAGATGCTTCATCTTTGTCATAGTCTTCTCCTATAGCGAAGAACCAAAATCCTTTTGGTAATACTGTGTAATTAGCACAGTCATGTGCTAATCCCCGGAATGCTTTTGTTCCCATTAGAACATTTTCTTGCAAAGACAAGGGCTGGAACACCTTCTAAGCTCATGGCTCAGTTTCACTGCAAGTTCTTGGTCTTACATTGTCATTTTTTGCTCATTTGTATTGCCCATTACTTACTGGGTGAGCCTCAGTGGCTTTTCTGAGCAACAGATAAAGGCAGATAGTGCATGTCTTGTGATGTCAGGCTTATGGAGAGTTCCGCATTCTCTATGGGACTGAGAAGGGGCACCTTGTTTGTTCTTTCAGTTGGTGGCTTTGAAGTCTATAGTCTTTAAAAGAAGTAGCTTTTTGTCATCTGTTAGGGGTGGTGGTTTTGATGTTGATTTGGGCAACTGGAAGTCTGAAGTTTCTTCTCTATTCATAGGGCAGCAAACAATCACTTTCCACCACTCTTGTACTGATCAGTGGCTCATGTTGGATGTGTTGGTTGACAGGTTACCCTCAGGCTCACTGGGTGCTTCAGGAGTCACTGACATCACTTTTCCTAACTCTTGCATCCTCTGCAGCATGTGACAGGCATGCCCAAGCTTGATCTGATTTTTGAAATTCCCACAAAGAACTTTCCCAAATAAATGCTCCTCAAAAGGTTCATCTTCAAATGGCTACTGACCCCTTATAAATAAGGATTTGCACAAAGATGTTGACAGTGGTCCCTGAGCATATTAATTTTCTTTTTTCTTTTTTTTTTTCCAGATATACTAAAACAACTTCTGAGTGGTCTTTAGTCTGAGCCAAATGACATGTCAATATAGTAGAATTATAGATATACATATATAGGCTGTAAAATTCTGTACTTTTAAAAATCACAGCCATGACTATCCCTTGAAAGAAACAACACTCCACACTTTGTTTTCTTCCTGTAGCTTTTGATGACTTACTCTGAACCTTGGGTCTTCATGTGTCTCTCTAATTTTAGACTGTGTCCATCTAAAGCTTGTCTTCATGCAGTGTTGGATGACGATGAACTTCCATATGTCCTAACTATTTGGAAAGCTTAAGGTAGGGATGGTTTTCTTACAGTTTTTGTTCTGAAACATTTGCAGGGTTGTACAGCAGATGGTGCTCTGCTTCCCTTTCTTCTACCGACTGTTGTCATTAGCTAAACTTTTCAAACCGAGGCTTGGGGTTATTAATAATGTTTTCTGCCCTGGCTGAGCAACTGGAGCTACTTATTTTCAGAGATGGTTTACTTAACCATGCACTGATTTTGTTATAAGGAGCAAGAAAGCATAAAGTCTGTTTGTGGGTTAATTTACAACACTAATCTATCTTCCCAGTGCAGTTAGAGCAGAACAGTGACTTACATTTATTAAGGGATTGTTTTCATGTGTGCAAAACCAGTATTTGTTTGAAATGGGTAATTCTTCACTAAAATGGATGAATCACAAAGGAAAGTACAGGCTGAGTTTAGGCAATGAATCAGTGAAACTATCAGAATCTCTAAGTCAGGAAAAGATTTTCTCAGTGTAATTAACAGAAATGTTTTTCCAGCTACCTGAGGCTGAGTGAAATAAAAATCATTCTGTTTTTCTGCTGTATAGTTGAACTCCTGCTCTAGCTCTGCTGGTAGAGTGAATACCGTTTTTTGACACTTAGCACAGTTAGCCCAGGCTTTCAGGGGCTTGTTTCACAAGTGATAGCTCTTAGACGACTAGAAGTGGTGTAGAAAAGTCAAATCCTTTTCAAGGATTTGGTGAGATACAGCACTGTAAGCTTTGGAATATTGCAGACTGCAGTAATACCATAGTAATCTTCAACAGCATTAGCAGCTTTGACTGACAAGCCTATATAAGTTGGTTTAAAATCAATTAGGAAGGAGAACGTCACTAATTCAAATTAACAACTCTATGGGCTATGTGAATTATTGGATGTTGCAAATTAGGAAGTAAAAGCATAATGCAAGGCTCATGGAAATCAAAGTAAAGACTTCCATTAGCATTATTGTGCTTACATTACCCCTTGCATCTCTATGTGGTAGCAGACCTAAGAACACCAGTTGTTCATCAGAGCCAATGGCAGGTGCTGCGTAAACGCAAACCAAAAGGACAGTCCCTGACCAGCATTGTGCCACTGTGAGGATGTCTTATGAACAGCATGGCAACACTAATTTTTTTCTGAAGTTCTGTGATTCTTTGTATAGTATTTCAGATAGGGATCTCTAGATTTGCAATCCAATCCGAAAAGAAACCCCTTATAAATTTATTAATGGTTTTCTTCGTTCAGAATCTTGGATTCACTCTATCTGTGAAAAGATACAGCAAACTTTTATTTTTGTAAGTCTATATCTATTCTTCAGTGGAGTATATATCTCTTAAATAGATCCAAAGTGGCTATTTCCTATAGAAGATATTATTTTCTAAAAATAAATGGATCATTTTTTTTCTCTTTTAAGGTAGGAGGAAGGGTAGTATCAAGATCATCAGTGAGAAAGGGATCAAAAATTTGCCTTTTCATGACTATGAAGAAAAAAAAAGCTACCTTTATTTTTCAGTCTTGGAAAATGTTTTTCCCAACCTATTACATAAGAAATGTGTCTTCAGATTGATGGAAGATGAACTATTAAATATAAATGTATTGCATCATGTGGTTTGTCTCTGAATTAGAAATACAAGGAGCAAAGCATAAGAAACAAAAATAAAGGGAGGAGAAAAAATTTCTTCTCTATTTTAACATGATTTCCTGCAGACTTATAATTATGAAGTGATGTGTTACACCAGGGTATAATTTCCATGCTCTGGAGAGCCTGGACAGCGGCTTAGCCAGCTCAGGTTAGGGTAAGATCAATCTGAATTGGCAACAGATGGAACACAGGGAAAGAAACATGGCATTTCAAAGTGAGGGGGGGTGGCAGAAATGAATGGGGTTTAAGAGTAGGACTGAAGGGGCCTGGGCTCTTCCTTCTGCTTGGTTTTCATTGAAACAGGCTGAAATACACTAAATGTTACCTATCTCATGTGCAAGCTGTAGCATCACCCTCAAAGAAAAAGCTAAATGAATGGATTACCTCTGTCATGCACAACAGAAATGTGGACACAGAGAAGAAATTTCTGAGGTCCCACTGCATTCAGTGCCAATATGTATTAATCCTGCAGCAAGTGCTGATAACTCTATTTCTTCTTCCTCAGTCAATCTGAAGAAAATTAATTTCCAACATTCACATCTGATCAAATCACAAGCTAAAATTATGTGCAAGCATGAAAAAGATGACACCTTATTCCATAAGTACACACTTGGTAGTAACTTTCAAATTATGTTAACAAAGTTCACACAGTATTAGTCAAATCCCTGACATTAAGAAATGCTATTTCATAAGAAAGATGATAATGGAATACAAAGATCCTAAAATTATTAGATGATGACTTGCTAATGGGAATTCCTTTTTGTCATAACCAATTTACTTTAACAAAGATGATCTCTCTGATGCGAGATAGTAATATCATAGAAATCTGGGAGTGGTGTAAAAAAAAGGAAACTAAAGATTGAAGAGTAGAGTCAATGATTTTGTAGATTTAGAATGATTCAACTTTAAAGACATTATTGGGAAAATAAGGCAGTACTAGGGCTGACCCTACACCACTGTGCACCAGCAATCTGTCAAAGTCCCCCTCGTACTCTTTGCTCCTATGAGCATGCAGTGTCTTTCAAAGCATGACTACAATCCAAACAAGGCTTCATATGGGAAGGTTTCTGCCTCCTCCAGAGCTAGAGCCATTGCTGCAGTCTGACCACACTTCCAGCAATGGCAAAGGTCTCAGAGAAAGTCATCTCACAATTGATAAGAAAAATATTGAACTATTAGGTTTTTTTTTGTTTTCCCCCTAGGAACTGAAAGATCGTTTTTCACCAAGTCCAGTTATTTGAGCTGACTAACATATCAACATACCTCTCTCATCAACGTTTTAACCTTAGCTTTATAAGAGTATGTCAGAATTTCTGGTCTTGCCTATCTTTGTTTTGGGTATACTATATTAAGTAAATATCAAAAGTTCAGTTTTATTAGCAATTTTCATGTGTATTTGTGCTCTGGTAGCACATAACATAGCATAACATAAAGTTTGTGAAAGCAAAAGAAATGTACCTTCATATTGCCATAGGAATGCTTTCCAGCCTCTCAACACCTACTAGGGCTCAAGCTATGAGTTAAGAAAGGACTTTTTCTTTACAGTCTGCACACACAAATGATGTTGGTACATGCATCTTCTTCAATGGAAGTTAGCTGCACTCCTTTCATTAATTGTCTTTAATGTAGGAGAAGGAATGCCATCTAAATAATTTGGGCTCCTGGGTGAAAACTTGTATGATTTTTAAAAGAAAATCATAGTAGTCAGTGAATGTCAAATCTGTGATTAAAAAGCAAAAAGCTGACACGGATACCACTGTAATAGAGCATGTCTCAGTGGGAACCCACTGCCACCATCAGCTTTTTATGATTTTTGTACTGCTAATAAGATAGGAAATGCACCACTAGGAATACTGTTGCATATCAGGCTCTCTTATTTCATAAATTATTACTATATTACCCTCTAAATGTCCCAATGAGTATAGAAGCATCAAAATAAGATGTAAAAACAATAGACCCAAGCAATTATTGAACTGTTAGATTTTTACAACACTTTTCTTATTCCTTTCTCTTTATTTTTATCCTGAATAAATTAGCAGTTTGCAACAGATAGGTCATTCAACCACCTTTGTGGTACTCTTGCTTCTGAATTGGAACAGGGTAGCTAATTACTACTGGGAATGTTCTGTGACAGGTTTTAAGAGTGGATAAACTGGAGAATGACTTTTGATATTCAAATTCGCTCTCGTTTCCATATTCTGCTGCTGGCACTTACAAAGGAAGATGTAAAATGTGTCTCATCAGGCACTTGGAAGGGCTGAGAACTCACACATCTTCTTTCTTCTCAGTTCTCCACCTAAAAGCCAGCTGGAGCAAACTTTACCCAAGAAAGATGAAAAAAATTATATAGGAACGGTCATATTTTCTCATTTTCAGGAAATCCTGAAGGATGGTACTGCAGAAACCATCACTTCTGTGAGAGGGAGAAGGTTCATCAGTCAGTGCTTATGTCCTCAGTCTGATTGAGACTGTGGCCTCATAGAACCTGCCTATTCTATTTCATGGGACACTCCACAATTTAAAACAAATTCCTGTTCTGAGTAAATATATGGAAAAGTGTTTTCAGAATTCATTAATGGGAAATCAATTTAAAATAAAAATTCCAGATAATCTATTTTGGAATTGTTTCTCCCATAATTTTCCTTTACACTACTTTTAATATTTGAAAATAGGTTCATTTTAAAAATAAAAATGAAACATTCTCATTAAAAAAAATTGAAAATGTTCTGTTGTTCTTATCAGTAAGGATTTTTCAAGGGACATTAGAGTGAGGTATAGTTGAGTGAGGCAATTGCAGCACTCACCAATCAACATTTTCCAATGAAGAAATACTTTATCATAAGATCTGTGAGTGTATAATTCATTCAGAATAATTTTGATAAAAGCAGGAAGGTGAAGATTTATCTGATTTGTCTAAAAGTGAGAAGCTCTACTTAAAACTGAGTCAAAGTTCATTTGGGAGATACTGACTCATCCTTACTGATAGCCCTGCATATAAATTATGTCGTAGCAAGCTGTATTAATAATGTGTTTCACAGAGATATCATTAATAATCATAGTTTATATGGCTACAGCTCAAGAAAACCCCCCAACAAAACATCAAAAAAGAGATTATCATGGTGCAATAAACCAAAGAAGTTATCTCAACTAGTTTATGACTTCATTAAAATGGTGAGCTATAATTGCAACCTTGCAATCAGCAAATGCAAATGCTCCATTTGTAGTACTGCCAATTTTATTTAATGTGTAACTTTCTCTTCAGAGAAGGGAAGCTTATCCCATTTTTCTTTGATTTCAGTGCACTGAAAGTTTATTCTTTGGAAATACACTAATAGCACAGAAAAGAAATTGGGTTTATGAAGTGTCTGATGCCCTTTTTATGCATTTATGTTGTGCCTCAAGAAATAGCACTGGTTGTAAAATACAAAAGGGCCAAAAAGAATGTAGTTATCATGACAGTATATGTGTTCAGATTGCAACCCAGGAAACTGTCACTGATAGTCGGGATATAATTGACTGCAAGGTATGATAAGCACATTATTGATTGATTAATGTGACCTAGCTGGATTTGAAATGTCAAAGAGGAAAATTGAGTTGTCATTTTATATCATGTTCTTTTTTGAGTAACAGATAAATATTATAATTAATGACTAAGGTTATCTAAAAAATTTAGGGAATATTAAACATCACATTATTCACAGTCATCGTAGGTGAATATATTAATGATGAATACTGATAAATCTCTGCTTGTATGTAACAGGCACCAAATCAAGTTCACATACTTAAATAATGCTTTTTAATAAAGTATCTCTTCTGATTATATTTTTTAATCATTTACCTTAGTGAATTGACTCAATTCACCAAGTTTCTTTTACAATTTAGTAAGGTTTTATTTATACTTAGTCCATGGCAAACTGGGATATTGATTTAGAAAGTTTAAGTTTGCTTCTGTTGAAGTCAATTGTGAAACTGTGGCTGTCTAGAGAAGGACTAAGAGCTGACCCATGCTTTATACAGTTTTTCACTATTTACACGAAAGAACTTGGAATCTTCTCAAGTAGTTGAAAAAATGTGCTTTAGTAAATGAATTTTCAACAATCATTCTCAGCTTCGAAGGAGATCTCAAAGAGTTCTCCCAGCTATTACACATAAAACAAAGCAAAAAATCATCTGCTGCAAAATACTGAAATGTTACCACTCACCATTTGCCTGAATTATACCTGTGAAGGGGACTGCCTGTAACAGGGGAACTTCTTTTCCAGAAAATGCAACATATCTAGCATTTTGGAGGGCAAGGGAAAAAAATTAAGAGTAAAAGGTTTAACTGATTTTTTTTTACTTTTATATTTAATTTTGGCAAATTTTGGATTTGTGTCGTGTCTTTCAGGTCAGAAATAGTTTGGACTTCATAGTAATATAATAAATTGACAGTGTTATCTTACAGTGACCTATGAAGTCCCTAAGTCTCCAACATTCTTTCAATGTTTTGACTTCTTGATATCAATTCTGCTGTGTAATTGCAAGATTCTTGTGCGACTTCAAGTGCCCCAGATTTGGACATGAGGTTACAGTTGTGATGCTTGAACCCTGGGAGATATGCTCCACCCAGGATCAATACCCACAAGCATCTGGGATCCCCCAGGGCTCCTCAGGTAACTCTGAGCACCTGCATTCAGGTACACGGCTGAGTCCCAAAGTGTCTGTGTTAGAGTGGGCAGAATCTTCCTTTTCTAATTTCAGTGTATTGACCAAAGCTGCAGAGATAAGATGGAAGCTTGGCCACCTAGTTCACCTGTAAATATGTATTTGTAGGCATTCAGATTCTCATGTTTTAATCTGAGGCCGAATCTCAACCTTTGTTATGTGGAGAAATGTTTTTCAGACCTATATGAATCACTGCAAGAGTATTCTGGTTTTTCTGTGATAATTTCAAAAATATGGGGCTTGTCTTCCTTGACATCAGCCTTTGGAAAGGAGTGGGCTTCATCAAGAGAGCGAGTGGGTCAGAGAATGAGCCAAATTTACCACAATACATTTTGATTTTTCTTAGATTACCCATTTTCCGAAGCAAAAAATACCAAGTGGAGACTTGCTAACTTGTTCTCTAAAGAAACAAAGCCCAAGTAGTCTGTCTTCTCAAATTCTTCTGAATTTTCGCATGCTAGGTCACACTCTGTCCTCAAATCCACAATTTAGACAATTAACGTACTCTTGAGTTGTGGCTCTGGGAGAAGATTATTTTTTCTCCTGAGACTAAATAACAAAGGACTGAGCAAAACTTCAACCTCTCTCAACCAGTTAGTGCAGCAAACATTTCACAGATGGGACAGACAGTACACAGGAATAAGTGGACAGTGGCTTAATTGCTGTCCTTATCCTCTATTCCTCACCAAGCTGGGACATAAGTGGGGAAGGCATCATTATAGTCCAGGAGCTATGTTGTCTGACAGGATAAGGCAACACACCTTTCCTTAATCAAAGTGATGCCTAGAATACAGCCTAGCCTACAGGTTATGGTGAAGATTGTAAGGATCACAGATATTGCTGCACTGGAATAGTGGTGCCACTGACAGAAATAAGGGAAAAGCACAAAGGCCAGGGCTGTTTCTCTTAACCCTGAACCATCTCATCATCACCCCTTAGTCATCTGTAGCAAAGTCAAAGGAATTACCCCAGGATATTCTCCAAAATAGATGACTGCATTTTTACTTCTCTGTTTTTCCCAGTATTGGGATGTGAGCACACAAGCGCACATGTGCAGGAGTGGTCAGCAAATGGAGCATGGGACCCCTTGGGTGGGAAGGGACATCAGGAGTACACCTCACACAGCCTCCTCCCGAGTGGGCTGGTGAAAAGACTGATGAGAGCAAACAGGTGCTGACCCTGCCTCTGGACTGGGTCATCAGGAGCCAACCTGCCATAAAGCCTCCTAATCTTCCAAAGAGTTGGAAAACAAAAATGCATCTTTCTAAAGGGCAGCCAGTTGCCTGACACAGTTGTGCACTTTGGGTACTGTTTTGAGCAAATGTTTAATTACAAAAGGATGGTGCCTAAATTCTGATAATTAATCTGAACCTGTGCTAGAGTTCACAGCAGCCAAGACTTTTTACATTGGTGAATCATTCTCATTGAAATACTCTGTGCTTAAATAGCAGGAAAAGCTGCTATTAGAAATCTCTGTAATAGCTTTTATGAAAGCTATGGCTAATTTAGAGCCCAATTAAACCTCAGAAATCCAATTATTTCTGAATAACATAATTGCAAAAAAGTAACTAGCATTGTAACTATGCACTAGCTATTATGGAAGATGCTTTAATAAAATAAAATCAGTTCTGAGACACTGAAAAGATGGGTTCTTAAGGACGGTCTGCAAATTTCAGAATTCTCTTTTCACTGCTTTGCATTGGGGCAAGTAAACCTTCTGGGTACTCTGTAACATGCATTTCATGGGTCCAATTGGAGAGCAGAAAAAAGATGCTGGAGCAGAGTAATTTATACAGATTCTTGAATAATCACTCTTGAATGAGACAGTAATTATTAATTAGCTGCAATTGTGAGTTTGGCCACCTACAAACATAAAAAAAATAAAATATGTCAGACCAAGCTCCTACCACAGACTGACGGTATTGCTACTGATGGGAAAGAAAATCACTTTTAGGTGGCCCATGGCTTTGCTGTTGTCCTGGTGGGCCATGGTGGAAACTCAAGGGCTGCCCCTGTAGCTCTTGGCTGCAGTTGGTGAACTCAGGAGCACTGACCTTGTAGCATGTTTGCCTCAGCTCTTCCATGCCTTAGCAAGGGTAGCACTGTAACATCCTGTGGCTGAAAGCTGCACTTGAATTTCCTCATAGATAGGCGGAATGGAGAATTTCTGCTTTCTCAACATTGTAGGAGACACTATCTACAATTTTGTGCATTCAGAGTTTTGCATGGCTTATAGATATGGATGAGTGAAGAGGAGTTATTGTAAAACACTTTGTGAATTCAGGGGCAGACTCTGGCTTCAACCTTTCCATGGAAGAAAGTGAAGGAGAGGTAGAAACTTCACCTAACCTAGCTATTTGCAGTAACTGTACATTTTTTTACCCACAGAAGCACAGATCAACTTTCAGTTCCTATTTAGCAGAAATTTGTCTCTTGAATCAACCAGAGTTTTGCTTGAGTGAATATTTTCCATGTGAAAATGTAGCTTAGTGATTTCATTGCAATCTCTGTTGTGAAAGACAACGTGAAAAAAGCGCTGACCCTAAATAAACATGGAAGGAGAAGAAAGGATAGCCTGCTGAAGGAGTAAGGATTTTCAATTTGTTATATATGTTGATAACCTCAACTGTTCACCCACATGCAAGGAAAAAAATATTTCATGAAATGGTTGAGTTCCATTACACAAATACTTACTAAACAAACAAATGACTTCAAATGAGTAGAGAGCTGGTGCAACGAGGCTATCAGCTCAACACTGTACATAAAGCTTTGCACACAGCATCTCCCAGTTTGAGGAAGTCCAAGGTCATTCAAGTTAGAATACTTTGGTTTTTAAGGACATCTGAGTTACGAGCATTTAAAAAGCTATCTGTACAGAGCTGACAGAAGGAATTTATTATTTCAATTCTGGAAACACAAGAAAAGAAATGAAATAAACTCCAACTACAAAGTGTAAATTAAGAAAAGAAAGCACTCATCTTCCATATAAGATCCTGTCTATTTGGCGTGCTTAGATACAGTAACTTTTTTTAATCTGTGTTGGAAAATAATTGCCCTGAAGGGAATCAGATATATAAAATGTAAAGCTCTAGTTCTACATTTTGATTTTAGAAGGCTAGTAGATGTTTAGGATAGACAACAATAACTTACTATGTACTGTTTAGGAGCAGAGCTCACAATCCCAAGTTGAGACAACTTCAGGGCTACAAAAATATGTTTTAGTTAATGCTTTTAGCATGAGGGAATCTTTTAAATCTGTATTTGCAGTTATCAAGATTAGATGAAGGATTCTCCAAAATTACCACATCAGTGATCAGGAAAAGGTTGCACAAATAGAGTGCATTAGCATTGTTGCGTCCACAAACCAACTAAAGAAGTCATCTCAGAGAAATTGAGTGATTTTGCTAGTGCAAAGCATAATGCTTTATGTACTTGGAGGAACTCAGCCAGCATCCAGTCTGATTGAATAATAGGGCTTTAGAACCAAGTGCTTTGTTGATTTTTTTTTTAATTTGGTTTTACCATCATGTCAAATTTACATGTTAGAGGTATAATTAGCCAGTCTGATTACAAAAAAATTGACTATAATTTAAAAATATAAATTAACATAAAATGACAAGCATTAAAAGTTAATATCAACTCAATGTTCATTCTTTTGCATTCAAATGAGTCCTATTAAGTTATTATGTCCATCTGAGTATCAGTATAATTTTCAAGTAATACACAATGTGTTCCATAATCTGCCTCTCTCCCTAACCCTCCATTAGCTCTATTGTTCCTCTACAGTTTGTTACTCAAATAAACCATTTTAGAATTACAGTATTTCATTTTTCACCTAAAGTGCGTAACTTGGGCTTAGAAATACAATTTAGATGTGCCCTAGACCTTTAGTGACCGTGTGCTGTGTTGATTCTAA
This sequence comes from Dendrocincla fuliginosa, assembly GCA_035047845.1. Lineage (NCBI taxonomy): Eukaryota > Metazoa > Chordata > Aves > Passeriformes > Dendrocolaptidae > Dendrocincla > Dendrocincla fuliginosa. The sequence continues at coordinate 28,301,327 of JAWWMO010000043.1, read as the reverse complement.
ATATACTGTTGTGGTCCATGACCTTCCTTTGAAATGCACAGAAAGAAGCAATAACTGAATTTCAACGAGCAAATCAAGCTTATTGGTTGAGAATTATGATGCTTGGCTTTCTAATGCAAATTCAGAGTGGTAGAAAAGAAAGTATGAAATTTAATTGTACCATAAAACAGTCATGAGAAAATACATCTTGAATTATCAAGCAGGATTACATTTCTTCAGTAGTGATAATCTGTGGAAAACTTTTTATTTAAAGAACTGATACATTTCTAGTGCTGTATTTCTGGACAGAGAACAGTTCTAAGAGCCTAATCACTGAAAAAAGTGACAAAATATGATGCATTTGGTTCACCCTCTAGAGTTGAATCTTTCCATATGTACTTTGTTACTCATGTCTGTTTAGTACAAAAGACAAAATAGTCAGAAGAGTAAAGCAGCTCCTGTACTGTTTTCTGTTTTTACAACAGTAGCAGCAGCCTAACAGCAGTCTGGAAGCTACAAAACCAGGCAAGTCTTACCTGATATCTGCAGGGGCCCTTTGGACAATTTGTATTATTTATGTGCAAGAGAACATAATCATAAAATTTATACTATACCCCATTACATGTGGAAACACACCTTATCATAATTTCTATTACACTGCCAGCAATTCATTTTATGCACACACATGAACTCAGACATTGAAACTACTTTTATCTTCATACCTCTTTAAGAAAGTAAAATTAATGGCTTATACATGCTAAATATAATTCTTGTATAGACACTGTGATGTGTGTTCGCATATGTATCCACCAAGACACGTCTGAGAAATGAGTTTTCATATTTTAGTAAACTGTTTTTACATTTGTCAATGGACATGCTGCATGGAACTGACTCAAATTTCTTGGAGTCCATGGAAACAATCCTGATCTGTCTTGGATGGTCTTTTAACTGAGTCTTACATGTTAATACTGATTTCACCATGCTGAAGACATAGTTGAGCCCACTAGAGGATCAGTACATTAAATTTAAAGATCATGCTCCCAGTTATATACATTTAAGTATATACATTTAAGTATATACATTTAAGTGCATAACTGCAAACTACTATAATGATCCAAAAACCATTAAAGAAAAATAATATTAGTGATATTGTGTCTTGTCACTGCACCAGAACTAGCTTTAAAGGAAAGAAGATGCTGTACATCTCACTATTTTATTTTATCAAACAAGAAACTCTATTGTGTAGTCAGTGTTTGTAGGTTACTTGCTTTTTTTTTTCTTTTTTTTTTTTTCTTTTTTTTTTTTTTTCTTTTTTTTCCTTTCCTTAAGCAACAGGTATCATTCCTATACCATTTTTGTGTACGACAGTATTGAGAAAATATTCTTTACTGTTAGTGCCTTAATCTCAAAAGCACAGGATTCAGCTAGAAAATCTGCTCAAATTTCTTTCACCTGTCATTATGTGATACATTCCTCCTCTTCCTGGTATGAAGAGATGGCTGTGGAAATGTTGTGTTCATTGTGTTCAAATCTGCTTCCAGATGTGACTGAAAATTGGAGGTGTGGGGGTGCATAAAAGTATCTTCTGTGCCGTGATCACAAAGAAATAAAACATGAGTTGAAGTCTTTGGTCCAGGTGGTGCTGATGGTGAAGTATTCATCAGGCAGAAAAAAAAATCCCTCATGAAAACTTGTTACAAGAATTTGAAGCAGGACACTTATGAGGAACTATGACATCTGTCTCCAGCTGCCTTTCTCCTAGCTGAGAAGTCTTCCCATCACCTGCCAGTGACCTTGTGGATGACCCCTGTGAGCTGTGGGAGAGACAGTGAATATACCTGAAGAAGCAAAACCTGATGACCAAAGAAAAGAACAATTTAATCAATGATGATCTTGACCTCACAAAGATCAGTATGCTCATAATAAAGGACTTAACTAGTTTGCATAACTTTCTCCTTGCAGTGATTTATATTACCTGAATGTGCTGGCTGGCCATGCCTAATCAAGTGCCTTGGGTCTTTAGACCCCTGTGAGATGTATTCAAGGGTGAAACTTTTCAAGCAATCTTTGCTTTTCAGTATGCCAGAAGAGAGAGCAGTGTCCCTGTCAAATCAATGAAAAATAATACCTAATACTAGGACACACGGGTGCTTCTACCCTCAGGCCACTGGTTAAAATCCAGCAGTTTCCAGTCCTATTCTGCCCAAAGACTGTTACCAAGTGACAGGTGTCTGGTGGCTTGGTTTTAATGAGGTAGTTGTTTCAGGCCTTTTCTAGTGGAAAGGGGCTCACATGGCTGCTAACCAATTGCCTTTTCACAGCAAAAATATGGAATACCTAAGTGACTCTGGAAAGTAAGTTGCTCTTTTAACCCCAAAGCAAGTCCTTCCATAGCATGTGTTGTTTGAGGCATAGGCCTGTGTGCTCAGACCTTTTCCAAAGAACCATAGGACTCTCAGTGGGGATATTATCAGAGCACTGAATAGATTTTAAAAGAAAACATTTGTAATTTTCCTGCACATACTAAGGAAACATTACCTTCATGCAATTCATCTTTTATATTTCTGATTTATTTTTGCTGATATACAGTCTCAGTGTCTCCTCCAAGGAGACACCTGAGGAGACACCAAGGAGACATCTGAGACAAGCAAGAGGCACTGTGAGAGGAGGAGAGGTGGAAACTGGGGCAAGATTAAAGTGAAATCATCAAGTCATGGTGAGTTGTGTTTTGATCTTATATCCTGTTTCCTATTGTGCGTTTGTTTTGAGGGTTTTTCTTAAGCATCTAGACCATTAGCAAAAGTTTCTCTCATCTGACAGGTGAAGGCTGAACCAAGGACATCAGGGAAAGGGATATCTAAATAAAACGTTGCAATAAGAAATCCATTTTTGCACACTATTTTCAGACATTCTTCCACTCCCCATGTCTGTGAGAGAGTACACACACAAATACTCATTTTTCTTCCCATAGTCAGAGTTCACTGCCCTTTTTTATAGCAAATCTGCCCCGTGAGTTTCAGCAGACTCAGTACAACATGATACACTAGTGAACCAAGGCACCTCCTGGGAGGGAAAAGACTCCCCTTAGCTTCTTTAGGAGCAAGCCACAGACCATTCCCAGGACAATAGAGTTACAGAAACTGCCTTCTTTATTAAAAGTGTGGTAGTGTGCTTGATTACATTTACATTCACAGTTAATTGCTGGCACTGCTGAAAATATGAAAAGATAATTATGACAATGGTGCCAGTTATTTTTAAATGGCTATATGAATATACATTTTTTAAATGACAACATTAAGTGCATGTCTTTATCAAATGAAAAATGTATGTCTGCTATTCACTCATTAGCAAAAAATTTGCATCCACAGTAAAATATTTGGTTTTGACTGAAAGAGGGTTCATTATACTTCTGAAGCAAAAGTTCAGAATGAAGGGGAAATATTCTCTGAGTTTTTGTTGGCAGTGTGCAAAAACAGTGAGTAATGCAGCTGGGAGTGCTGAGGACTCTGAAGATTCCTAGTGCCTACAACCCAGATGTTGTTCATGCCACTGCTACTCCCATTAGCAGAAGATAAATACATTTGTGTAAGAAAAGGGCAAACAGACCACTCCATACGTATGCAATTTTAAAAAAATATGTAACTGAAAATACACACTGAGACCTGTTTCAAAGCATACTAACAGGGCACTGAAATTTATGTTCCGAGATTGTCTTCAGCTTTTTACTTCTTAATCCCCTGTCGAAAAGATCGCTGACTGTCCTTTTGGTGCAATGCAAGAGTTAGAAGGCTGAATGATAAGATTTCTGACCTCTGTGTCACAGATATGAACACTGATCCAGAAGGAAAAGGCTTGTGTGTACTTGGCTTAGAAGGAGAACTTCATTGTCCAGCAAAAAGAAATGTGTGCATGTTACAGAGTGCATATAAAATTTTTGTGATTCTCAGGCTGGCAGGCAAGTTAGCAAAATAGAAAATATCAACAGTGTATGTGTAGGCTGGGGCACCATCACACTGGAAGACACGGTGGAAAGGATCTCCAGCAGTGTGATCTCTATTTGCAATGTTAGTTTCCTACTCTGGAACCTTCAATCAGCAGTAACTTAAAAAATGTTCTTCAAAAATCTCTGAATTGACACGGGGCAAGGAAAGTGACAAAACAATTGCCCTAACACACCAACTGCCAGCACGAATCCACAAGTACTGTTGTTCAAGAACACATGCCCTTCAAACCTTCAGTAATTTGAGTAATTCTATGAAAAATTGCTATGCTGGGGAAATTTTTGACAAATTCCAATTAAATATTTTTCTTTGTAATTTCTTTCTTCTGATAGTCCTATGATGTACTTGGTGCAGCAGCAAGACCCTAACATTGAAAATGTGGATTTAATTAGTAACAGTGAACTTCTCCTACATGCTGTCACTGAGCTCTCTCTGTGGTGTTTTACTGGTGTAGAACCACTTTTATCACCAGAAGGATAAAGGCAGAGCCCATTAAAGTCAGGGAATATTAGCAGGCACAGTGAAGGCAAAAAGAACATCCCTTAAAAATGGGAACTAGTAAAACACTTCTGAAGCTGTCAAGACTAGGTGACAGTCCAGAGAGAACACATCTTTTTCAAAAAGTTCTTCATATTTCATTTCTATATAGTGTAATAATAGCTATAATAATCTTCCAGTATATTCTGACTCAAAAGTTGCTTGCAGTTCTGCTAGTGACATTCAGTGGCAATTGGACCAGGCAATTGGAAGGAAACCTTTACAATAGCAGTTAGGGGAAATGAGAGGAATAAACCATTCTGGTCCCTAAAGACTTTAAATCCTCTAAACATTTTCTTTATCCTTGTTCTCTTTTGGAGATGAGTGGAATTCATCCTTGTTCCTGGACTTGCAGTACAGCTCACCTGACTGGGTTATTGCACAAGGGATTTGGAGATCAATCAGGATCCAAGCCAAGCCTTAGCATCTCAGTTCCTTTCTGCAGGAAGTGATTCCTTTTTATAAGAAGGCAGAAATCTATACTGTTGAAATCAATGACAAAACCCCTTTTCCCTTCATAAAAGCTGATTTTCATTCTGAACAGAAATAGTATGTTTAATGCTGCTGAAACAAAGAGTTTCAGTAGGAATCTCCTAGTAAACATGTTGACTGATCCTGTACACCACCTTGAATAAAAACTGATTTCATGATTCAGATCACAAAGGAAATCAGGTGAGCTTAAAAGTTCTGGGAGTTGTAAAAGTAAATAAATACATGCCTTAAAAGCAGTCACCTTCTGGCACTAGAGCTATTCAGACTCACACGGTTACTTGCTGAGAATGCTCCCCTCACCCAAGAGTGCCATAAACTGGCTCATCCTACAGAAATAAGGAATTTACTTGTGAGCAACAGCTTGAAGAACTAAGACTTTTAAATTAGTGATAAAATCGTGGTGGCTGGCAGACCTTGCTCTGAATATTACAGTGGAACAAACATATAAACACCAACCTCACCAGTTAAATGTGTGCGTCAGTAAACACAAGGGCTGCTGGGTGAAGAAGAGGGCAAGCTAGCTGTTAAAGCCTGAACTGATGACTGTACATTGAAACCCACCTGAAATGTGGGAAGAATGGCTCCTGATACAAGCTGTGTTGTCCCAGTCAACCCACTGCCTATTCACACACTGGTATGTTCTGTGGGCTACCTTGGCCAGCAGCAAAGCACCCACACAGCTATTCACTCACCCTCCTCTCCCAGCAGGGCAGGGGAGAGAGTAGGAAGAGAAAATGCAAGAAAAGCCATAGATAAAGACATTTCATAAGTGAAAAAAAAAACCCAACAGTTAAAACCAGGTCATGCAAAGGCAATAATCACTCATCACCTCCCACCAGCAGACTGATGGCAGCCAGCCTCTAAGCAAGGCAGAGAGGCTCTGCAGAGAGACCACAACAGATTAGAAGACTGGGCAATCACCAGCTATAGGAAGTTCAACAAGGGAAAATGCCAGATTCTGCGTGTGGGATGGGGCAGCCCTGGATGTATGGACAGACTGGGGAATGAGATGCTGCAAAGCAGTGCCATGGAAAGGGACCTGGGGGTCCTGGTAGATGGCAAGTTGAATATGAGTCAGCAGTGCCCTGGCAGCCAGAAGGGCCAATCATGTCCTGGGGGGCATCAGGCAAAGCATCTCCAGCGGGTCAAGGGAGGGGATTGTCCCACTCTGCTCTGCACTGGGGCAGCCTCACCTTGAATATTGTGTGCAGTTTTGGGTGC
>JAWWMO010000043.1:28274107-28294997 GCA_035047845.1 Dendrocincla fuliginosa | reverse complement strand
AGGGGATTGTCCCACTCTGCTCTGCACTGGGGCAGCCTCACCTTGAATATTGTGTGCAGTTTTGGGTGCTGCAATATAGGAAAGACATTAAGCTATTAGAGAGGGTCCAAAGGAGGGCAATGAAAATGATGAAGGGCCTTGAGGGGAAGCTGTATGAGGAGTGGTTGAGGTCACTTGGTCTGTTAATCCTGGAGAAGAGGAGACTGAGGGGAGACTTCACTGCAGTAACAACTTCCTTGTGAGGGTAAGAGAAGATGTAGACACTGATCTCTTCTCTGTGCTGACCAGTGACAGCACCCAAGGGAATGGCCTGAAGTTGTGTCAGGGAAGGTTTAGGTTGGATATTAGAAAGAGATTCTTCACCCAGAGTGTGGCTGGGCACTGGAACAGGCTCTGCAGAGAACTGGTCACAACACCAAGCCTGACAGAGTTTGAGAAATGTTTGGATGATACTCTCAGGTACATGGTGTGGCTTTTGGGGGTGGTCCTGTGCAGGGCTAAGGAGCTGAATGTGATGATCCTTGTGGGTCTTTCCCAACTCAGTATATTCTGTGATATTCTGTGGTCTGCCTTGGAAGCCAAAGCCATTCTACCTCCTTCTTCCTCTAAACCATTGCTGAGAATGACATCATATGGCATGGAATATCCCTTTCTCCAGTTTGGCTCAGCTGTCACAGCCATGTCTCTTCCCAACTTCTTGCCCATCCCCAGCTTACCCACTGCAGGGTGATGAGAGGGCAGAGCAGGAGACAGAAAAGGCCTTGAAGCTGTGCAAGCACCACTCAGCAACAGTGGAACATTGGTGGGTTCTGGATATTTTTTTATCTACAAATCTAAAACTCAGCACCATACAGGCTGCTACTAAAGAAATTAGCTTCCCTTGGGGCAGACCTGTTATGGTATGACATGATGTTTAATTGTATTATGCAGAGAGTGAGCAAAGCCTTACTGAAGCCTTATTAATTCAGAGTAACTAGCAAAATTGATCTAGTTTCTTTGTGGAATAGAGGAGACAATATTGTTATACCCCAGAGCCCAGTGTTACCTTCAAACCTGGCAGATGCTGAGGTTCTTGGGGAGAGGTTCAGACAGGGGATCTTAGGTGTGGCTGCAGTGTGTCTGTGGGATTTCATGGGCTACTAAATCTGTGCGTTGCCACTCTGACACTTCCAGTTCACATCATACTTACTGTATGTACATGAACCACCTGTGTACCACATATGTCATTAATTTGGCAGGCCCTGGGGCTGCCAGATTTCTGGCTAGTCAGATGAATCTACTGTGTAGGTATTCCCATAAGTTGCCACATGTCTGGAAGTCCAGCAAATGCAACAATCTCTCTCCTCCCTCAAATTCTTCCCAGCTAAAATTTTTAGAACATAACCACCACCTACAGCCAACAGTCTGATATATGCTTTCAAGAGCATTTTCAGTTTTACAATTTAGTGTTTCAGGGAAATGGATTTATGAGAGGAGGGTGAAAAAACATCTGTGCTTTGTATATAGAAGCAGTGGTTACTTCTGTGGTTTTTAGTTAATGTGCCAAATTTTCTCAACAGAAATTTTTGTAGCAAACTCTTGTGAATGTGAGTGTGCACAATGGAGGCTTGAGAGAACAGTACAGTTCACTAATTGCAATGATAAAACTAAGAAGATGAGATATTTTTTTCCCTCTGCACATTCTAAAACAAAATAAATGGCAACAATGTTGTGCGAAGCCTTCTAATTTTCTCATGTGCTCCTTTGCAAGTGCTCTATGGTCATCTCTGTGAGCTTAGGTAACTAGTGAAACCTCCACCAGGATCTACTGCTCACACACATGAGAACACAGCAGCTCTGTTACAAATTTACCAAACTTGGTGATAATTATGAAAGATCTGCTGCATTCAGCGTTAGGGTGAAGAAGAGTGGGATCACACAATTGTGCATAAATTCCCACTGCACACTTCACCAGCCTGAGCACAGGACAGCCCAGGCATTGGGACTTTCTCCCATGTACTGCTTTTCCTGCCTGAGTTCCATTGTGCCTGTCTAAGTAACTCTGAGAACAGAAGGAAAGTCCTGCAGAGGACTGATAGGGAAATGTGTACTTCCAGCTCCTGTGAGCTGCAGTGGCAACTCTTCCTGCTTAGTGCCAGGGGAAAGCAAGGCACAGGAAGACCTCTATAAAACTGCAGCAGGGGTAGGGATGGATGGACCCCACTAGACCCTGCATAAGAAATGACCCCACACAGAAAAAAAGATAAGTTAGAGCCAGCCAGTAAAACACTACATGACTGGTACAAAATCAGCAGTGATACTTAGGGAACACATTGCAGAATAGAAAGAGGGCTAGAATATCTATTTGATCATATGTGAATTCACAGAAACAGGACAATATTCTTGTTTTTTCCTGTTAGAGAGTCTTACACAGACAATTATCTGTTTCCCTTCTTTTATTTCTCCTGCTCCTAAGAGAAACAACCCATCAAACCCTTGAAAACTGGCTAACAGCTTAGGGTAACAATGACACAGTCAGAGGCAAGGCTTTTTTCTGGAGGATGCTGAGTCCATGCAGTGCAGAGGATAATGGTGAATCAAGGCAAGGAAGAATATGCAACTTGCCTGAAAAGACTGTAGTTCATTCATCAATCTGGTCATGTCAGACATCCTGTGATGCAGGTATGATCCTTGCCATCAGCTTCAACACCTTGTCTGCACTCATTGGTTGATTGGTCTGTAAAAGCTCTTTCTCTTGGCTGCCAGAAGTTGGAGGGGGTTTGTAAAAAAGCAAAGAAAGGTCTTGCAATTGAAGCTTGCAGCATGAGGCACAGGAGGAGGAAGAAGAAACCGTCGTTGTGCAGAAGTTCCATAAATCTCTTATTTCTAATTTTTATAACTGTTTTATTATCATTTGTGTAATGTTTTAACACCTCTAAGGAAATGGCAGAGAAAGGGAGAAATGATGGGCTGAGAGGTTTCAAAAGTTTGGAAGGGCCATTTCGGAAAACTTTATCAAACAGAGTTTAACATCATTTGGAGCAGGTTGAGGGGCAGCAGGTGACAACCCTTCTCCTTGTGGGTGGAAGTCAATAAACACCGCTCTTCAGCAAACCAGTGCTTGACTGGTGGTGCTGTACCTTTATGTGTTTGAATGTATTTTTCATACTGCTCATAAAAGTCCTATTTGAAAGCTCTTTTCAAAAGGATTAAAGCTCATGGCTATGAAGTACTACTGTGTCATACCCAGAGAGAGTGTTATTGATTCATAAAATTAGGGCTTTTGATTTCATTGAATGTGAATGTGTGTGGACTACTATTTACACATTCCTCTGGAGGTGCATGGTGCTGTGCAGACCACAGAGATGACAAGGTCCCTGCCCCAGGATGTTTACAAAACAGACAATACAATGAATTACATTGGTTAAGAAGGGTCAGAGTGGGGGTGAAAGAGGAAAGGAAACAACAGAAAGAAAAAGAAAGGGAATTTGTTTCCTGAAAGAGCCATTATTTACAAAGCATGGCCATCAGGTAATTTGATTCCCTTTGGTTTTTATTTTGGATTTGGTTTTCACTTTGTTTTATTAGGTTTAATAATCAGGCATGGGAGAGATAGTGCATAACACTAGAGCTGAGATTAATGATGAAAGGCTGAGAGAAAGCTGTGGCTCTTGAGGAGGGATTTGAGAGAGAAAAGCATTTGTTTTTTCACTCATTAGAAGCAGGCAGGCTCAGGCACAGAAGAGTTTCACACTTGTGTTAAACTTTAAATTAACCACATGTGTAAGTCTTTGTGGGAATAGGGGACTAATTGGCTAGATTAGAATACAATTAACTGTGAAGTCTGACTAGCACTAACTGACAACGTTTAAAGAGTGGAAAAGCTGATAAAATCCTGCCTAGTTAAAAAAAAAAAATTCTATGAAGACATCTGGGGAGAGAAGGGCTTCTTTGCCATTACAAGATGAATGCCAGCAACAGAAGTACAGATGAACCTGGTGCTTTGTGTTATTGCTATAGCTGTACTCAGCTACACTGATTTTTCTTCCAAGATCCATTTCAATTATCTCCTGTCAACTAAGCCCATTGCTGACCCATGGAAGCCTTCATTGTCCTCAGACTTCAAAACAGGAAGATGCTGTGCTGCCCCAGAGCTGGCAGGGTAAGGTTGGCTTACATCCACTTTCTCTAAAATCTAGTAACATCTCATCACAATGTCTCCTGAAAGATCCTAAATACTTTTAACTACTTTAGGAAATGACCAGAGTTATCCAAGTGTTAAAACTTTGTGGATATATTTCCTGAGCATTCAGCCATCTAATGAAATATAGATTAAAAAGTCATACCGGAACTTTCAAGAGATACCAGATAGTTTATTTTATTCCTACATAAAATCTAGAAATACTTTAAAAAGCAGCCTCTTTTCAAAGTACACATCTTCCACCTGTTGAAGATGTAAAATCCCTTCTTCATATTTTTGAATTGCCTCAAATTTTATGAATTCTTAAAATCTTTCCTAAGGTTATCCATCAGAGAATACAACTTATAAATGCAGCCTATGTGCTTGGTATCTGCACAAACCAGTACTTCACGTTTATAAGTCTTACACCATTTGCAAAACGGTAGTGAAAACTGTTTAAATGTTTTATCTTTTGGAAGAAGGAGAGAAGAGTTGGACTCTGTATTTGAATCTGTTTGACCTTCAATGCTTAATTGCCCTTTACATTGCAGTCTGAAGCCCATTGTGTCTAAATGGGATCTCTGACTGAAGGACCATATTGGGTTTTCATAGCTGGGTTTTAGTGTGTGTTGGGGGGCTACAGGGCTGTCTTCTGTGAGAAGCTGCCAGAAGCTTCCCATATGTGAGAAAGCCAACAGCAGCTGGCTTCAAAATGGACCCACTGATGACCAAGCCCATCAACCATGGTGGTAGTGCCACTGGGATAACAAATTTAGGAAGGGGAAAAAGTTCCTGCACAAGAGTAATTGCAGCCAAAGTGAGTACTGTGAATATGTTAGAGAAACAACTCTGCAGACACGCAGGTCAGTGCAGAAAGGGTGGAGGGGGAGCTTCAGAGCAGAGATTTCCCTGCAGACTGTGATAAAGACCATGGTGAGGCAGGCTGTGCTTTTGCAGTCAGTGGAAGTCCTGGGGGAGGGGAGATCCACCTGCAGGCTCTGACTAGGTGGGTGGCCAAAGGAGTCTGTGACCCTGTGGGAAGCCCATGCTGGAGCATGATTATTGGCAGGACGTGTGGCCACACGGAGAGAGGAGCCCATGCTGGAACAGGTTTTCTGGCAGGACTTGTGACCCTGCAGGGACCCACACTGGGGCAGTCTGTTCCTGAAGGAAGGAACACCATGCACTCCATGGAAGGGATCCACCCTGGAGAAATTAATGAAAAACTTCAGCCCATGGGAACAACTCACATTGGATAAGTTCATGAAGGGCTGTCTCCTGTGGGAGGGACCCCACATTGAAGCAGGGGAAGAGTGTGAGAAGCCCTCCCCCTGAGGAGGAAGGAACAGCAGAGACAACATGTCATGAACTGACCACAGCCCATATTCCCTATCCCCCTATGTAACTGAGGAGAGAAGGGAGACAATCTGGGAGTGAAGCTGAGCCCAGGGAGAAGGGAGGGGTGGAGGGCAAGTGTTTTAAGATTTGGGTTTATTTCTCATTATTCTACCCTGATTTGATGGGCAATAAGTTAATTTCCCAAGTCAAGTCTATTTTGCCAGTGATGGTAATCGCCAAATGATCTCTCTGTGCCCTTGACACATGAACCTTTCATTTTATTTTCTTTCCCCTGCCCAGCTGAAGATGGGAGTGATAGAGCACCTTTGGTAGGCATGTGGCATCCAGCCAGTGTCAGCCCATCACAAGAGTGAAAGCAAATGTTGAAATGCCCCCAGTGATGGCAGTGCTTGAATTAAGAAACTTGTTAATTCAGTACTGAGAAAGGTTTAGATACTTGGAGTGGAGAAAGAACCTTGTATGTGGAAATTACTTAGAGCGCAGTATGTTAATGGCAATTTTGGTATTATTTCCAAGATAATAAAAATAAAGGAGTGCATATAAATGTCTGACCAACACAACTCTTGTCCTTCTTATACACAAATAATTATGCCTAATCTCTGTTTTGCCTTTCTTACTAAATATGCATTCATCAGCATATATGACCACAAAGATAGTCACATACACAAGTGTGTGTAATGACATGATCAAAGGTCAACATCTCCATTCTTACATCCTGAATGAAGATCCGGACTACCATGACTATGAGGAGGGGACTATATGCACCTGTAGAGAATTTAGATCATGTTGAAAACAATAGTTATGGCATGCTTTAACAAAGCACAAAAATTGCATCATCTGAGTTACAGTCAAAATTACTTCTGCTGCCTCCTCTGCTCTCAATGGAAAACTGACCAATCCATATAGGCATTTGAAAATTAGTCGCTCCAGTTTCACAGTGAGTGTTGGAGAAATAATTTGGAAAGATAAGGTATTTCCAGCAAGTTTTCATTGTTTTTGCAGATTTTTCATCCATAACTAAAAATTTTTCTTGGTCAACCCCCCTATTTGACAACAGAATCTTTTGTTTCATGTTGAGCCCTGAGAGTTATGTATTAATGGTGTTCCACACTGACCTTATTGCATATTGTCAGATGAAGGAGCAGTTTGAAGAACTTCTTTGCCCTGTCAAGTACTTACCCATCTAAGAAATGTCAGTGAAACCAAGGTGCCTCCTGCTTCAATACAGGCTGAGCAATAACGGTGAGAGTTCCATGACCTACTCCTGAAGACTAGTTAATACACAGAGAGGAAGCAAAATCTTCAATCACATTTTTCTTATGTGTTATCTAAATTTTATGATGGCTAACATTCACTTAAGAACAGCCACCTCTGATTTTTATGTACAAGATATAAGGAAATCCAGCAGCATGACTGTTTGTATGACATACTATCAACACATTCAAGAATGCAATGTCCATAAATCTAAGCTGCTGTTTCAGTAAATGCTCTTATTTTTGTTTATTTCTGTTGTTGTGTGCATTGTATTTCCTTACTGCAATTCAAGCTTGCCAGTCTCTGTCATCTATAGTTTCCAAATTAAACGTCTTCCTTTTGCCAGAATCTCTATTAACTACCTATCATTAGTTGGCTTGGTACTTTATTGCTTAAAAAAACTCATGCAAAAAATTAATCTGATATGACTTGGAATTATAGTAAAGGTCACAAAAGGGCTGACTATAAACAGTTGTCTATGCTATAGAATATAAATCCCTATGTGCAAAGTATTCCACCACTGTATTCTGCTATAATGAGCGAAATGTTTTTATATACAGCTTGGGTGTGTTCTCATTTTAAGCACGCCATTTCCATTGCTGTCAACAGAAGACAAGAAATTTACAGTTGAAGTGAGTACAATTGCTGTCCCTGAACAATTTTTAATTCATTTAAAATATTGAAATAATTTTTTAAGAATATGCCTTTTCACAATAGACATTAAAGAAAACCTCAACCTCTGACAGTCTTAAATAGGACTTCTTTTTTTTTCTGACATAAACATCCGTTCTTAATGTGAATTCAAGCATTTGAGTAATTTAAAATTTATTTTTAAACTGCTGTGAGGTTTATATCTAGAAACAGATGCTGAGCATGGCCCTGTAGCTACCTTTAGCAATGTTTTATTATCTTGACTAAGCTTATAATGGTGATTCTCTGCTCTACCACTGACATCTTAATGGCTGCCTCACCAATACTGATGTTGTAGGAAGTATGTGGGACTGACTTTTACATCTATAATGATATGGTAATGTGAATCATTACACTGCCAGTGGTGGTTTATTGGCATTATGGTTTAAGATTATGAGGGTATTACAATGCCAATGCAAACAAATACTGCTGGTTTTAAAATAAGCAGATGAAAGACAGAAAAGTGCTAAAATAGTGGTAATATTAAATTCACAGTAGCAAGATAGTGTTTGCTTAAGGCAGCCCCTATGCTAAAATTCATCTCTTATCTGCATAATTCAACAGTCATCTGCTGGAGTTTCCACAGCATCAGGCAGAAATAACAAAAGATCCAGGGTAAATATATTTGCCCATTTTGTGCTTTATAGAATTCACCCTAATTTTAGACCCTATCAGTGGAGGATCAGAGCCTGCAGTCAGAAACGGTCTAATACCAGGGAGAATTCCCAAAGCCAACAGTGTTTAAAAACAAAGTTGTAATTTGTTTCTTTTTTTTCCTCCCTTTCTTTTTTCCTCCCCCCCACTCCCAATTTTTCAGTTCCAAAACAGGAACAGTTAGAAGCAGAAATAGGAAACATCAGAAATCAGACAACACTGTTGGGTAAGAACTTTTGTAGATCAAAATATCAAAACTGTGAACATGAACTCAGGCAAGACTGCAAACTGACCTGAAAGTCACATAAGACCTTGAGGTTTCCAGAAGAGGGTTTTGAAAAGCATTTAATAAAAGTCTGTCCCCACAGAATCCATGTTTACATGCTCCATTGGGCTTTCCTCTCTAAACTCTTCCCATGAAATAAAATGCAAATGAACAGTTTTCAATTGATTTGATAGTAAGTACTTTGATTAACACTTTGCAGAAAATTTGCAGCAAAGAACTGCTAAGAAAAGGCCAAAACAATCAGTTTTACTTGATATTCTGTTCTGAGGGACATGGTAATTTCTGTCTCATAAATATAAGCAGCTTCATCTACATAAACAAGTACTGTGCTGTAACAAGACTAGGTCTATAAAGCAAATCAGTTGGTAATGTGGAACCAGCAGCCCAGCTCCATTGTTCAGATTTTGGAGATATGCTGCAGATAACTTTGTCTAAGACTCTTCTGATCTCAAGGCCTGAACCCTGGTAAGTAATGGGAGAGCATCCGTGTACTTCTAGAGTGCACCCTCTGGTTTAGTTTCATCCGAAATGAAACCAGTTTGTGCTTTGATAGTTCTGCACGGTCAAACACGACTAAGTTGGAGCAACATGGAAATTTTACCGCTGAAATGTTTTGGGTACTCAGAAAGTTTGAAGAATCTGTAGGGTCTGAAAACCAGAAGCACTTTGTGGTCGTTCTGGTCTGAGGATGAGGGACATGATGAAGAAACTTTTTCATCATTCACCTGTGTTGTTAGGGTCATTTCAGGTTCTCTTTATCTTTTAAAGTAGATATCCTATTTCCAGGTTTTGGTTTGTAATATCGAGTTCTTATAGTGAAAGTAACAAGAAAACCTCAAAGAATTCCCAACAATTCTTTTCTGCTTATCTTACAGGTGTAACAGTTCTTCCAAGGTTCACAGTTGTCATATGGCAAATAACCACAGACTTTGAAAAGTTCTTTTGAGCCTGAAAAAGAGAACAGTTCAGCAGGTATTTGTTGATCACTATTAATGCAGTCTGCAGCTGGTTATTTGCAGGTAACTGTCTTCAGAAATATTTTGCTGCTATCAGAAAGGTTGTTAGTAAAGAATCAACAGCTGTCTTCAGTGCAGGTTTTGCCCAAAGGAGAGTTAGCTGTGTGTACTGACTGAATCACGGCAGAGAAGACCCACCTGAGTAAAAGGATGTTCCACCCAAAGTGCAAGATCTTTTCATGGTGGCTTGAGTGATATCTGAGGATGGTGGCTGCAGGATGGCTCTGGAGATTTTCTGCTTTGGTCTTTGCAGTTACGTTTTAAAAGGAATTAAATCACAGGTGGAAGTTTGTGACATGGCACTGAATAGTTAATTTCCACTGTTAAATATGGACTGTGAGTAGAAATTAATCCTTGACACTGGAGATTTGGAGAAGGCATCCCTTGCATGTCATGGCTTTCCCTTTGTCTCCTGAAGTGATTCTCAACTGTTTAGAGGTGCAGACTGACTAGATGTGTGGACCTCAGAAGACATTTCACATATGTAGCTCCTTTTACAGCATATAGAGATTAGTTTTTCTTAATCACCTTTTGCAAATTCTTCAGAAGCTGTGCACAACTCCTAGGGGTCTCCCAATCACTGTGTGAGCTAATTATGTTTAGTAATGCAGGTATTTTTAGTTAAGGGACCCTGCTTTTCATGTAGAAGCTAATCAATCCCATCACAGGCTGAACATTTCTGTAGTATAAATAATGATGAGACTTGTGGTAGGAAAGGGAGACTGTTTTATTGCTCTGGAGGCAAGAAAAAGGTTGGGTTTGTGAATCCTGTGGAACTGGACTGGTACTTGCTTTCTGAGGATGGCAGAAGTGCTGCTATAGTTACCATGCATCCAAGAAAGGAAAGTTTAGGAAAACAGCAAATTATGAAAAGTAAAAATTATAGTTATTGGGGAGGAATTAGACTAAAAGGGCAACATGGAAAGGAAAAAGGAGAAAGTGCATCTTTGTTCTGCAATGTGGGAATCCAAGGTTATTCTTTCTGGTCAAGCAGTGGTAAACATATTAAAAAAAACATGTACATTGTAGCTTTGTAGTATTGGACTAGCAATTACATAATTTCTAACAACTCATTTGTGAAAACGTTTATGCAGCAAACCTCCATGTGAGATCTATGGAAACAACAGAGGGAGATGCCAGCAAAATGGAAAGAGAAGTTCAGAGGCTAGAGTAGGAAACCCACTGAGTGGTATAACACACCTGGCATGTAGATACATATGCATAGCTCATCAGGTCTTTCTCTTTCCCTCCATCTCAGCAAGGGGTTCCTAGTTATCTCACCCACTGACCTGTGTCTGTCAGCGGGCTGCTCGGCACAGGCAGACGGGAAACTCAATCTCTGCAATGGGAGAAGTGGGAATGCTATGAGGGACTGCATGACACAATCAAATAAAATGCACAAGCAGAGGTAAGAGCCTGTCTGCAATGCCTAGAAAAATCTTCACCGTTTTCTTCAGTTGTTGCATCCAGCTGAGAGCAAACAACCTGAGCTCTGTCAGCTCAGCTGGGGGCACTGATAAGCAGAAATTGCCACAAAAATTGCAAGGGACATAGAGGAGGGCACCCCTGGGCTTAAGATGTCATGTGCTTCTGGGGTGCTAAAACCCTGACATTCTACTTATTTCTCAGTGAAACAAAACTGAGCTTGGGAGCTAACAGCACCCTTTTAAAAACCTCAACTTGTCACTAGCATACAACCACAGTTTTGCAGCATCATTTACATCTGGGAGTATTGCTCTGCAAACCCACTGACACGATATTGCACCTAGCTTTTACAATAAAATTATTTTTCCCTGAAAGACCCAGCTAGCATATCTCTTTTTTCCAGAGCAAATTGAAGAAGTTAGTAATTTTCAGACCTGTACTTAGTCTGAGCAGGTCAGACTGCCAATGGCAAAGCTACTTTCAGGGCTCCACAACCCTGAGATCCTCCAAGAGGATCTGGTCTGGGAAGCCATCAGTTCATTTCACTTACCAGGACACCATGGTAAAGCTACTGGACACCAACAATTTTCAATAATTACCATATTGGATTAAATTCCAAGTTGAACTTATGTTTAAACCTGAATTTATGTTCAAATGCTTTATCACTCCTGAAGAGGACCCTTGTTCTAATTGCTCTAGTGGATATTGTATACATAATCATATTCTCATATGGACTATCAGGCACAAATAAATCAAGAGCTAAAAGTACAGGGTCAGAGTCCTACTTCATCCAGAAGATGAAGCATCTCTCCATCAGAGAGCATGCCACCTGGGGCTGCCAGAACCTAACTCAACCCAAGGAGAGATGCAGAATTCATGCTGTGATTG
Organism: Dendrocincla fuliginosa; assembly: GCA_035047845.1. Classification (NCBI taxonomy): domain Eukaryota; kingdom Metazoa; phylum Chordata; class Aves; order Passeriformes; family Dendrocolaptidae; genus Dendrocincla; species Dendrocincla fuliginosa. The sequence goes on along the minus strand of JAWWMO010000043.1, from coordinate 28,283,266 downwards.
TAGGTGCCTTGCTGGGTCATATTGATTAAATAGGGAGCTGAAGGGTTTTAGTGTAGGTCTTTCAAAGCCTTCCAGAGGATAGGGTGCCTAATTCTATATAATTCTAATACAGAGTGACTTTTCAAATTCCTCAAGATTAACAGTGTTCCTAAACTTCAAAGGAAAATAGTTTCATATTTTACTCCTGAAAGCCTTTGAGACTGAATTTTGAGGAGTTGTCATTATATTTAAGACTCTTCAGGAATAGAATTACCAACTTGATTGTAAGAACAAGCAATTATTTTGCTTATGTTATGCACACTCTTCTATTCATCTGCTCCAGTATAATTCATAGGATTATTAGGGGCCTCCATTTGGACTTCGGATATTTCTATCAGTGATCTTCCCTTGTATTTACCTTTGGTGCATTCAGACACCTGTGGTCTTTAACCTTTAGTTTGATACAGAGTGCTGAGAAATAATTTGTTGTCACTGATGAGCAGGATTTTGTGAAACAGATGTTTCAGGAACAGCAGACCTAGAAGGACTAGAAGCTTTCTATAGTCCTGTAGATTTTTTTATTCCATGTTGTCTTTGTTTGCTGGGGACTTGACTCAATAATTAGTGCAATTCCTAGAAACACCAAATGATGTTTTTAAACCTCTGCTTCATGTCTGAAACAGCAAACACTTCCTGTCCCTCTCATTTCAACCTGTTAGTTATGGGTTCTTCAAACACACCTGTCCCATAAGTCAAATTGCTAAATATTCAAGTTCCGCATTTCAGTAACAACATTAACCGTGAAGGTGGTGGTTAGTCTGGACAATGGCTGGCTAGTGAGAGCATTAACAAGCTGTGGCAAATCTTTTTAGTTCTAAATACCTTGACAAAAAGCACTAGACTGCTGATAATGACTGCATTGTCAAGAATTATTGATAAAAGGATTTTTAAGGAGTAAGAAATCACTTCTTTGAAGGAAGAGGAGTTTTTTCTTCTGTAGAGCTTTTGGGTTTGTTGAAGATGATAGTGAAAACTTAGGAAGTGGGAAGCTGGCATTGACAATCATTTAGTTTTAGAGATACAGAGCAGAACAATCGGTGTGCAAATGGAATAGAAGGTGGTCTGTGCTGTGTCAGAACTCATAGCTACACAATCCCCATCCTCTTTCTTCTTTTCTCTAAGAGAAAACTGAGTATAATAAATTCTAAAGAAGGGGATTTTCAAATATTGAACGTGTTGAATTGCTTGAAGGGTTATGTTTCTCTTCACTGTAGCTACATATAGCAAGAAGGCATGTGAGCAGAGAACATCTATGCTGACACCTAGAGAAGTCTGGTTGCTGATGCACAGAAGTGTTTTTGCTCATTGGCACCTTCAGGAAGAATAATTAACCCTGAATATAAAAGTGGTGTCTAGAATGCAGCTGAAGGGAGCAGAATAGGCATCAGACCCAGATTTTTATCTTATTGAGGTTTTCCAATGCTTTCTACATACTTTACTTTTCTAGACAACTGTGATCATGTGGTTGTTACATCGAAAAAAGTTAAGTTGCTGTCATGAACAAAGAATTGCAGAAATGATCCCTGAAAGTACCCAGACAAATCCTTTATCTTTCAAGCTGGAGGTGGTGGGAGATTTTGACAAAAACATATTGGAGAGGGAAGAGAAGAGCAAAGCTCCTCTGTTTGAAAGTTGCTTTCCATGACCCAAAGATTACAGAGAGACATTTGAAGGAAGATGTTGGCCTCCTGCTGCTGGCAGTTCAGTAACCCCAAACACCAAAGAGCAGGGCTAGGGTTTGGCAAAAACCCCTTTTACAAGGAATCAAAGCAGTAATTCCTCTTCTCTTTGATCTCTGCAGTTTTCACATAGATGATGGGTTAGATTGCATTACAGGAAAATCAAATTACATATGAAAATCAGATTACATTACAGAAATCACCTAAATCCATAGTTTGAATTTGTATTTGGGTGTAATTATTACGTATTGTCTAAAGAAGTGGAGTTTTGCAGCTGCTAATCACCATAGCAAGTTCTTGCTGTCTGAGAAATAAAGTTTGCATCTCTAATTTTATTTCTTCTTTAATAAGGCATTCTCACTGACGTGGGCAGAAGTACCAGTGGGGATGCTTCTGTCAAGATATTTGTTCAGAATCTGTCAGCTGTAACAAGCGAGTCCAATGATTCAATGGGGCTGGGGAGCTTTGCTAAATGGTTAAATCTCTCTCACATCTGAATGACACTTGGCAAACACTGTCACATCTCTTACTGATGTGCTTAGTAACTTCCTTGAATGTTATTGGAAAAGATAAATGTTCACTGAGGAATGAAAAAAGATGTATCTCATTTAAAGCAAATGCCCCATTCTTGTTGAATGTATTCTAGCAATTTTCTTCTTGCAGCCAAGAGCCTCAGGCTTGCCCGTGTCTTCTGCACTCATAACTGTGACTGGGTTTCTCAAGTAACATGTTGCTTAAAATTGAATCTTAGTAGTTTTCCTTGTTTTTTCTTTTCCTGTACCATAGAGTAAACATTACAACTTCTATTTTCATAAAATGGCTTCAGTGCTCTTTCTTATCATGAGAGTGGCTCAGAGTGCAATATTCTCTGGCAATATATATGAGCAGGGACTGACTGAACTGACTGTGTATCACAGAGAAATTGCAAGTGGAATGAGAAAACTTTCTTTTCTTCCAAAAGGTTTAATTGTAGACATGCTTTTTTGCATTTAACTTTAGTTTTGCAGCTAATGTTTTGATATGCTAAGACACTAGTCTACATTATAAAATGGCAACTCATTCATGGGACATCCATCTGTTCCCACCATCACATAGCTTTGTCTCCTGTGTTTGAGGCAGGCTGTGATCTCTCTCCCACTCTCAGACCTGATGACCATGCCCATCAATACCATGATTTGTGGATTGTCTTTGATTTGTGAGCCCAGTAGGCCTAGGTAAGCTGCAAGACCTGAAATGAGCCTCCTTTCTCATAGCTGTGGTATCTGTGGTCCTTGCACACCTGAAATGTTTTTACACCAGCACATGCAGTATGAGAAACAAAAAAAAGCAGCTCAAAGCTTTGGCATAAGTGAAACCTGATGGGATGAAACTTGTGACTGATGTGCCCTGTTGGATGACTACAAGCTCCTCAGGAGGGATAGATAGGGCAGAAGAGGCAGAGGGGTGGCACTGTATGGAGTAGAAGGGTTAGAAAGTATGGAGCTCACAGTTGCAAATGGCATAGTTGAGAGACCCTGGGTAAGAATCAAGGGGCAAACAAATAATGCAGATGTCGTTGTTGGAGTCCACTATAGACCTCCCAGACAGGACAATGACACAGAAGAATTATTCTTTGAGAAACTAAGGGGCACTTCCATGTCAACAGTCCTTGTTCATATGGGGGACTTCAGCTTGCTAGAAATTAGCTGGGAGTGTCATACAGCTGGTTCAACCTGGTCCAGAAAATTCTTAATAAACCAGTATGACAACTGTATGGAAGAGGTCCTAAGGGACCTGACTCAGAAAGATGCTCTCCTTGATCTTTTGCTTGTCAACAGAGTGGATCTCATGAGTGAAGTGGAGATTGGTGACTGTCTGAGCCACAGTGACCACAGACCGATTGAGTGTAAAATCTCTGTTGACAGGAGGAAAAGTGCCAGCAAAACCTCAACTCTGAACATGAGGAGAGCAGACTTCAGGCTGCTCAGAGAATTAGTAAGTAGGATACCCGGGAAAATATTTTTACCGGTGCTGGGACCCATCAGTGCTGGTCACTTTTCAAACATCACCTTCTAAGGGCACAGGAGCAGGCAATTCCCAAATGTCAGAAATCAAGCAGGCATGGCAGACGGCCAGCTTGACTGAGCAGTGTACAGCTTCCTCGTGAGAGGAAGAGGAGGGGCAAACACTGATCTCTTCTCTGTGCTGACCAGTGACAGCACTCAAGGGAATGGCCTGAAGTTGTGTCAGGGAAGGTTTAGGTTGGATATTAGAAAAAGGTTCTTCACCCAGAGTGTGGTTGGGCACTGGAACAGGCTCTGCAGGGAAGTGGTCACAACACCAAGCCTGACAGAGTTTGAGAATTGTTTGGATGATACTCTCAGGCACATGGTGTGACTCTTGGGGATGGTTCTGTGCAGGGCTAAGACCTGGACTCAAAGAAGGAACCTTGTGGCTTCTTTCCAACTCAAAATATTTTATGATTCTGTGATTCTGTCTTTCTCCCTTCCCACACCTGACTGACAGGAGAAAAGTATTTGCAGTTTCAGCTCCAGTCCCTCATCCAGGCTGCCTGGATGTGGTAGGGGAATGCAAGGACCACTAGAGTTTGCTGACATTGCCACACAGACAAAGGAGAGAGGTGTGGAGAGATTAGGTGAGCGGGTGCTGTGGCAAGGCTCGTCTTGTTCCCCCAGGCAGGGCAGCTCTGGAAACAACAAATTGCTCCAGACGTGTGTAGTTCTCAGTCTATCCCTGGAGGTTGTGTGCAACATAGGAGAATGGAAATTTTCAGTCTAGAAATGGACTCAAACGAGGTTGGTAGAAATAAATAGGATGAATGCATGAGTGAGTCATGGTGTCAGACTATCATTAGAAACCTGTGTTCTTGCAGAGCTAATTCCTCTTTGTAATATTAGGGGTCCCAAGTCTTATCTTTGTATTGACTTATTCATTAACGGTTTGTGTGTATGAATAATTCAGCATCTACATACTATAGCTCTACTTTAAATGCATTGCAAAGCACATATGAAGCAGAGATTGACCTCTACTGTGGTTAACATTAAGATTTATTGTTCAAGAAGCTCCAGATACATTGACTTGAATCAAAGCCTGGAGGTTCAATTAAAGTTGATACTGTATTAACAAAAGGCCACAAGTCCCATTTCTTGTGTACTCTGCTTTGTGAAGGATCTCAGTTCTCGTTCTTTAACTTTTTTTCCACTGGGGCTGGAGTGTAACTGTGATCATAAGCTGCTTGCCTAGCTCAGACTGGCCTTCCTGTTTTATTTATCTGCCTCTGGGATCCTTGGTAGATCATTATTAATGGGATGTCTTGCTCTAGCCTGAAAATAGTATTTGTGTTTTCATCTATGCTAATAAATGGGGTTTTTTTCTAGATCCATTATTTCAGTGTAATGTGGCAGATTCTTTGCTTCATCCCTTTAACCCAGGAGCAAGCCTACAAAGAAAAAAAACCAAAGAAACAAAACAAAAAAACCCAAAACAAAACAAAAAGATCCTGTTTCAGTGTGCTGAAATGGAATGGTGGAATGGGACTGCTAACAGAAAGGCTGGAGCAGAGACAAAACACTTTGAATTTGCCTCTGCTTTTGTCCTGGAGATTTGGAAGTAAATGAGAGAAGATTTCACAGACACACTGAAGGTGTATGACCTCCTCTCTAGTTGCTGCATTTGGTAATGTTCCCATTTTTCTCATGATTATTAGTGTGACCTTCTTATCCATTTCTTTTTCCTTTTCAAAAAATGCTGCGGTATTTTTGCACCATCACTGTGTGCTGCATATTACATTGCTAAGCAACAATCAGCAGTGCACAGCCTGGGCACCACACATGAACTTTTACTTTCATCTCCAAAGCAGAGAAACTTTCACTCTGTATCACTGTTCTTTGCAGGACGTGCTCCTGAAGTGGGGGAGTGTGGGGAGCCAACACTCAACAGTTGTGCATGTGTGCACTCCAGATCCACAATGGTACTTTCATGAGGAAGTCTTCCTTAATTAGGCGTACACACACATGCTCCCACCCATGCTTCTGTGTGGGAGGGATATTAAGGACTAGAGTCATATCTGAAGAACTGAGATAATCCTGATTTGATGATGGGAATTGCCATGGAAAGAATAATTGTGAAAACCAAGGAAGAGAGGAAAGTAAAGACAGTTCTACTTTCAATCCAAAGCCCTCCTAAATGTACCAACTTGGAGTTTGCTTAAGACCTTACTGTACTTCCAGCAGCACAGAGCTAAAACAGGAAAGGGAAACCAAGGCATGTTCAAGAGGAAATGGACTGAGCGGGATCTTTAAATTCTGGCTGGTAGCAGGGAGGTTACTATGAAATTACAGTTGCTAAGGAAAACAGATTTTTTTTAGTGCATAAGTATGAATCTCATCAGAGAAAATTTAGTCCCAGTAACAAAACACGGAAAGGCTGGGGGAAGGAGTAGCATTTTTATGTCAAATAGTTGTTCTCCTTGAAGAATCTACTGAAACCCTCCCCCAAAGTCACTCAATGTCTTTAGCCTTCCCACCTCTAGTTCTGGAGTATTTCCTTTCATTTAGATTCTGTGTCTCTAAATTTATTACACCACAGAGATGTCACAGAGAAGAAAATCAAATTGACTCTATAAAGAGATTGTCATAGCCTCAGACTCTGACACTTGATTTTGGTCAGAGATTCTGACAAAAAATGGCAGTGAGTGCTGCATCAGAGGCAATGAGGGCAGACCAAAGTAAAGCAAACATGATACAAATGTCTTTATGACCACAATGATGGGTGGCCATGTGTATGATGTGCAGTGATATGGTGTTAAAAATATTGTTCAAGTAGCCAGAAATTGATACCAGCTAAGAGAAATGGGAGAGTTGCTGTAAGCCATACATAGCCATATCTATGTGAGGTCACTCCCCATTACACTTAGCCAGAGTGCTTAACCTATCCATAAATCTTGCTCAGAGTTCAAATCTTGGTCTCTCAATGTATGCTTATGAGTCTCTGTGGGAACTGGTGTCAGATCCTTTGGGACTATCAGGAAAAATTCACCTTCTTGACCAATACAAAGCAAGTGGGAGAAATTCCAGTATCTGCAGGATAGGTTCTTGATAATGAAGGGTGTGTGATATATTGCTTGTTGTAATCAGTGGCTCCAAGCAAAATATACTCAGGCTGCTCTTAAGTATCTGCTTTAATTGCTTCATCTTGCACTCAGCTTGTGGCATATGTGGCATCCTCCTGATTGTAAAGAACTAGGAGTAGATAACTGCAAACCGCAGGCCATTATCTATAGGTTTTCTTCACAATGAGGGCAGATGGGGGATTTTTGAATCCATTCCTTTTCTTCTGGCCATGACAGGTCCTCTGGGAGCAGGTGTTTGCACTTCCTCAGCTAGGATTTAAAGGCATGCTATAGCTCTTGCTTACTACCTAAGTATCCTAAAAATCTACTCTTCAGAAGGTAAAGCGCTTTAACACAGGTCAAACTGGTGGATAGTCTCATTAACAGAAGAGGCTGCATTATAACTATTCTGCTTCTGCCCCTTTCTAGAAAAAGTGACTGCTTTAGTCTTTGGCATATTCTTTAAAACATAGATTCCATACTGGATGTACCAGTACTTTAGGTCCATTCATATCCCAGAAAATATGTCTTCTGAGTGGCACCATGCTGGATCTAGAAAAGCCCATTAATAGTGCAACAGTATTGTTTCTATTCCTAGTAACAATTTGGGTTAACACTTTATGAGAAAGCAGGAAGGTAAATGGCAAAATCCTGTTTAGTTCCTTCAAACAGGCAGCTGTCACAGCAGTTTCAAAATCACTACCACAGTCATGTCTGGCCAAAGAACACTGTGAGGTTCTGCTCTGTTCAGTTTTTAGATTGTAATGATACTTTAGTCAAGGCACAGGCATAATCTGTTACCTGTTACCTTTGGTGAAAGTGGCACAGACCCATAATCATTCTTTCATAACGAACAACTAGTTGTGCTTTGCGAGTCGCACTTCAAACAGGCTTTGGCACAGCACGCACTGGACACCATCTAACACACAGAGCTCCAGCTTTGGGGAGACCCCAGCACAGTGTCTGACATGCTGGACTGGGCCTGAGGCCGTGGTGGCTCATTCAGAGTTTGTTGATTTTAAAAGCAGCAGCCCAGGACATAAATATTCATTTGTCCATGGCTGTGTGGGTTTGCCATGGCATTGCAGAATCTCAGGTTAGCATGCAGTTGATGGGGAGGTAGCCTGGGACGTGTGAAGGCAACACAAAGTTTGTCTATCAGGATGCGTCTAGCAGGTGCATTAACCTTTGCCAATCCCTTCACAGAAATTTCGAGTCATAACCTCCTGCTCTAAATGTTCAGCTGTGCTTTGTGATTCTGTATAAAAGAACCCCAAAGGCAGAAAACATAACAATGCCCCAGCTGTTCATGGGTCAAACCCACAGATGACATAACCCATGTACTACCTCCAGAACTGCTGGCAAACTAAAAGCTTTAAAAAACAGTGTTACAAGCTGGGTTTTTTCCTATGCTCTGGAAAAACTGAGGTTGGAAAATCTGTGAACTAAAATTGTCTGATAGCATTCTTTGTCAAGCCTTTCTCTACACATCATCTCTTGCAATTCTTTGCTGAGACTTCTGAAACAAACAAGCTATTAGAGCCTTAACTTCTTTGTTTATAATAGAAATGCTCTCTGACGCTTGACTATAGAGGTGCCCTAGCACTGCTGTAGTAAATGCCAGGCACATCTAACATATGTGTGATCCAGGAATGCTCTGGCTTCTTGCCAAAACAGTACTGCATTCCTGGAATCTAATACTGCTGTGGCAAAAACAGTTGGGGAACTAGATATATTGTGAGCAGTCTTTCTCTTTAGGGGGTATGTGCATATCTGAAATGTTCCTTGTCTCTACATTTTAATTGTTCCAAAGAACTGAGAGTTATATATTTACTTAGCTCTTTTAAAAAATTATTATTTGTCTTTTTAAACCTTTTTTGTACTCTTCAGCTCTCCCCTAGAAATTAGCAGAAAATCTTGCTAAAGACATGGCAAAGAACATCTATGAGCTCCAGTCTCTACTGAAACTGGTGGCAATTTTGCCATTGTCTTTCATGGAGACAGATTTTTCTGCCCTGTTTGATAAGCTTTTTAAATAATTTTAGCTTAATACTTCTTTCTGGCTGTGGGAAATGGTGTATCTCTTAGGGCGAGCTGATCTAAATGGCTAGTATCTCTCCATCCCCATTTTCTGGTTGCAGGCTATGCTCTCCTACCAATTCTTGTCGGGGTACGGGCAGTCGAATATCAGAAGCGGAGAAAAGATCGTAAAGAGAAGAAGAAAAAATCCAAACCTGAACCATCATTGTGGCTTGAAGGCTGCCCGCCCGTCGAGTGAAGAGAGAGAGTTGAAAGTTTTAAAATTTGCAGTTAGTTAGTAGTTCTCTGTAT
>JAWWMO010000043.1:28218940-28274007 GCA_035047845.1 Dendrocincla fuliginosa | reverse complement strand
TGGTGCAGTGTACCTGCACCATATATGGCTGGCCTCTCCTTTGCCCCTCCTACTCCTTGCCTTATATGGTGAAGCCCATCCCATTTTCCCCTTATATGTCGCAGACCTATGAAGCTCCTCCCTTAACCATGCCCACTTTCTAGAACCTTCCCTACCTGACCCTATAAAAGCCCATGCTCCCTCAGAATAAACGGCCATTTTGCTCCAACCCTCACGCAGAGTGGTCCATTCCTTCTTGCCTATCAGGTCTGCAACAGATTCCCATAAAAACAGATCAGAAAAGAGACAATCCCCCCTGCACTCCAGGTCTATGTCAGTTTAGTGAGCTGAATGGGCTTAAAGGGGCATCAAGAAGAGGCAGGATCACAAAATCAGGAGGTGGAAGTATGGTGGGTTGACCTGGACAGGAAGCCAGGTGCCCACCCAGCTGCTCTACGGCTCGCCTTCCCAGCTGAACAGAGGAGAGAGAATGACATGGAAGAAAACTTGTGGGTTGGGATAAGGCAGTTTACTAAGGCAAAAGCAAAGCGAAAGTTTGCGCATGCAAAAAGTAAAGCAGAAAATAACAAGTTTTATTCTCTACTTCCCATCAGCAGTGATGTCTGGCCATGTCCCAACAAGCAGGCCTTCAACATGCGTAATGGTTTCTTTGCAGGCAGCTGTTGGAAACAACAAATGCCCCCCTTCCTGCTCCTTTCCTTAGCTTTTGTATCTGAGCTGACATCATATGCTATCAAATACCTCTTTGGTTAGTTTGGGTTAGCTGGCCTACTTGTGTCCCACTCCCAGAAACTTGTCCTCAACCAGGAAAGGAATGTTACAGCGTTGATGCTGTGCCATCACTGCTCAGCAACAGCCAAAACACTGGCGTGTTATTAACATCCTTCCAGCTACCAATGCAAAGCACAGCACTGTGAGGGCTGCTATGGGGTAATGAACTCCAGCTCAGTCAGACCCAATACAAGCTCTCTCTCTGAGAGGCACCTCGCCATTATGGCAGCTCCACTGACACATGAAGCAGCAATACTTCTTACCAGTAAAAGCATTTTTACTTCCCTTAACTCATTCATTTGTGTAAGGATTATCTAGAATATTGTGTAAGGAATACCTTAGCTGTGTGTCCTTCTTGAACTGGGTGCTTGAGCCCTGAGCTTAGTGCTCTGGGTGCTCTATTCCTCTCAGATCTCTTCTGACCCCCAGAATCTCATGTGGTGGGCAACCCCTGAGCTGGTGTCAGTGCTGCCCCTCGTCGGTACTCAAAGTCTTCATCCTTTGCTGTATGTGGCAAAGCTGTACACTGCCAGAAATGTATGGTCTTTCTAAGCTAGATATCTGTCTAGAAGCTGGGAGGTGACCAGTGGATTTGGTACCATCAAGATACATCTGGGACTTCAAGAAGAACTAGACCCTGAATCTGTGTGAATTTCACCTATTTTAAGGTCTATATCTACTTTACATTCTTTCTCCTGCCTTGTATATGGGCTGTATCTGAGGATTTGTGGCTCTAAGGGAGAAGTCTGGATTGATTCTCAAGGGTTTATTTAATTTTAGAAATCCCTCCCTGCTTTCGTGAGTATTTTACAAATGGTAAACACATTTCCAACCTAACTAGGATTTTTCTGATATGTTGACATTTTCAGTCTTTTCCATTGAGACAAAGAAGGGTTGTTGGTTGTTGCCACTATATAAAGAGCTGTTGTTTCTTTAGCCTTTCTGTAGTTTTGAGCTACGAAAGTACAATTGAAATACTGATAAATCAACACATATGAATATACCTTCCCCCCTAGAATATGTAACTGTCATAATGATCTCAGCCTTGGACCTCTCCTGAAGTTTAATGGCCAGTTGGAGTCAATGGCCCAAAGTTCCACCTCAGGCTATTAACACTCTCAGCGGTCATTAATTCTTACAAAATGCTCAGGGGCTTTATTGCTGTTACTTAAGTGATGCTCAAACCTGCTGTGGATGTAAGAAATAGGCCCACTGCACATTATTTCAGATGTCTCACTGTTCAGAAAGGTACCTGGTAGTAATCACTGGCACATCTACAGTTAATGAAGTAACCTCAACTGGCCATCAACATAGTAATCTAAAATTGTAGTTGCTTGTATGGATGTGTACTTTGTTAAAAAAAAAATTAAAAAGAAAGAAGAATGTACAGGCTGCTTGCCCTGAAGAATTTATACCCCAAAGTCTGTGCAAATACATGCTTATCTTTATTCAGAATAGTTTGAAGGGATAAAAGGCATGTGCTTGTTGTTATATAGATGCTTCTAAATATAAGTAATGTTGCTTATATTTAATTTTATTTTTCAGCATAACACCTTATGTTGAATGTTTTTTCTGAGATGAGATGCAGGACTGAGCTGCTCAAGCTTTTTGACACAGCATATCCTCTTTCAGTAAGATGTTGTAGTATTATTTCACAGGTTGTTTAAGCAATCAGTTTTTGAAGAGACAATGTTGTTTTACTAATTGGTATTATTATTTAGGAAGAAACATAGGACTGGGACAGATTTTGTAGGGCACTGAATTAAGTTTCTGTTCTCTTGAACAATGATGTTAGATCACTGTTAATAAACTCACCAATTTCAGCTTGAAGAGACTTAGAAATTTTCATCTGAACAGCTTTCTCAGTGGCTGTTTCAGAACCTCAGTGTGACGGCGATTGGATGTTTTCTTGTAATGCCCAGTATAAATGTATTCATGGCCACTTTGAGTCCATTTTTACTTCTGCCAGCACTGGCTGTTAGGCTAAATAACTCTCCCTTTCCCTAGTGGTTACATATTGGATGTGCACGTTGCATGTTATCCTCTCTCACCTTTTATTTCCCCAGGCTTACCACACATGCTCTCAGCTCTCTGTTCCCCTGATTATGATCTGCACTTTCTCCTGGCTGAGATCCCCAAGAGGGCACACAACAGTCTGGGGAGATCTTCTCAATCCTCTGGGTAGTGAAACTCATGCTGAATTGTCTCTACTGATAAGTTCACCTGGTCTATCTAGAATTGCATTTCCTTTCCCACAGCGTCAGCTCTTACTCATTCTCTGATAAATTTGAACCTTCTCCTGAGTTGTTTCCAACTTGTAAGTTCATGTTATTACTGTATTGTTAGCCACTATATACATCAGTTATATGTGTTATCTTGAACTTAATGTTATGAGACATCCCATTTCCATTACCCCTCAAGGTCATTTAACTCTTACATCAAAACTATAGACTGCTTACTAAAGGTGGGATAGGAGCTGTTGGTCACATCCATGATAAAACGTGAAGAGCTAGAGGAATGTTGAAACTGGCACCTGTTCAGGCGAGGGCCTTGCTCTCATTGGTATCCTTTGTCCCCCTCCGCTTTTCACAGGGTCTTTTCTATGACAATCTGCTTCCACAAGATTGTATTCAGTGCTTGGTTATGCATCACGTTTAGGTGTATGTCTGTGTTCCTTTGTTCTGTCCATTTTGTCCTGCAAGTTCTTTGGACATACAGTGGGTAGCCATTCCAGATTGTTTTGCTGTAGTAACTGCTCATCCTCTTTAATGACCTTTCTGTAGTAAGCCATGTTTCTTCTCTATTTTTTATTTTACAGATGTCATTAATAGTATCATCAAGAATGGCACATATTTTAGACCCAGATCATTTGATTCTAGTTCTAAATCTACTACAGAGTCTTCCTTGTGACTCAGGCAAGCCACTTAAACACTAAATGTAAGAGGATGGTACTATTTCTATACCTTAAAGGGCCATTTAGACACCAAGATCTATTAACATTTTTAATGTTTCAGACAGCAAGTGACCTGAAGATGTGCTTTCATGCTGAAAAGCTTGATTAACTTTCCCAACTAAACCAGTTGGCACAATAAAAATAGTATCTCAACTTGCAAACTTGTCCTGCATGTGTCCTTAGACCACTCCAGCTACAGTAAAGCACCTTTACCTATAGTGTGACTGAAACAGGGTTTTTTTTATGGAAAATATAGAGGCATACACTGAGAAGCAAGGAGCACCCAGAAAAAGCAGTCTGTTTTTGCTTGGGACAATGATAAATAGAGCTTTAAATTATATAAGGCTGCATGGGAAGAAGAGAAATTGGAGCGATAACTATACTACTATCACCTTATTTTAACACAAAGAAAGTAAAATCAAGTGCAGATATACCAAAGACAATGAAATATCTGATAGGAGGAAACACAAGGGAAAAAACACCCCACCCCTCAATGGATAGACAATAAATCACTGCAAATACTGTACTTAACCTAGCTATGAAACCAGGTGAAGAGAGGTGGCAATAACAGATGCAACAAAGCACATGAAGATGGAAGAAGTAAGCTTATTGGTGCATGACATGAAACAGGATATTAGAAGGATAACAGAAACATGATAGAATAATAATTGCAACTGGAGAGCAAGTATTACAGGGTGCACACTGTGAAAGGAATGCAGAAGGAATTGTGAAGATAATGTGGTAGCATTATATATTAAGAATATGGCTGGCAGTAAAGAAATGTTAATTAATAGTATAGATAAGAGAGGATCAGCTTAAATCAAGGTGTATTAGGAAATGATTCTGTAGTTGGAAAAGGATGGGGGTCTACAGTGAACATTGGACTTGAGATTACTTTAGTATCATAAGAGAGGTAAAGCTACCTGGTGATTGTATCATTACAGGAGATTTTAAATTCCACAGTCATATGCTGGTGTTACATCCACAGTAGAATCTAGTAGTTTCTCAGAGTGGAAGTTTACAAACCTTCTACTTGAAGGAGCCATGGAACTACTAAGAGATTACAGTATTTTAAGTTGCTGATGGACAAGTAGCAAAGATATTATAGAGAAAGTAGTAGAGAAAATAGTGTACTATCAGTGATGACAATGCTGACCCAATTTCAATTTAAATGAAACAGCAGTATTTACAAAGACAAGTTGGTAGTTATAGATTTTAACTGTAAAAGGGCAGACTATAGCATAACAATTTAGTCTGAAGAGCAAAGACACAGAATTGGGGTATAGTGATGGTCTGACATTTGAGTTCTTAGGCAATAGAACTCTAGACCTTTCTTTTACTAAATAAACTATTGAAATTTGTCAAAGGATCTTCAAGAGTCAGAACAGATCTGCTCAGAAAAAGAAACAAGAACTTGGAGGATTGAAAGTGAAAGACCAGAACGTGAATTATAAACACTGGGGGTAATTTAGGCTTTGAGAAATCAAAATAAAGAGTTGAAGATTTTCCATCCATAATAAATAAAGAGCTGGGGGAAAAAAGTTACAACACTATTTAAGGGATGGACACTGAAACAAATAATACTTTTTCTCTACCTCAGAAGACAAACAGATGGAACAGAGATGTGGTAGCAGGACTGTTTATGAAGAGTAGGATAATGTAAAGTGGAAATGGTGCCACAGATGTTGGATGAGAACTCACCGAGTAGATATGCCCATCTGAATGGAGGCTACTAAGTGTCAGTTACAAAAGCACACTGAAGGGCAAACCTGGCAGCCACAGACCAGCTCTGGTCTCTGTTTACTCTGATGTGCAATATTTTAGGAAAATGGATGCTCTGGGGAATAATGGATGATATCCTAAAATACAGAATCAACTTATTAAGGGGACCAAGTTCAGGCTTCCTCAATAACTGGTTTGGGTTTTTTTGGCAAGGAATACATAGTAACACAGTAGCTGTAGCTTACCTGTTCTTCAGTCAAATATTTCATATAATTGTAAGGTATTCTGTGAGATGAGAATTAGTACAAGAAATTCCCCAAAGGCCAGACAGTGATGGATTATGCTGAAAAGGAAACTAGCACTCTAAAATGAGATTCCAAATGATGTTCCTTAAATACTTTTATTAGCAATCAAGATGTCAATGTGCAATAATTAAATTTGTTGAAGGTACAAAGTATATCAACAGCGCAAATTCAGTAGAAATCTGGTTAACTTTATGCCTGCAATTATAGGGTGGGATTAGATCAACTGAAACAAAATCCAAGATTATGCATTTAAGAATGAATAACGGGTATGGTTGCTACACACTTCTAAAGGGAAGGAAAAAAGGAAAAAGAGATGTTTGCATTTTTCAGTCACAGGATGTCTCTTAGCCATTGGTGTGACAAAAAAACCCAAACACACCTCCCCCCGCCCCCCAAAAGAAAAAAACACACACACACCAAAAACCAAACAAAAAACCCCGGAAAAATAAAAAAGAAAAGAAAGAAAACTAGCAAACTCTAGTCAATAGAAGTATTTCCAGTAGAGAGGGGGACGCACTGATGCACTGTAACATGTTACTTGGAATCACTGTGAACATTTATGTTCACCGACATTCAAGAAAGAAAAATTTGAAGAAAGAAGCACAGAAAAGTGCTGCATCACAATACAACAGGAAAAGAGAGGTCACCATGCAGGAGTAAGTGGCTTTTGTTGGGTTTCATTAGTCAAACAAAAAACAGTCGTAGAGGAGATAGGATTGCTGTCTATAAATGCATTGACATGGTAACATAAAAGGAGGAGAAAGCTGTTTAGCTGAAAGGACAATGTCCACACACACACAAAAGCCCATGTGGAGCTTTCATGAACATGGAGTTTGTCCTGGACAAAATCCTACTTTTTTTAAAATATGGAGCTTGAAAATTGAAAGGAAGGCATTATGCAGGTGGTCAGAAATATGAAAGGGCTGGATATATAGGCTACATATATAGGAAGTCCCCACCAGCTTATCCCCATATTTTCCAGCTTTCTAAAATGAGTAAATTCTGTACTTCAAATCTGCACCAGATCATTAGACTAGGGGAAAAAAAAGTTATTAAGAGCTCAGTTTAGCTGAGCTTAGTTTAAGACACAATATATGCACACGGGAATAAAACCTGCTTGTGTTTTTCTGGGGAAGCCACGCAATGATATTTCTTTGTGCAGGGTTGAAGTCGGAAGAATTACTCCATTAGAAACCACAGTTTCTAGCTGCACATCCCCTCGTGTGCAGATGGAGTGCAGAGCACTGTTTCCTAGCAACAACTAAGGACCACTGGCTTTATAAATCAATCTCTGCCAGGATATCACAGAAACCACGATAAATGGGAAACATTTAGTAGTCAGAAGGCTTTCTACTTCCTCCACTTTCTGGTCTGCACAGAAGTCTTTTCAAGAAGTGGATAATATCAGCATTTCTTCATAAGTGGACTGAATTCAAATCCTTGTTCAGGTGACGTGTTTTTCAGTTCCCATGGGGTACATGTCCTCATGTCCATGAATGGTCCTTCTTTAAGATGTTAGTTAATGGGCTTTCTCAAAGACGAAATTATATAAAACTTCATTTGGGAAAAAAAAAAAGAACATAAAATGTAGATAAAGAAGGAGTGAAAAGCACTGGAAAAAACTCCAAAGAATGCTGGGAAGAGGGGGAGTGATAACAGTCAGTCAAAGGCTGTGGATACCACTCTTTTCTTCTATGCAGTAGTTTTCAGTGTCACGCTGGTCTACAAAATTCAAGTAATATCTGATTGACTTCAACATCCAGTTCTTTTAATTTTTTTTTCACTATTAATAATTTCTACTAATTTCTCAATTTATCCTCTTAATTCTGAAAGCTTCCAGAATCTTCTCATGCAGCTAACAGTCTGTACTGGGCTCTTTTATGTTGTTAGTATGCTGGAAAACCCTGTTTGCCTTTTGTGTAAAACACAGGGATGGTCACTCCATCAAGCAACTTTCATCAGGATTTTGTTTCAGAAATACACCAGAGGTTTTGTTACCCTGGTAAGATCAGGGTTACAAAATGAAAGCACTAAGAAGGTCCCAGTAATATGAAAGGGAAGAAAAAAAATTAATATTTGAGTCTATAATTGGATTGTTATATGTTTCATCAGCCTTATGGGGCAATCTCACTTCTAACTTGGGAACAGTATTGATTATTTAGTTCCTAGCATAGAGTGGTGTCATTGTGGAATCACAGCATCAGTCTGAGAATGTTCTGTGTGTCTTTTTTTTTTTCACGAGCACTAACAGAACAGGAGCAGTAGGTGACTCAAAGGTGAGCTTCAGAAAGGGAGTACTCAGGATACTAAACTTTGTGACTGATGATATCATTTGAGAAATCTGATGCTTTGACTGTGAGCTCTTTAAAGTGGGAAATTGCTTATATATCACAGAAAAGAAGCCATGCACATTTGTGGTGCCACATAAATAGTGTGCAGTCATTCTGCCTCTGAGTTGGAAGTCAATTTAGGAAGGGATAACGTTCTGCTTTTCAACTTTTTTTATCTGTTTTTAGAAACAATTTAGAAGTTTCTTTTCACTTAACTAATTCTGCTTTATTATAATTAGTAAAGTATTGTAATCTCACAAGTTATTTCCTCTTGTACTGTTTATAACTTCAACTGAATCACTCTATTCAGAGATGGGTTTGTGTTACACTGGCATCTCAAATTATTCTTTGCCTTTTTTATTGTTGAGGGAGTTTTTAAGCAGATGTGTATATGTACCCATTGTTCGATCAACAAAGTATGCAATTACAAATCTTTGGTCTTCTGATGTGTTTAGCAAATCTTTTCAGTGTATGATTTACCACCTGTGGCTTTTCTTCATCTCTGAAAAATGCTATTATCTTAAATGGCCTATTTCTAATTGCAGTGGGTTTAATTTCTTGGATACACAAGGGTCTGTGTTGGCTACTATTGTTTTCTGGACGTTTTTGGGAAAAATGTGTGTCTGTGTACAGATGTCTCTAGAAGGGCAAGAATTCTATTGCATGTTTCCCCATAATAGCAGTGGATGTCAGCAGGTTTACAATAACATTCCTGGAATTATTGCCCTCCTGAGAAGAATTTCCGTTCCAGACCCTTTCTGTTTGAGATCTCTACAAAGATGCTGCCCAGCTGTATCTCTTGGGCTTGGTACTCTGTTTGAAATGTGTGGTGTCACTGGAAAACTCTATCTTGAGCCAAGAGTGATGCTGCAGGTTTCAGGAAAGTGTTTGACAGTGGCTTGTGTGGCAGTATTTATTTTAAGAAGGGAAATGGAAAAATCATTCAAAAGAGAGAAGGTTTTGTAAACAGAAAGCACCTGGAAGCACATACAATTGAACACTCTGTCTATATATTCTATTTTTTTTCCCAGAAATGTATGGTGCCATCATTATTTGTAGAGTCATGTTGCTCATTTGCAAACATTTGTAGAGCTGTCAAATGTTCCTGTGAATATTTATGAGTCCTCAGTGATTCACTGGTTTTAGTACAGGTGGTCATTTGCCCAAAAAATTCCTCTAGGAAATGGTGAACTATTTACTGTTCACCATTCATCTTTTTTTTACTTTAAAGGTTTGTCATCCAGTTAGGGAATAAAATAAGTAGGCTGTGAGTCAGGACACAGAATAACCCTTGCAGTGGACAGCTGAAATGAATAGCTCCAAACAAGCCATGTGCACAATATTATTTATTTAAACAACTAAGCAAATATTTATCAATGGTAAGGCCTCCAGGGCAAACATTATCTTTTTTCTTTTCTTTTTCCTATTTATTCATCATCTACTACAATTGAATTGCAAACCTTGTAAAGGTCTTTAGGCATTAATATAATAAAAATACACAATAACAGAGAATAACAAATGCTCTTTCAGAAATCTGTATTGGATAGTAGACAATGCAGAAATAAAGCTAGATTAGAAACAAATTTCCTGCAACTAGGTTTACTTCAAAATAAAAATATTGCCAAATCCTTCTTGCTTTATTCACAGGAGTCCACAACTGAAGAAAAGCTTCTAAGGCAGATTATAAGATTTCACTCCATCGACTGTTTTAACAAACCAGAATGGAGTCTACAGAGCTGTGAGCTGTGTGAAATGAGCTCTAGGAAGTATTTTTAATGATCATGAAAAAGAGAAAATATTTCAGAACACAGAGCCTTTGAAATGTATTTCGGTGTAGTGTTTTAATTCTAAGTTTTGGGTTCATCCAGCCATTGACCCTGACTATAAAGAGAAGCAGAAAACTATTTAAAAATATTGTTTTTCTGGATAAATCTCTTAATGCAGGAGAATCTGATGTATAATTTGGGCTTGCATTGTATCTACTAACACACCCCATATTGACAACCAGAGAGTAGGTATGCATATGTTACATCCTGTGGTTTCAAATGTTAATACTTAGCAATATTTAATGAATTAGTTGCCTCCTATAGTTTATGAGCTGTCATGGGTCTATTGGATTTATTCACATGTCTTTGCAGCAAGGTAAAAAATTAATTTTATTTTACAGTTTTCTAATAAATTTCCAAGCCCTTGTTACCCCAGGTTGATTTAAAATTGTGGGGAAATTTTGTAATTGGAGATGGCAAGGGTGATCAATCAGGCTTTTATGAACCTTCCAAAGAGCCCCAGACAAAGGCACTTATATATAATCACTTAAAAGATGATTAACTTCAACCTTTGCCTTGGCAGTACCCAACTCTTTCAAAGGAACCTATGGCATGCAAGCCTTGTCCTAACCCCATTCTGAGGAGCTGCTATTCGAGGTCTTTATTTCCTTTCTTTCAGATGTTTGACTGGAAGACAGATAGCATCTTTGATAAGAAACATTAAGGTCAAGATCCTGAGGCCTCCTGGGTCTTGCAAATATCTGGCTTTCAGGTTTTCTCCATTCCATCCAGTTGTGAGGTGAAGTCCTAAGGGATTTAATTAAGTCAGCTTTTGTAAATGAGCTGGGTTTGTGATCTGACCACTGTTGCCCCTACAAAGACAATGTTAGCTGTGCAAGGTTCTGTTCTGGTGCATATCTGAGACCAGCACTGAATAAAAGCCCTTGTGAAATCCTGCTTCTGTGCCTTTTTTTTTTTTTTTTGCCCCTCTGTGAGTCCAGTTTCCAAAACATGAATTAATTCAATTGTCTAATCAGAGACATCTATTTGAAATGCCCTGCTGGTACCACAGGCACCTGCTCAGGATGTTGTCTATGACAGTGTGCCTCCTGGGGACCCACACCTCTGGAGAGCATGGCTAGCCCAGGGCATTTCAGGCACCAGCAGACATTATGTACAGGTAACTGAGAGTCACTGTCAGCACAAGAAAGGGAGTTAGAGAGGTTCTGTTGGGTTGGTTTCCTGTTATGTGACCCCCTGAAGCCCCTGGGTCTCTGAGGCAGACTGAATCGCTCTCCAGACTCTCAAACTCTCCTGGCTAGATCTCCAGGGACTTCAAAGGGAATTTATATGCCCTGCACACAGACAGTCTCCTTGTGCCTTTCCCCAGAACTTGCTCTTTGCTCATTTGACTACCTGCAGGGTACTTTTCTGAGATTATAGAATCATTAAGGCTGGAAAGCCTTTGACTGAATACCACCATGCCCACTAAATGACACCGCAAACTGCTGCATCTACTTATTTGTTTGACACTTCAGACGTGGTGACCCCACCACTTCCCTGGGCAACCTGTTCTTAACCACTCTTTCAGTGAAGAAATTTTTCCTAATATCCAACCTGAGCCTCCCTTGGTGCAATTTGAGGCCATTTGCTCTTGTCCTATTGCTTGTTACAAGGGAGAAGAGACCAACCCCCCCTTGCCACAACATCCTGTCAGGTAGCATAGTCGTACAACTGTCCATGTACTCCCCCTCCCAACTCCCCCTTCCCAGCCTCCCTCCACCTCTCCACTCACACCACATTATGATCTCAGAAATGTTTGTTAGGTCTCAGCTTTGATGAACAGCGTCTGGACTAAGCTCCTCTTGAACTTATGAGAAAATCTATCTGCTCTCAGAAACTTATATTGTCTAATGAGCTCCTGTTTTTTAATGAACAGCCTTGGAAACCTATTTTTCTTGCCTGATTAACAAGGCAAGTGGAACAACATTTTCGTTATTAAACTTTCAAAGAAAGTTACCAACCCAAATTGCAGCCAGGATGGAAAATTACCATGACTAAAGCCAACTTGCTTGTGCTCCTATAAACAGCAGTCCCAAGTGAGACTTTTTGAGCTCTCCTGGACCACAGTGCTCTGTGACCAGCAATCCCCCTCTCAGTGAGACACCTGTTAGAGCCATCAAACCCATTTGCTATTTTTGGAGGACCACTTCTGAATGCCAACTGCAGAGCCTGGGCTGGTACCCACACTCCTAAAGGTCCAACCCTTCATCCATGGAGAAGATGCAAAGGCATCTGAAGTGAGCACTTCACTGAACTGAAAGGGAATTATTCACAGGTATATACCTCATACATACTCCTTTAGGTCTGTGCGCATACGAGTGTAAATATGCTGTAGTAAATGCCCTCTTAGGTTCTTAAGTACATTAGATTTGTAAGTTTGTTAGGCCCTGTAAGTGTGTTACTGTTGTGCCTTATAGTAAGTAATATTATAGAATCTTTTGTTAAATTATTTAAATTAGGCTGATGGCTAAATGTTAAGTGCCGCTAAACCCAGTCAAGTCTAGGACTAAATTTGATAAGGGAGTCCACTCTGAATCTTGTGACTCAACAGAAGGGTCTTCCTTATTCCTTTCTATACTTACTCTTTCCCATCCTTACCTTTCATCTTGTAGATAATTTTCAGATTTTAGTCCAATTTTTCTCTGTGTCATTCAACTATCTGGTAAGGAGAAAAGTGAACCTTGCCAATGAACTTTGTGGTGCTTGCACTTTCATACTAACCTGCTTTTGCTGATATTTTGCTGGTGATTCTTTGTGCAACCTAAAACACTCATTTGTAACAGCTAGTTGTAGAGGTCTCCTCTGAGCCTTCTTTTCTCCAGACTAAATAACCAGGATGCCATTGGCCCTCTTGGCCACCTGGGCATGCTTCTGGTCATGTTCAGCTGGCTGTCAACCCCACGTCCTTTTCTGCCAAGCAGCTTTCCAAACACTCTTCCCCAAGTCTGTAGTGTTGCACAGAGTTGTTGTGAACCAAGAACACAAACCAGCACTTTGCCTTGTTGAACCTCATACCATTGGTCTCAGCCCATCAACTCACCCTGTCCAGATTCCTCTGTGGCACTTTCCTACCCCCACAGATCAACACTACCACCCGACTTGGTGTCATCTCTGAACTTGCTGAGGGTGCACTTGATCCTCTTGTCCAGATCATCAACAACGATGTTAAACAGAACCCATCCCAACACTGAGCCCTGACGCACACCACCAGCTGCCAGCTGGATGTAATTCCATTCATCAGCACTCTTTGGGCTTGGCCAGTGAGCCCATTTTTGACCCAGCAAAGGCTGAACCTTTCCAAGCTATGGGCTGCTTGCTTCTCCAAGAAAGAATGCTATGAGAGGCAGTGCCAAAGGCTCTAAAGAAGTCCAGATAGACAAGATCCACAGCCTTTCCCTGATCCACTAGGCAGGTCACCTGGAGATCAAGATAAGACAAGCAGAAGATACTTAGAAAAGGCACAGTTTTACCTCAAAAGCATAATATTTCTCCACTCAGTTTAGATGTACACATCAGCCCATCAACATCTATTGGGTGCAAACGTCTTCTAAGGCAATTTGTCCTCCTTCATGGCTTCAGTTCTTCAACATCCAATTCAGTGTGTCAGCAGCGTGAGAAAGTCTTATGAGCATCGACATCAGCAGTAACCTTACCGTTACTTAAGCTGCCTAATTCTGTTCTTCTCTGTGTTCCAGGTGCCAGGAGGTGATGTCTGTCTTAGGGAAAGCTGAATATGCATATGGAATGTGCAGGTTCTTCATACCACAGGGTGGTTGTTTGCTAAGAAAAAAGACATTGTCTAAGGGTGGGACAGCACATTGATAGATAGTATCCTTAGCAAAGCTGATGTAACTGTTCTGTATGTTGTCTGGACGTGCATGTCAGCTGTTCAAGATACTGCAACACTTCAGGATAGCTGCTGCTTCTGTGCAACCTGGGGAAAATGTCACCTTTCTCACTAACTTCCTCACGCTTAACATACAGAGCCAGCACAAGTTATTTTCTGTTGGAGCTTCTAAATTCTGCTTTGGTTTCATGCAGCCAGACTGAGAGTAGGACCCATTCCCACTTAACTCAGTCTTCTTAACAGCTTCAGAGAGTACTGCATACCACATCGTGGTTTTGCATAGAAGTGGTAAAATTCAAATCTATCGCTTTTTTAAGGGCAGGGTGAAAATGCAAAGCAAGGATAAGTTTTGAACACACTTCAAATCACTTTAAGGCTGCACAAAGGCAGGGATGGAAAGAGAAAAGATGTAGGGCTTTTCTCACATCTCCAGTGTGATCTCAGTCCCATTGAAACTGATGGAAATCTGACTGGCTTCATGGCTCATTGAACCTGAGCATACTGAAGAGCAATTAAAACTCAATTTTTTTACAGAAGATGATCCTGCCCTGAAGCCAGCAAACAAACCAAACAAAGGCTAGTAAATCCTCTCCCAGATAACAATAGCTCTCTGCTTATCAGCCCTTCAGAATTCCTGTTTATCAGCACCAGGTTGCTGCTGGACTCCTTTGATTCTGCTGGTTAGTGTCTAATCAGAAACTGCCTTTGTCCAGCTGTAATTATGCATGAAACCCAAACAAGTAGAACATAATGGATAGAATTTCTTCCATTGTTTTAAAAAGCGTTGTATAATTTTGCAGAAGAACAAGAGAAAACAGTTACTGCCTTGCATCAAACATAAGAAATACAACCAGGTTTGGCCATAAAAATAGGTCTCTTTCCATCTTTTTTACTTTTTTTCATCTTTCTGTTTTTAACAATCTCCTGGTGAGGCAGATAAGCTCCTAATTATATTAATGTTGTTATCAAAATTTGTAAGGTAAGTGAAGCTTACAATTTAGTGATTTATAATCCTAAGAAAGGTAGTTAGAGTGTGTCCTTTGTGTTCCATAATCAGCACTAAAAGACATTATACTCCTAAGGAAGAAACTTTCTGCTTACTACTTCTACTTGTATAAAACTCTTGATCAAATAAGCAAAGTATTTTTCTTTGACTGAGATCACTCTTAAATAACAAAGAATCCAAATAACAAATTTATATAAACATGAACTCTACTGATGTCCTCTTATGTTGATACAAGGGCCTGTACTTTTCAGAGAGGTCTGAACTGCACTAGGTCTAAAAAATACTGCTAACTTAAAATTTGGTCATATTACATTCTCAAGCTCCCCAGTCTGATGCAGGATTAGAAAAATCAAACTCAAATCTCCTTTGTACATGCTTTTTAATCCTCTCACATCAGGCATTTGCTAATGTAACTCCACTGGGTTTACGGACACACAGCAGTATTGTCACAATAAAAAAGGGAGCATTCTTAACCGATAGCTCTACTGGGCACCTCCTGAGGGATGAGACAAACTCCAGGAGCTTTGAAAATCTTTTCTTTAAACTTCAGTTATAGGGACAGAACATACTAAGACCTTGTGATATAAACCTCACAGTCTACAAGAAAGGACTTTGGTTTGAATATTTCAGTTATGCATGGCCAGGGATGTCATCTGATCAGAACTACTTTAGCACAGTCACAGAGTCATTACAGAACCATTAAGGTTGGAAAAGACCTCCAAGATGATCAAGTCCAACCTTTGACCAAACACCATCATGTCAATTAAACCATAGTGCTGAGTGCCACGTCCAGTTGTTTCTTGAACACTTCCAAGGATGGTGACTCCACCATTTCCTGGGCAGTGTGTTCCAATGCTTGATAACCCTTTCAGTGAAGATTTCCTTCCTGTGTCCAACTTGAACGTCCCCTGTGACAACTTGAGGCCATTTCCTCTTGTCCTGTCGCTACTTACCTGGGAGAAGGGGCTGACCCTCACCTTGCTGCAACCTCCTTTCAGGCAGCTCTAGAGAGCAATAAGGTCTCCCCCTAGCCTCTTCTTCTCTGGGCTAAGCAACCACAGCTGCCCCAGCTGCTTCTCATATGACTTACTCTCTAGACACTTCACCAGTTTCTCTGCCCTCCTCTGCACATGCTCCAGCACCTCAGTGTCTCTTGAAGTGAGAGGTCCAGAACTGGATACAGGATTCAGTGTGCAGGCTCACCAGTGGCAGGTATAGAGGGACAATCACTTCCCTAGTCCTGCTGGTCACACCATTTTTGACAGACCTGACAGGCCAGGATGTCAGTGGCCTTCTTGGCCACCTGGACACACTGCTGGCTCACATTCAGTAGCTGTTGACCAGCATCCCAGGTACTTTTCCACTGGTCAAGTGGAGCTTAGATAAAACTGTTATTTGTAAAGGATATACAGTGCCTGCCAGATTGCAGGAAACAAACCCTGATGGCAATTGCTAAAGTCATAAATTGGATGTTATCAGTGTTTGGCATTTTCTCTGGGATCATGGAAAAGTTCAGGAGTATTTGTTGAGATCCTAATGCAACTGCAGTTACAGCCACTGACATCACCTCTAGATATTGATTAGTTGCAGAATCATCTTTATTTTTTGTGTTTTTGTTGTACGATGAAACTACAAAATCCAGCCAAACTTTGTGTTAATACTTCCCACATATGCTAGTACATGTGTTTGTTGACCAAGTTGCTTAACATGCACATGGGCACACTAAATCTTTGTTTGTCAGCAAGGAGTAGATTAAAAAGTCAGATTTTATAGGCTTAATTCTCTGGATAGAAGGATGTTATTGGCTGATTTTATTTATGTCTATAATTCATACAAGAGATGTCTTAGACATTAGATATTCTTTATATGCAGGAGTCCAACCTATGTCAATTGGAGTAGATGTAAAATATGATACCCAGTATTTGTGATCACTAAAGGACCACTTTTTATAAATCTGCTGATGTAAGCTTCTTTTTGGCTTTATGAGTGGCCTGTCTTAACACTGCCTTTCATGATCACAATTTTCTAAATTAGTTCCAAACATCCTCCTTAAAAAGACTCTGAGGCAATATTTTGCAAATATAGTAATATATAAATCACATCTGTATTTTAATAACAGTGAAAAGATTCCTGTACATGTACCAGTCTGGGACCTGTCAGATGGGAGGGACTTCAATAACAAAAGGCAGTATTTTCATTACTGGTAATGTTTTTTAGTGGGGCGGTATTACCATTTCAGAAAGTTCTGACTTTTGACATGCAATATGACCACCATCTGTTGGTATGTTATATTAAATAAAAACACTTTCAAATCTATAATGCATTTGCTTTTTAATGGGATTCACATCAAAATAGAAAATGAACACTTTAAGAATTGAGAGGAGGTACTAGTGCAGATGAAATTGTTCTCATAATTCTTATGGCATTTTTTTCTGCGTCTCAGTGAGGTGAATGCAAAGATGAAATTATCTTTTATAATCAGCATTACTTAGAGTCTTGAGGTCTATGCTGTATTTCTTCCACTGTACCGCCAATATATGATGATTTAGACATTTGTTTTGGCTTTTAATCTTTGCTCATATATATACACCTCCAAAATAAAAACCAGTGGAGTATGCACATCCATAAATCTGTCCAACCTTCCACTCTTCTGAGATATTTCAGTAAAGGCTTGATGCTTGTAATCTGAACTAGGTTTAGATGCTGCCTTCAATTCATTTAACAAATGCCCTTCCCCCATCTATCCACATTCTATTCTCCCTCTTTGGTTCATTTTTAAGCCTGAAGGTTTCAAGGAGAAAAAAACTCTTTTGAAGGTGCTTGAGGAAGAAGTCTAGCAGCAGTAGAAGATGCATCCTTAGACTAAACATTGATTATTTTCTTTTGTACCAAAAGCACACTGATTTATTATATTTAATGTGCTTATGTGGTAGTGAACATTGCATATTTTCTACTTCTCAGAGCCTCCCATCTCTAAATCCTGTATGACACTTAACTCCATTTTTTTCAGCTACTGCTACCTCACAGTCCCTTCTTAGCTCTGCCCTGGGGAGGCTTTGCTGGGCTAGTCAAGTCTGGTGAGAAGAGGAATTGGGACAACCCAACAGCTACCTGCAACTACTTAAAGCTAGTTTCAAAGATGATGGGTGCAAATATTCCTCACGAAATACGTGATGATACAATACGGGGCAGTGGCCGCAAATCACAGCTCATGAGGTTTGTTCTGGACATTAAGAAAAACATTGGGAGGACATCACAGCACTGAACACATTACCCAGAGAGACTGTGAAATTTCTCCAACTTGCCACTTAATACTGTGACAGTAGCCAGAAGTACAAACCAGTACCTTAGCATAGCACTCAGCGCTGCAGGCAGGAGGAGACCATCAATGCCTCCCAGTTCAACTGGAGACACATTGCCATGATGGGACAGTGTGGTTATTGGTAGAAATGGTAGTTGTGGGCTTATGGTAATCATTCAGATAAGGTGGGATTTTGAAAGTGATTGGATAATTGAGAGATGTGCCTGTCTGGGAAGGATGGTGTGGCTGGATAGTTCACCCTGATAAAATCTAAAATCCAGTCAGAGAACGCATACTATACAAGCCATCATGAAAACTATCATGCAAGTTCAACTGCTGGTGCCAGGATGATGTCTTGGTGTTAAATTATGCTAAAACCATCCTGGTTCACCAGACTCAGGATACAGATCCTGTTTTTGAAAGAGGATTTGACAGATAAGCTAGTCTGCTGGCCTGTAGATCTGTGACTACCAGTCAATCACTTTATACTATTAGAGTCCAGTCCCCTTTCATACAATGAGGTTCTTCTGACAGCCGTTCTTGGGGTGTATATGTGGAGACTCCTTCCTTGGGTGGGATGCCCTCCAAGGATACTCCTGAGGTTGAGTGAAAGAGATCTCCCCACATGCATTAGCATGGGTGAGTTACATCAAATCCCTACCTAATAATTATTTCTTTTTGCTAGCTTTAATATAATTGCTTTAATACTTGCTTCAATATACTGCACTATCTTATACTACACTACTAGCAGTTTTAGCTTTTATGTTGTGTAGTAAATCTTTCTGATTAATATATTTTGCCTGATCATCTGCAATAATAAATGATTCATTTAATACAAATATTCTCATTTTGCCAATCATTAAAACCTGTGGGACAAAAGCAGTTCCATCACACCTCTGTAATTCCTTAAATTCAAACCATTGACATAATCCAAGGCTAAGACTGGATTCAGCTGCACCTGTACTCCTCTCTGAGAAGGAGTTCAGAAAGCAGAGGAGTCCTTTCTGCACCTTGTGACTCAATGGCAAGGCTTCTTTAATAAATATTGTCTAAGCCTTCCACTCCCACCCGTGACAGATGGGACCATTTGCACAGAGTTTATTTTTTCACAAGGCTCTTTCTTTCAGTCTCACTTCCCTGTATTTAAAAAGTATTGAAACCAAAATAGGAATAAAAAAATCTTTGTATGCTGCACAAAGAAAGACAGCATTTAACACTGTGTAGCAATTGATCTAGTTAGGCAAATGCTCAGTTAAATCAGTGCTAAATGGTGTGCTCAGTAAAGAGAGTTTATGGTTTGAAACATGAAACTGATCTCTGTGTAATCTATTTGTCCAGCTCCATTGGTCAATAATTTCTATTTAACCCAGAGAAAATGTCCCAGTTGAAAGAAACGATTTCACTTTAGTTACTCTGGGTTTGAAGAGTGTATCTGAGATCAGAACCTGGCCCAGAGGCTATAGGAATAAATGGGATTGGGAAGATATATAATTTTGAAAAGGAAAAGGTAATTTGATCTACTGGGCAGCAGGAGAACTATTACTGTGATTAAAGACATTTTTCCTTCTAAGTTTGTGTTTGCTGGATATATTATTTATTGCTGGGATATGGTAGATTATTAGATTTTTCAAATCATTTTGGTATTTGATTATGAAGCCAAGTTTCCCTTCTGAGACTTTCCTGGATATAGTGCTTTTTTGTTTAGCACAGAAATTTCATTGGTTTGTTGTTATTATTACCAATATCGAAAATGAAAGTTATATTGTATTGGGAAATGTTTCTTTCTTCTAAAATGATGTGTTCTTTCTCTTTGAAAGGTAAATATAAAAAATAAGTCCAGATGCTATTTTTTCTAGTGCAGGAAATTTTGAAACACTGATAAAATAAATTAAGAGCTTTCTTCCCTTTGCTTTTCAAACTTGCAATTTCCTTGCCTCCTGGTTATTTTTTCAGGTTGCTTATTCCATATCTGGTATTTTTCTTTGTATTTGGTCCTATGGCAAATAGTCTGCTTAACGGACTGATTTTAAATGACAGTTTAAGAACATCATTAGATATTATTTGCCATGGCACAATAAGCCTTTTATGTTCTTGCCAGAT
The DNA here is from genome assembly GCA_035047845.1 of Dendrocincla fuliginosa. NCBI lineage: Eukaryota > Metazoa > Chordata > Aves > Passeriformes > Dendrocolaptidae > Dendrocincla > Dendrocincla fuliginosa. Next base: position 28,253,843 of record JAWWMO010000043.1, on the reverse strand, counting down.
GGGGCAAACAAATCATTAGAAATTATCCGACAAACACCACTGTCAGGGCACCATAGATTTGTCTCTTTCATTTGCCTTTGGGTAAAAAAAAACCCCAATGTAGAACACTTTCTTTAACAGAACTGGACAAAAACAGGTTGATGAACAGTTTTTCTCCGAGACCAGTTCCATTTCCACTGATACAGTCTGTGACAACCCATCCATTTCTAGTGTTTCTTTTTTGTAGGCAAATTTTGAAGCGATGAGGTTTGACTTTACCATTTCATTTTGTGGAGAATTTAAGTTCATGCATTTTACTTTGCAGCTGAAGCGGCCTAAGAGTGTGCATCCAGTCACTTATGATTGCTCATTAGACACATAGTATCTGGTTAAGTCATAGGAACTTGATTGTGGGTAGTGACCTCAGAACCTTTGCCTGTGGTTTGGATGGACATGGACTCAAAGCGGTCTATTCACTGCTCTCATCACTGATTGTCCGAGAGCATTCAGGACTTAAAATACTGTCTTTTCTAAGGGGGGAGAAGGGCAGGTCCTGTATGCTTCAGAAAGGGGCCTGAGCATTTGCGTTATTTTCTGTCATACTGCTGTTTGATGTTGGAGACACCCTCTCCCCCTATTTGAGATCAGGTTTACCAATCTGTGTTCCTCAGGTTTAGGTGACATCACCAAAAGGTGATTGGGAACTTGCTGCTTGATCCTTATGTGGGAGGCTACATGGCAGTTAACACCATGTCTTTGCTGAAAGTCAAAGTTTTCTACAATCAATAAGTATGAATGTTCCTTTGCATGAGACTGCATTCTGAGAAGGATCTGTATACTTTACATTTACTTCCACATAAGAGAAAAAATGCTAGACCCCACTGTTTGAAGGAGAGTGGTTAAAGCTGGTACTGAATTAGTTGTATTAGCCCTCAGCTTCCTGCCTCTAGCAAGGGAGGCAGGAGAATGATGCTGGCAAGCTGTCCTAAGCAGTGAGCCAGCGGCAGACTGAGACTGTGGGGATAGCTGTGAACAAGTAGGCCTGAAGAAATGCCACATGTTGGACTCTGGAGAGCCTCTGTGACATTCCTGTCGTTAGACAGAATGGACTGAGCTGCTTATGTGGGTAGGCATGACTGAGCCTAAGTCCCTGAATCCCCCACAAGGCCAGGGGGCCACTAGCTACACTGTTTTCTCCCCAAAGTCAGACTTTGCAATCTGTTCCATGTTCTCTGTGTGTGTATTTGGAGAGCAATCAGAGTGAGTGTGATAAAGGAAAGCAATTAGACTGGGCTAAGGTGCTACTTGCATGCAATATTAAAGAGTTATGCTATCTCTTTATCTATTTCTAACCATGCACAAGTTCATGCAATATTTAAAGAAGAACTCCTAACCTTTGACATAACAATAATTTACTTTTTCAAACATATTTATAATGAAAGTTTCAACTGCCAGTAAATCTATTCCAAGAGACAGAAGATAAAGGAGAGAAAAGGAGAGATAAAGGCATTGGACACACATCACAAGGTTGATAACAGAAAGAGCTGCAGTCAAATTTGTGTGTTTACACATAAAAAAATAGCAGGAATGGCATTTGTTCCCAATGCATCACAAATCATTATCTGATCTTTGTCATCTCAAAAAAGGTCTGTGTTGCTTCTCTCAAGGCACATCTACAGTGCATCATTGCACTGCAGAATGTGAAATCACACCAGCACTCAGAGTAAAAGAAGAAGATGAAAACTTGGGAAGAAAACATGGGAGGGGTGAATTGAGAGAACAGCAGCTTCGGTCTCTTCCTGGCTCTCTGATCAACTGTTGTCTGCTCATCCAACCTCCAAACAGGCCTAACCTCCACTTAGCTATGGTGCTTAACCATTTTTTGCTTTATTTTTCCCTTTATAGCTCCCACAGGTCTACCTTGTCGGGTGCCTCAGGTGTTAATCTAGTTGTTATTTATGACGGTGTGTCAGGATCCTGGGGAAGCAGGTGGGGAGCGAGCAAGGTAGGGCTGTGCTTATACCTGCATCTGTATATGTATGTATCTGTTTATACCTATTTCTATATGTATACACATATCTATGTATATGCTTAAATCTTTATCTCTATCATCTATACCAATATCTAAATCTATATGTACATCTAGATGAGATTAGCTCTGTTTGCAAGCAAAATAACAAAAAGAGATTTGCCAGCCAATGCAGAGAATAAATGATGAAAGCAGGACCTGCTTTTGATCACCTGAGAGGCAGGACATTTTTCATTCACCTCTGCCAGTACCTGGCAGCAGTCCTGCAATCACTACAGTTTCCCTAACCCAGGGCTCAGCTCCCTTCTGATTGTGGCACTAGAATGGAACTAATTAGTTCCCTTTCATGGCATACAGATTAATTGCTTTTCCTTCTTCCACCCTTGCCTCCACTAGTTATGATCCCCTGCATCACTCTTACATTCTTATTCTGCTGATCCCACCGATATTGCCACAAGTTCATTTAATTCCATCTTTCTGGCTGTCAAGCAAGGAAGATGGGGTGAGTTGAGTGACCCACTACCAGTTTTGCCTTGGGGACGGAATAATATGTGATAAAAAGATTTCTGGTAATAGATTGTCTGTCTATAATTACAACACATTGCCTGATACATCCACCTTAGTTTTGGATGACTGTGCAAAGACTACTTTTGGCAGAGGGTTGCTGTTTTACTTGTCCTTTCTCTCAGGTGTTGATTAACTTGCTGAGTTACCACTCCCTGTCACTATTCAAGGACTGATGGTTTCTTACAGTTTAACTAAGAATTGACCATTCATTTAGATCCATGTATCTGAGGCCCACCATCACAGATATTTATCATGCCAGACAATATAATATGGCAAACTGCTTTTCAGAAATAGCCTTGCTCACTTACCGGGGACAGAGGTGGGGATCTAAAAAGTTCATAGCAATGGAGTCCATACCAGAAAAAACTTGGAGAAAATGGGCTAGTTGTGGCTACATGGTTACAGCCTCTGCAGAACACTCAGTGAAGTAAAACCCAGTACCTCCAGTCTCTGACCCATTCCTGCAAAAGCAGCATGACTGTGCAAAAACACCAACCCACCCATATGGGGAAGCTACCAGGAGGGTTTCTGAGGGTACAAAGCCATCAGTTTATGTTTCATGGGCTTCTTCCACCACCATTCCTCAACAGACCAAGACACCAGTGAAAACAACCAAGTTCATTGGAGACCTCTGGGTGGTGCATATGAACTTTCATTCTCTTTTCCCTCCCTCTCTCCCTCCCTCCCTCCCTCCCTCCGTCTCTCCCTCTCTCCCTCCCTCCCTCCCTTTTCTTCCTTTTCTTATTTCCTTTCTTTGCTTGCTTTTCTTCCTTTCCTTGCTTTCTTGTCCCTTACACATTTTCTTGTGTTATATATTTATGTTTTACGTTGCTGTATTACTACAGATAATAACCAAAACAGCTACATGCCTGTTTTCCTTCTCAACCAAATTGTTCTAAGGTAACTTCTAAATATATATATATGTAAACACTGATCATCTGGTATTGATTTACTTTAATTCAGCCCAAGGGGTTTATTAGCAGAAAAACAAAAGTTATTTCTGCCTTGTAAAGTGGGTTGTAAGAGGAGCAAACCTCCTCGCTGTAAAAGTGGAGAGCATCTCGGGCTGTTGTGTTAGCCAAAGGCAGGCACAGATTTATTGAACCTACACAGAGAATGAGCAATAAGAGGAATGGGCCTTCACAGTGCTGGGAAGTGTGACCAGGAGGCTGGATAATCCATCCCATTGCAAACAAGTTGATTTTTAGGAAAGAGAAATGCAGTTCTACTCCAGACTCCCTTTGAAGAAACAAATAGTCATCTGCTGTTACCAGCAGGGTTAACAAAGCCAGGATACCGTCACTGCAAATGCTTTTTTCATGTGTGTTACACCACCACACAGAAACAGAAATGTCTGTGACATGGTGTCTGACTCTGAGACAGGTTTTTTTTTATTTCTGGCAAGGCAGCCTTTGTGTTTGCCTTTGCCACCACCTAAAGAGTGGGTGTTTGTTGACAGCATTAACCCAGATGACATGCATTCCCCACTGCAAGAGTTCAAGTGTTATATGTTCCTCCTCTAAATTGTGAGAATGTTTTGGGTTAAGCTTTGGAGGATGACACCAATTCTGGAGTTGCGTTCACTCTCACTCCTATCTCCACATATGTCACGGAGGTCCAGGGCACAGTGGCTCTTCAAGTTTAATTAATCATTATTGTTCCAAGTGTTTTTAGTAAATTATTATTGTTCTGGAAATCTGGAGTATGACTGAGGCATTGCAGCCAGAAGACCAACACTGGGAAAAAAGCCCAACACTGAATTCTCCATTTCCTCCCACCTCTGGATCCTGTGCAGTAACTAAATGTTAGAGTCAAAGATGGAACACCAACAGCTTTTTCTGAAGCAAGTGTAGGATATATGTAGCACATGTTCCAATAGCTTCTGCTGTACAGGAGAGCATTACTGTTTACCCCATTATGTTCAGAGTCAAAACGAGCCAGCATATGATGTTCTATCAGTACTTCAAATTCTAGAAGTGTCAGCAGACCAGAAGACCAGGATCAGCAGGGAAACTTAGAACTGAAACAGTTCATGTAGAGGTAACTTTTGTTCCATAATAATCCTTTTCAATCTCAGGATGATTGGTGTCCCTTTTGCAAACTGTTTATGCCATTTAGAGATGGCAGTACCCCTTCCTTTTTATAATCACTCAACAGTTATGTGAGTGAGGCTTCCTCATCTGCTTCAAAGACAGCTGGGTAAATGTGGTACAGCTTGAGCTAACAATCCTGACTGTTCTTAGGCAGATACAGAAACATTCTGCACTTGTACCAGATGCATGCACATGAGGGAACAGTGGCTTCTTTCTGTTGGACAGGGAGGAGATGTGGTATTTGAGCTTTTTTTCACTAGCACAGCTAGATCTTGGAAAGGATGTGCTTGTTGGTCGTGTCAGTCTTAATTTCATAATTATAAAAACAAAGATTTCTTAATTTAACTTCACCTACCATTGCACAAGGACTACAGTCTCAACTATTCTCAAATAACAGAGAGGTCAAACCAGACTTCTAGCAGAGTAAGACTGCCATTGTGTCCAGACAAATGGTGGGAGTATTTGTTCTACTGGCACAACAATCCCTTATTTTAGCCTAGATGGAAAAAACATACTCTTCATAGGCAAGACCTTGGTTACAGACATGCCACAGGACATTTTTATAGACTGTTCCACTATTCATGTCTGCAGAAACAAGTTTTCCTTTCCTGTGATTAGCCTTTTCTCCTTACTGAAAGAAGATTCACATAGAAAAGTTATTTATTATTTCTATTTCCCATGAAAGCAGTGCACAGAAACTCTGCCAGCAGCATTGGTGCGGTATTGGTGCGGTATCTGTGATATTCTATTGAATAGTATTGACTAACCTGTGATCTGTTTTGCACTTGGTGTTCTACAACAACATAGGATTTGCAAATTATGTTTGCCGCGTTTCATACCCATGATAATCTACAGTGCTTCAAAATGGTAGTATCATCAATACAATGACTACAGGCAATGCAATACATGCTTTGCAGTAATCTATACGTTCATAGATAACCAAAGAAATTGAAAAAACTTATTGAGACAAAAGTTAGAGGATTAGTCCCTGAGAGACCACTCAATCTTTTAAAAAAAATGCCCAATATTTTTTAATTAAAATGTGTCCATTTTAAGGATTCGTGTATGACTTTTGTATTCAAGTAAGTAGCATGTGCTTTACTATATTAGAGCAGTGCCAGTGTCAAAGCAGCCTCTGCTTGCTTTTGAGCTGCAGCCACTGGGTTTAACCTTTCCTACATGTATAAGAACTGTGCAGGAGACCTGTACAGGAACTGGTTCCAAAGCAGAAAATCCTCCAGTGAAAGACCAGGTAATAATTCAGGTGTATGTGATGTGCAGGACTGAGTGCTTTTGACTAGGCTGTGAAAACTACATTGCTCATATGTCTTATACCATTTATATGACATAGCTAATTTAATATCTAATTTTTAGAAGAAAAACCACTTACATAAAGGGCAACTTAACTGCAAATTTTTCCCCATGAAAATAATTCATTCCTCTATATACTTTCAGTTATGCAGGTGAGCACTGCAGAAAAAAATGTAGCTGTTCAGGGAAATACTGCAAACTCTTTTGCAAATACCTTTTCTAGCCTCTATTGTATCTCCACAGTCCCATGTCTGTGTCCTATTGTTCATACCCTTCTACATGAAAGCATCTCTTCAGAAAAAATACATTTTTGCAAATATATGTTGCATAAATCAGTCCTGAGTTTTAAAGTTTCTAGAGCTTGACACCAATCAACGCAAGGAGGGAGGCAGGGATGGAGGAAGAGAGAAGTAAGAAAAGGGAAGGAATGGTGGAAGGAATTTTCTGGTAAGCCAGAGCTCCTCTGAAATCTCATTTTGTAGTTCAGACAAATGCTTCCTTCACTCTTCTGCCTGGGCTGAATCAAAGCAGCTGTTTTTGTGTAAAAAGCAGAGCCTGATAATACTTTTATATCTAAAATCATCTGAATAGGAGAGGAAAAACGCCCTCCTCTTTTTGCCTATCCCTGAATCTAGCAACAGCAAAACACTTTGGTATAATATTACATCCTGACCCATGGTGGTCTGTGAAGTGATATGTTGCTTCATGAATCATTTGACTTAGGTACATATTAACCAACTTTATTCTATATATAAGAGAGGAATGATAACAAAGACTGTATTATGCAAACACTGCAGCACACTTGATCACTTTTAAACCCCAGTAAAACAAACTATGTTTTTCCTGTATGTAGAATAACTCTCTCAGAAGACTCTATTTTATTCATTGTATTTGGCAGTCACAGCCACATAGTAAATGATCACATTATATGCAGCATCCTAATGTGCAGAATGTAAATGCTGAGGAGGATAATAAATAGGACAATTGGAGAACAAAATTACATTTCCTGCTCACGGCCCTGATCAGCCCTAGTTAGCATGCTTGTAAGTAAAGAGTTGGTTATGGGAAGGTGGTGGTGATTAAATGAGTGAAGAAACACATTGGTTTTAACCAGCAGAAGACTGATAAATAGATGTGTGCATTAGAGCTCCCAGTGGATGGGACGCACAGGTGAACACCATCTAGGGTACTGAATAGCTGTAGTGCCTTGAAAGGTCTTTTCTGTTGTCAGAGCAGTTTCTGCATACCACTCAATATATTTCTTCCCATGCACTTCCAACAGAATTCAAATCACATGCTTGACCTCCATAGAGATTTGTTGTAAGAGTCTTTATTTAATCACCTTTCCTTGAGATACTTGGCTTCTGAGCTAGCATGGAGAATCAAGAAATGTCAATGCTGTTCGGGGAGAAAAAAACTAAACAGACTCTATATTATTTTCATATTGTTATCTCCAAAATTACTCTCCCACTTGTGAATAAGAAATTTCTACTGTCTTCTATCTGCAGTGTATTTTTATGTGTGTGTGTGTGTGTGTGCTTGAGGGTTTTTTTTTTTTTTTAATGTTAATGCTCAGTACATGATCCTTTCAAGTTCTCACACATTTCTGAATTCTACCTCTTCATATTTTTTGTCTAGGAACCAGAAAATCAGGCATAAGATGGAGCTTTGAATGGGAATGAGAGGCATTGCTCATAAGCCAGCTCCATGTCCTCATCAACTGCTACGGTACTGCTACAGCAAAAAATTTCACATTATTCTCAGATGTGGCAGATTTTGCACAATTAGAACCTGCCTTTGGTGATGACAGAAGGGAATTGAAAGAAAGCTGGAGTAGACATTACTGTTTTTCATTACAGCTCCAGCAACCAGAGCTAGTTGTGGCCCTGCAACGAGTGTGCTGGAAGTTTTTTACTGCATAGCAGCCTCCTGCACAAATTTAATCCTCTCAAATACCAAAGGACTACATTAGACATCCAACAAAATATGTGTTATAGACCTGTAACACTGGGGCAGCAGACCTTGATATGCACCACTCATCTGGAAGAGTTTTGTACACAACCACTCTTTATAACCCTGCACTGTCTAAACTGTGTTTTCATGACATACAATTTCTTGAGAGCTCCACTGTGTGGGAAGAGCTAGAAAAGTAGATCTGAACGAACTAATAGTATTGGTTAAAATGGGTTTGTTAAACTGCATTGATCCTCATTATAGACATTATCATTCAGCATTAAACCAGCCCTAATTCAATTCAGTTTGATTCATTTTGGCAGTGAAGAAAAGAGAATTGACTTGCATAGGTTAAGTGCCGGGACACTGCTGAATTCAGGCACTGAGCCTGTGCAGACCACTTAGACATTACCTGCACACATCTAAGTATCTCCCCCAGGCCGAATATTCCTTAGATCAGCTTGGGCCATTTCTCTGTTTGAAATGTCCTCTGGGATTTTACATGAGAATGTCTTTGATGCTTGGCTGTTTACATCAGGAAAGTTTAACTGTTGAACTGCTATGGCTATGTTCTTTCTCTTACGGACTATTTTAGCCTCGTTGTCTTGTGAAATATGCACCATAAAACATTTTTTTTAAACTATTGTAAGGAGATTACAGTATTTCTATAGATGTTTATACTTAAATGAATAAAACCCAAATATGTTATTCTGATAGAATTCAAGAAACAGAAACCATGAAGGATCACAAAGCCTTCAAATATCTTGACTCCGTTAAGCCATTTTGGACTAGTGGGGTAGTTTTATCCCTTTACAAACACATTACTGTGAGAGACCTCATCTCATGGTGGAGGCTGTTATGCCAGAACATTCAGATCACCCTTCATGGAGTCACCATTTTTCCCAGCTCTTATTTTTCTCATCCATTTTTCTTAGACCCCTACATCATATAGATCACATCTGGGCGGTAGTGCTACTCTTCTCTCTCATCTTGGAAATGAAAGAGTTACTTTAGCTAGAGAAAATAACCCCAGAAAATCAAACACAATCCACTTCCAGTCCCTTCCTTTCCCCAGCAATGGAGTGCAGAAGCATATAGGTAACAGCATCCCTTTTATTGAAAGGGATTCTGGGGTATAAAGGGGGCAAAGACACAGGTAGAGAAAGGCCAAGAGAAGTGGAGTGCAATGGGTTAGGTTACAGAAAATAACATAGCATGGGGCATGAAGTCTGATATTGCAGTGGTATTGATGTTTATTAGTTTGGGTGTTGTTTGGACACTAGAGATTTAGAACTGCTACTACTATGGAAATGCTATATAACTGTATGAATTAAAACATCTAGTTTCGCTTTCTGAAATATCTAAACAAAATAAATCCAACTCAAATTACCCTGAAGAGATGGTATTTTCAACTGAAGCTAATAACTCTGAAGGAAGTTGCTTCTGCTGGTAAATTGGTAGCTGCTAATGTAAAAATTTGTACGGTCTTCAATACTTTTATGTTTTGTAACAATAATTGTACTGCAGATGACAGAAAATGCCAAGATATTAACTACTTGTTCCTTCTTCATCAGATTTGTGTAAATTAAATTAGGCATAAATTATATTAATATTTCTGCAGAATTCCTTCATCTTACTCAAATCCAGAAGCTGTGCTAATTTTTGTTGCTGAGATGTGATAGCTACCCCTTACATGGTGCCTTTGGATTACTGTTTCCTGGAGACAAATATATTCTCTCCATGGAGTATGGGGTGCTACCATCAGATTGTTCATGTTAATAGAATCTGCATTCACACTTTAACAGATAATGTTCTACACTATAATAATTTCTTGGCTAATGAAATACGAAATGTGAGATAATTTAGTGACTGCAAAAACAGTTGCACATTTCATATATTTGTGTAGAGTAACACATGACGTATAAACATCATGGGTTTGATCCTGATTCCAGTAAAATCAGTGGAATGTTCCTGGTGATTTTCAATGTAAATTGACTCAAACTACCTACTTTTGTCTCATCTATCCTTTCTCTCTGTACCAGATTGAGAATTGGGAACTCACTTCACTATAATTATGCTACCTCTTCTGTCTGGAAAGAAACTTTTAAACCCCCTGTGTCTGCAACAGCTCCTGTCAGACTGAGTCCAGTCAGAGAGCATCCCAAAAAACACTTTTCAGGCTCTGCTCTTAAACCTCTCCATGAGACTTTCAACCACTAAATGGACAACAAAACTGCAAGGAATACTATCCTTTTATTTATCTGTTTTTGTAAACATGATATTTTCCCATTTACCAAGTAACTTTCTAGTGGGTGTGTATGTTTTCCCTTTTAGAGTTTCTTGTACTAAAGTGAGGGAACAAATAATCCTGAAAACCATTTCGAAATGTATGAAGGACTAGAAGGTGATTTGGAATAATCAGCATGAATTTATGGAGTATTCATGGCTGATCAACCTGATAGATTTCTGTAATGAGATGACTGGCTTGGTTGTTTATCTTGACTATAGGCATGCTTTCAGCACCATCTGCCAAAACTTAGTCATCTTCATAGACTAAGCGACTAACAGACAGTATAAAGTGGACAGTGAGCTGGGTTGAAAACTGGCTGAACTGCCATGCCATGCTCAAGGAGCTGTGATCAGCTGCACATGTCCAGCTGGAGGCGAGTCACTAGCCCTGAAACCCAAACGGTGGGTATTAGGACACTGTGTAATAGAAAGGTTAGGATGTATGGAGCTCACAGTTGGCAAAGGCACAGTTGAGAGACCCTGGGTGAGAATCAAGGGGCAAACAAATAATGCAGATGTTGTTGTGAGAGTCTACTACAGACCTCCCAGACAGGACAATGATGTGGACAAATTATTCTTTGAGGAACTAAGGGACACTTCCAAGTCACCAGCTCTTGTCCTTATGGGGGACTTCAGTTTGCCAGAAATTAGCTGGAATCCTCACACAGCTGGTTCAACCTGGTCCAGAAAATTCTTAATAAATCCATATGACAACTTTATGGAACAGATCTTAGGGGAGTCAAATGCTTATTCTGTGATTAAGTGAATCTGTCAGTGTATTTCATATGAAGAAAAATTTCCTGTAATATACACTTGTTGTGCTATTCATGTCTGATAATCCTAAATTGCCAATGACAATCATATTAGAAGACAACCTTTTCCCCACCGACAAAAATATAACTATCATTGTCTAGTTCTTAGACATATGATGAAAACATATGAAGAAAACAGTGACTAAATAAACATACAAATCATGGTACCAAATAAATAACTATAATTTACACCATGAAATATACCATAAAACTTTTTTTTGGTATATGAGTGCATGAGTTTCTGATAGACTATAGAATGTTGTGCAGAAATGTGGGCTGAATATAAGGTATGCTTGTGATAGACTGGCTATAAAAGACATATTTTGTGGCATATTTACCAATGGAAAAATATTGTCCCAGTTTGAGTAACTCCAGATATCTGACTGTTGTTAGGATTCTCAACTTTGAAGTTGGACAACCTCTGATGTTCTTAATAAGTCTTTCAGATTCTTACTGTAACCTGAGCTTCTTTAATCTATTCAGTCCAGGAAGTTGCTCTTACTCATTTACACTTTGACATCCTTTTGTCTCCACACAGAGACCTTCTTTCTAACACGTGCTCAAGCCATCTTGGCTACAGTCATCCTTTTCTGCCTCTCCTGAAATATCTTGTGTCAGCTTGTAGGCAGAACTGTTTCCTAGTTCAGCATCTCTTGCTTGACTTCACGAAGGTTACTGTCCCTGATCAGGGAGCTTGGAAACCTGATGAGAACAACTTGCTCCACTGAGCCAAGTTACTGCACTGTTAAGGTTTAAATGATTATTTGTGGGGACGTCCCAAAGATGAGCCGGAAAGAAGCTGTTATGTTGGAATTGACTAAGCTGGTACCCAGGAATGAAGTAAAGGGTGAATAAAACCTGTCAGTAAAGATTCCTTCTCACTACACTACTTGAATTAAATTACATTGTCAATTTATTTCTCTGCTGCTCTCTCTTCTGATCCAATTAAATCTTGTGTCATGAATTAAAAAGAAAGGATCACCTTATTGAATTGTGGGAGACATGGTTTTCAGTTGTGGTGGTTTTTTTTTTTTTTTTTTTTTTTTAGCCTGAGTTATTAATAAAATATCTTATTATTAAATCGGGAAGAATTTTTATAAACTAATTCATTATCATCAGGGATGCTGTAGTTCATCAGTTACAACAGTAAGTGAAAATAGCTCATTTTTTCTTGAGCTTGATTCTGTCTTGAACTGCTCTTTTAGGCCAAATCAATCTGATTCAGAAATCAAGCTAGAAGTTCTATTGTTCTGAATGGATCTGGATCAGGCCAATGGAACTCCTTAAGACAGCTTGTAGTTGCAGGATTAGACCCTTTCTGTTTTGCATCCATTATTAGCAACACTGTTATTTCTTCATTAAATGCTGTCGTACATCCTAACACCCATATTTTCTGTATAATTTATTTTTATTCCCAAGAAACTGAGAAAAAAATATCAGACATTTATTTTTTCCCCAAATTAAATTTCCAGAAATAAATAGCTCTGTGCAAATCCTTTTAGTTGTGGTTTTAACAATATATTTTGCCTTCCTCCAAACTATTTTCCCCTTTTTCTCAATTTAGTTTTAAAGCACAACACAGTTAATTTTTAAAAGAAGTGTATATGAGCTTAAGGTTATTCAGGGAAAATTTTAAATTAAAAAAGGAACTTTAAGGCATATCCCAAATAAAATTAATCTAAGGGTGAAAACATTAATAATCCTTTATGAAGAATGTAGTCCTTTTGTTTCCAAGCTAAATCGCAGGGCTACCTAGTTGAAAGGTGAAGATGGCTCATCTGTTAAATAGCTATTGGAGCTAGATGACATATGATGATTAATTGTATTATGCAAAGTCTGTCCCAGGCGTACAGACCTCATAAAGCCAAAGATGACACAAGTGCATTATTAGCTCCCATCATAGTGGTAAAATAAGCCAACTTGTGATCTAATTACCAATTTTTATATATATGTGATTATAATGAGTGTTCTGACAGTATGTAAAGACAGAATTTAAGTATTCATGATTTTATCTGTAGTCTTTCATTTGATTTAATTTGAAAATGTAATGCTTGATTTGCCAGCAAATCTAGAAAGTATGGTTCCAGACTCAGACAATTTTTACAGTATTACATACTGAGGCTACCCCTGGGAAGATATTTATTTCTCTTCTCCTTGTCAATAATGAATGACCTACATAGCAGAAACCTTATTAGAGTCTATGTTTAATGATTGCCCTAGTGATATGAGTGGCTTGATAACAAATTGAAATGTCAGACACTCCATGACCCTCTAATAATATTGAAATCTGCCAACCCCTATTAAAATGCCTTCAAACTGTATCATCCTGTGGTAATAGATCAGTTACTTACCCTAACTAATACAGTTATCATGTGGGACACTGCAGCATGATCATTTTAATCAAGAGTTAAAGAAGGAGTGGAACAGTGAGTGAAATGAGATATTGTCGTAATAAGTCGTGATGAATCCACTTTGTTAAGGCGAAAATCTGCCTGAGAAGTAAGAAGGCTGTGATTGATATTCATTCTGGAGTGCCATACAGTAAAAAGAAAGAAGTAACTTTCAAATTTGAATGAGCAGGATTTTCTCTCCCTCTCTCACCCTCTCCCTCCTGCTGTCTCTGTTTTAATGGAATATCTTATTGCATAAGCTACTTTCATAGGTCCAAGTGCAATCCAATTGTTGGATAGAAAAAGAAAAATACCGAAGAAACAGAAATAATTTTTCATCATTATTTCCAACAACTCTACTGCACTTTTACATGACACTAATGTTTTCCTGTTGCCAAATATATACAATAAGGAGTATCAATAAAAAAAAGTAATATTTATCTTCATAATTATAACCAGGAAAGCAAAAGTAACAGCAATTGTAGCAACTGAGAAAACAGTATCACAGTGATCAAAATTTTGAGCAGGACTCTGGAGCAGACAACTCTTTCAGAGATCCCTTCCAATCTGTATCAGTGTTAGGATTCTGAACCTATTGCATACGATATACTACTGCTGAAAAATCTTCAGTACCTGGCTTTAAACACATTATCAGACCCAAAGCATGTTGTCCATATAGGTATCTCGTTTCAGCTACAGTATTTACATGGCATCATTAATTGCACCTGAATTGGGGCTTTGTGCATAGATTTACCCATAGGATTAGAATGATAAGGAGCACTCTTGATAATCTCAGACTATCTCAAAGCACTTGATTCTCCTGAAGCTAGTGGGAACCTGTCTTTCTGCTGCTGAGGATGTTAAACTGTGCTTGTCTATAGGATTCTCTGTCCCATTGCTTATTATGGAAAAGAAGATGGGGGTAGATAGGGAGTCTGCCAAGTTATAGTTTCCAGGTCCTCCACTTTTTAAAGGGAGGTCGTGGAAATTGTGACCTTCTGAGCCTGGGTGTGACTTTGAACTTGCACTTAGTATTTTTACATATGAAAATCCCAAGGTCATTTCTCAAACCTTGTGACTTTTCAGCTGAAATACATCTAGATGTGACTCTATAGCTACTTTTTTTAAATACCTAGAAAAATCTAAAGGTTGTACTTCATAGGATACCCAAGGGCACAGTTGCTTGCCAAGTGGACTCCTCCTGGGATCTTGTGTCTTTCTCCTCTCCACTTTCAAATACCATATCAGCTGATGTGAGACAAACCAAACACTTCAAAGTTCTTAGGGTAGTCCTGAGCAGAGCAAGGGAGATATATAGGAGGTCTATGCTGAGCCTGGGTTCAGGTTTGCACACACCTGAGCATGGGAGCACTGGGCTTCATCACTGCAGGATCTGAGGTTAAAGTCTCTATACCACAATGCCCTAGAAGAATAATCAGGATGGTAGTAATTATGTATTAATGATATGTGTATAAGCATGTACCACTTGTATGGAGAGGAACATCAGCCTGCTTCTATGCCTTCTTTCCTGCCCTGCTGCAACCTGCTCTAGCAGTGCCTTCTCCTATGTGCTTTCTACCCTGCCAGAGTGCCTCATCATGTACCTCAGTGCTAAAGTTTTGGGTGACCCTTTAATTGAACTACTGAATCATAAATTCTAGTTGCCTTTTCTCTATAAACCACTTAAGATTATATCATAGTATAGAAGCAGAGGGCTCTCTAAAACTCCTTGTTATAACTGACCTTAATTCATGGCAATTACCAGAAGGATGAATGTTACAACCTGGCTTCAGAAGGATTCTCTGCAGGAGCAGGAAACTGTGAGACGATTTTGGCAGGAGTTTTGTACGAGGTGTAGTTAAATTCAGCTCTACTCTGAAAAAAAGAAAGTGAATTTGTAAAAATAGCTCCATGTTCTTTGGTTTTTTATCAAGCAGGCCTAGCTTACAAATAAAAAGATGGATATTGTATCTGCCATTCCTGCAAACTCACTCTGGGCTTTTACTGTCATCCTTAACTTCCCTCCATTTCACCTATCATCAGCAGTAATAAAGACTTGCAGCTAAATTAGTACCCCTGAGAAGACTGTGTAACACACTGGCTTATAATTGTGCTCTCATTGACGTCCCTCCAGCCCCCTTCATGTCAGTGGTTTTCCACAGGTAAAGCTGACTGAGCTTAGTGAATATTACACTGAGGATATACAAAAGGTATCAGGCCCTGTAGCTTACAGCTCTTTGCTGCCTTTCTCTGTAGAGAGAGCAGTAGGGAAAAAGAAGCAAGCTCTAGAAATCAGTTATATTTTCATTGTCATGTATTTTATTCATATTTGATGAATTGTGCAGAAATTCTTTCGGTTCTTTAACAAGCCTGAACTGCTTCCGACTATCTGAAAAATTCATAAAATGTTGATTTTTTTCTTTTCCCCCAGGGTCAGCTTTTGACTGTGAACTGCAGTGAAATGTGCCTGAGGACAGGGAGAGCCAGTGCGTTCTCATTGCTGGGCTGGGACCTACGCTGATGTCCCAGAGTTATCCGTACTTTAGCTCAGTTTCACCCACTGCCAGGGGCTTCAGTGAGTTGCCTTGGAGCTGAAGGCAATGAGACCACTTGCCAGGCATAAAGCTGAGCACATATATAACAGAATCAACCTCAAGATTCACATATTTATTCCACTGAGTGCAGAAATGCTAATGGCTTGGATTTTTCAAATTAAAATTTCAAATGTGCCAACTAAATATATTTCAGACAAAAGATAAGTTTTTCCAGCTGAGATTTGCTTGGGGACATTTTTCCATAACATGGGATATGTTTCCATGCACTTCTGAGTACTGAAATAGGCAAGGCATAAATAGTGTCAGACAAATCAAGAACACATTCACTCATGGATACAATTTTTTTTCACACTCTTTGCTCAGCTTCACTGAAACTCTTAATCTGAGCAAACTTGAAAGCCCAGGAAAAAGTATCTTGCTATTTTGTTGACATGTACCTGATTAGCTTGGTTAGAAACCAAAGGATGTTCATACGCATTCTTGTGTATTTTTGCATTTCTCATTCTGTATTAACCCATGTTGTTGAACTGAACATATATTTAGCATCTTCTAGATCTTTTCATACAGTTCTTCATATAGTTTAAATTACAATTCTCAGTATCCTCCCATTTTTGTCATTTCCTTTCATCCCTGGTGGTCATCTTCACTCTTACTGTATCTATTGTGAGATGGCATATGTAACCTTTGGGCATGTAGAATATTAATCCATCTTTGATCACGTGCCCCAGTGTATCCTTTCCCACATCTTTCTGATTTTCCTCCAGAATGAACTCTGAAGCAGTTCTACATCTTCATTTTTATTATTGTGATCTGTTCACTTTAGTTTTAATTAACAGCATGGGCTCTATTAGGTTTTTTTTTAGTTTTTGGTTTTTGATTGTTTGTTTGTTTGTTTTAAACATTGCTCCAGCTGCTTGGATGCTGGTTCTTTATAAGTTTCTTCTTCTACCGCTTTTGTTTTTATTTTCCTGGATCCCTGTTGCTTCACAGAAGTAAATATCAGAACACACAGCTGTAACACAGATCTTCTAAATTTAGCACAGATATCAAAGAAGAAAAGGGCTTTTTCTGTCATCACCTTCCTGTCAGCTCTGGACTGCTTCTCCTGAGGGATTTTGCTACCCCTACTCAAAAAGCATCCCACAGGTGAGATCTTCCACTTTTTTAGGTACTACGACTACTTTAGTAAATAATAATTTTTGTTTTGCTCTCATATCTTAATCAAGATGACAACAGGACTACCTCTGAATCCTTTTGCAGGATGTAATTGCTCTTTTTTCAGGCGTTTGTAGAACTGTCCTTCACTGTGTCATACACAGCTAGCTCATGGAAGTATCTTTTGTCTGTCCCTCTCTGCCAACTTTGAATCACTGCTCTTTTCTGAGCTCACTCCACTTTGCCTTCTGATCCTGTATCCCAAACACCGGAGACAATTTACACAGCAGACGCTAGCTGCAGAAATTTTCCCTCACAAGGAAGTCTGAGTTAGAGAGGTGTCACATATATTTGTCTTGAAGCGAAGCTGGTATCCTGAATAAAACCTTATTGCTTGAGTCTCTCTGACTGTGAATCTGTGCCTCTGTGTTTGCAGCCCACAACTGTGTTACCCTTTGTTCCCATCCAGTTGGGACTGACTGCTCCTCTGTAATTTGTTGCCCACTGTCACCTTGAGGTTTTGGCCTCCTATTGGATTTGTAGCTTCCTCCAGCCCAAATTATTCTTCCCTCGTGGCAAACATTAACTTGCATTTTTACAAGATGAATCTCATTTTGCTATTCTCAGCTTGTGTTTTTCTGAGCTGCTTTGTATTACCCTTCTTGATCCTTGCTTGTATAATATGTCCCAATTTAGCATCATCTGCAAATTTAATGAATGTGATTTTATTTTTCTGTCTTTATGACTATTAATAAAGGTGGTAAGTAAATACTGGTTTTACTGTAGGTCTCTCTGGCTCTGCCCTCCCCCCCTACACATCTGTGCCCCATTGCCCCACCCTCAAGCTCTCTGCATTGCACTGCCTGGCACTCCTCCTTTCAGCAGTTCCAGTTCCAGCCTTTGTGTACTTCTACATAAATCTAGTCTGTGTGTTAATTTACTATATAACTGATTCACCAAAACCCACATCTGGGATACAGACTGTATCTCAAATACCCAGAATTTTATTTTAGGAAATAGCACAGAAGGTAGTGATGAGTTCAATCTCCTAGGTCTGTTATACAGTTCAGATGTAATGCTTGTGTTAGACCAGAGTAGTGCACCTCTTGTCTTGAAACCAGTGACAGTTTAACAGATTTGTCTTCTCATTAATTCATCAGTCAAGCATGTGGATCTTCTCCCTTACGTACAGAGGAGAGTTTTTAATGTGGATTCAGTTAGACCATATTGAGGGTACTACAGATCATCTGTACAATTATTCTTCCGGAATAGGCATCTTGACACTGCTCCACAGTAAGAGGTAAAAAAAAAGGTAGAAATTCCTTGTTTGTGTGTGACTTTTCTTACATTTACAAGTTTCATTAGCATGACTGGAAAGGTATCTCCCTGAGTGGCATAGAATCCGAGCCTGCATGGAACTTCACTGGGAGAATAAATTGTTTTTACAGATGTTGTCTTCAGGGAGTTCATAGAGATTATGGCAAAAGAAGGAAGGAGAGAACCTTCGTTGGTTTCTTGGGATTCTTTTTGTATAAGGTGTGTCTTCCCAAGAAGTCTTTATGCAAGGTTAATAGATACTTAGCAACCTTTTATCTCAACTAATACATACCCACATATTTAGGACAATAATATAGAGAAGGGAAAGAGAGAATGAGTAATAAATATAAACTGAGTACTGATCAGCAATGAGAGCTACTTCTGCTCCAGTTACCCGTAGTAGGATCAGACAATTTTATAGCTGTGGAAACCACAAAAGAAAGTAGGATGGAATCCAGAAAAAAAGGCCTGGTGATCTAGTAGATGGATCTACTAAGTTTAAGCTTAAGTTTACATCTTAAGCACAATGCATCCAGTTTTCTACCAAGTCCCGGACTGTTTGCATGCCCTCAAATTACATAGTCTCCCTACAAAATGGATCTGTGTCATAATATCATAAAATCATAGAATCGTGAAATCATAGAATGATTTGGATTGGAACGGACTTTAAAGATCATCTAGTTCCAACCTCTCAGTCATAATCACAGTGTTCATAATCACAGAATAATTTGAGGCCTGCAGATAGTAGCATGGACAGGCAGTAATTTTAACTTGAAGCTGTCTGCTAGCTCTTGCAAAATAAACAACTCAAGTATTTAGTAACTAATGTCTTCCCTTTCCTAATAAGTGAAGTTTTAACAAAGGCAATTTACTTAGAGTGCATTCAAATCATGCACAGATAGATTTCTAGGTATTATCTCCAAAATATTCAGTCCCACAGTCACCTTCCAACTGTGGTGCAGACTGCTACATCAACCAAACTCTCATGACTAGCAGAAGGTATAACAGGCCTGCAGAGTCTCATATCTGTGTAGCTCTTCAGCTTTCCTATCTGTCATTCTGTCGTGAAAAACAGATTAAATCCCAGCAGTATATTCCAGTCCCTAGGCATTTTTGTTCCCAGTTATTTTTAAAACATATTTTTCTTTTTTGCATTCTTCCTTCTATTCTTTTTTAAATTTCATCTTTTTTATTTTTTTTAATTTTTTATTGCTGTATTTATAAGTGTTCTTTTGTTTTCCTCTGTTCCTGCAGCTGGCATTTACCCTTACTTTTTCCTTGCTCTGCTGTGGTTGAACATTCTTGCTTCATTGCCTCCTTCCTTCTTCATTTCCAGTTGACAGCATCATTGTAAAGGTGAACTAAAAAGAAAATTGGAAATTCTGTTTACTTCACCGCTATGCACTGAATGCCCCACCTATTCAGTCTCACACAGAAACTCATAAAGAGAACATGCTGCACCAACAGGCATGTCTTTTCTCTGCAGATTGCAACATATCTTGCAGGGACAATTAGTGTTTAGCATTGCTGTTGTGTTGCTGTGCAAAGGTGGCCTTGAGCAGATTGATACAGCACAAGATTCACTGTATCACATATGCATTTCAAACCTTATTTCTTATTTCTCCCTACTTATCAACCTTTTGATTCCCGAGGTAAATCCTGATCCTTTCCCATCAATTGTGTAATGCTCTTTCTGACCAAACTTAATGTACATGGTGCAGTGAAAACGACTCCTGGAGGCTAGACTTCAGAGTGGGTTGCAAATATCTGTCATAGAGTTACGCACTGTTTCCAGGGGTCTGTGCATGGGAGGCAGCAAATCTAAGTGTGTGTCTGATGAAACTCAGGTTTAAATCATCATAAAAATATCTGCTGCTTTAAAGTCCTGCTTCTGTTTTGGGAGTATTTCTGGAGAATGAGGCCAGAAAGGGGATAAATAACAGAAGGAATTACTTCATTTTTGCCTGATTTGTAATATCAGTTTCTGAGAAGTGAGAGTTATTTTTAGTGTGTTGCATCATTGGTTCTTGGCAGCCATAGCAACTAAGAACTAATTCTACCCAGCCAAAACAGGGAAGGGAGAGAAGCCAAACTTTATTGTTACCCTGGCCTCTCTTTGCTCGTTTCTGTTCCCCCACTGCAACAGGTTTAGGTTTAGTACAATTGCTTGTGGAGCCTAACACATTCCCCCCTACATATTCCAAGTTCCATTGTAATGTTGGGGAAAGAACTTCAGCAGCGAGGCTTCCCCATCCTGTATTTTGTTGTGTTTGTTGTGTTACCATCTCTATTTTCTCTTTATGATGATTGCTTTCTCAGTCTTGGATTAGCATTTCAATGAGACATACACAGGACCATGGGGTGAGACCATGGCCAGTCCTATGGGAAGTATCAAGACCAGACTTCTACTTATTCATCCAGAAACCATGACTCCTCAGTGATAATGTTTCTAGGTCTAAAAGCAAAGGTTTTTTGACATAAAGTGTTTCCTTTTACAAAGTAGAAAACCAGATGCATGGGAATGGGATGAGTTTTGGTATTTCCTAGCAGAAGAGGAAAGAATGAAGAAATTATTCTGTGTTTTTGTTCCCACTTCTGAGTGTGTAAGTCTGCCACTGACTTTGTCTGTCAACACTTCCTCACAAGCCACCAAGCAGCTTATCTAAACAAGACAAGGTATTATCCTTTGGTTACTATTTACTTGGCAGAACTGTAACTAACAGACTAGAAGTGAGATTCCTTGTCATATTACCAGCCTCTTAAATCACCCTTTTCCCACTTTGAAATAATTACTGGATCACTATACTGACTGCTATTTGCTGATTTATAAACCTTTCATACATCATCTGTTATCTATGGATTATTTGTTGCTGTATGAAAATTAAACTACTGTATTTCCAAAAAGGTTGCTTAAAAATGACAGCTAGAAAAGGAATTGGACAGAGACATGGGAGGTCAGTGGGGTCAGTGGGAATAAAGAGGAAATGGGGAGAGGTTGGGAAGAGACTGCACCTGTAAACTTTGGGTTACTGCTGTATCTTTAGGAAGAAGTAAAGCATCAAAGCTGGACATAATAAAGTTGTGGATTTCCTGGCCAACACTGCAATTACTTGGGCTTCTGAGGAATCATGAAAAGGGCCAGCGGAGACATTTGCATTGTTTGTGTACAACATCAGCTGTATTTCAAAAGATCCAATACACTGGTTCATTCATGCTTTTTTTAATTTCTTGGAAAGTACATTCATGCAGAGCTTTGAGGGGCAAACAGTGCTGATTGATAGGATATTCATTATATGTGTAAAAGACTTCATGCATTCTCACATTTTTGTGTGAAATTATCTACTATAAGATGCTGAAGTGACTGAGATTACTCAAATGACTCCTCAGCAGAGTCCTCTACACAGTACTGTTGAGATGTGTTTGGCTGCATTCCCACCCTCAGAAACACAGGAGACATCTAGTGTTAAAAAATTTTGTGATGGAGCCTCAATAGAAAACCTGCCGACCAGAAGATGTATTGTTCTTGATATTGCTAAGTAATCGTTAAATATAAAAGGGTCATTGTTATATGTCTCTAGAAACAGACGTCTGTTACAAAGAATTAACTCCTCTAAGTGTATTGGGTAAAATGCTCATTTATAAAGCCAGATTATAATTTAATAAGGGTAAGGAAATGAAAATATGAAAATATGATAAGATTTCATATACTTTGCCTTGATGCTACATGCCTGCTCCTGATTCTGCCTTCTGGACAATGTTGGACCCTGTTCCTCTAGCCTACAATACAAGTAGAGATGCCAAGATTTTGTCTGTAGCCTTTTTGATACCTTTGTGGAGTCAAGGAAAGGATTGATTGCTTAAAAGAATTTTATTTTCAGTAGAGATTTAGAGATGGGAATTCTGGAGTGTCATAAAACAGATACCATTTCCTTTCTGGCCAGGCTGATAGGATCAAAGTTAGGAAATACTGTGTCTCCTGAGGGAAAGTGATCTCTGCCTTCCAGAAGTGTAAGAGGTTCTTTATGTCTTATCTTTCTTATCTGTCTTTCCTATCTCTAGCTATATTCACATGAACATGATATAGACCTGGGACTATTCTCATGAAATATATATTTTTAGTCAACTTATTTCTCCAGAGTTATATGATTTAACCTTGTTGGGGAGATATCTGTAAAATAAATTCCAGTATTTTAATAGATATAGAGGGACAGAGTCTAAATATTAGGCTTACTCTGTGTACAGGCTCAAAAATAATGTTGCCTGGAGTAAACTATATCTCTTTGGCCCACAGAAGCTCGTCTGAGAGTAACTGTATATACCCAGCTATATGAAAAAGAACAACAGCTTTGTGCAAGAGATGGGATTAGAGGCTATGACTGAAGTATTTCAGGTCTCCCTGATCAAGGCAAGCTATAGGGCAGTCATCAGAAAAGAAAGAAGGCAGATGACAGAAGCCATGACTGACTATCAGCATCACAGATGTAATAATGCAGGCCGGGGAGACCTTTTGCCTTATGCCTTGTGAACAAATTCCAAGCAATATTGTGTTATGTACTTGTAGCAATGTTTCTATTTCAGTGTGAATAGAAACAGCTCCTCATACAGAGGCATTACAAAGGATCAAAATTTAAAGTTAAAACAGACCAAGCTTTTCAGAATGTTGAATATCATTAAAAATAGTTTATTCAAGCAATAATCCCCTTAGAATTGGTTATTACCACTATTAATGACTTGCTAGTTAAAATATTAATGGCTCATAACTGAAAACTGCTGGTAATGGCTGATTTCAAGGGGTATTATTACTTAATTAATGACACTTATCTGCAGTCAGTTTTGTAGGTATTCATTTTACTGTCTGTTTCAGGCTACTAAAACCAGTTATTACATGTGAAGGAAACATAACAAAGAGAGACAAAATAGATTCTTATTTTCTGTTTGTTTTGCATTTCGTGGCCTGTCAGCTGGCTTGCATCTGAATTTACTTGTCTCCTGTATCCAGCTTCTTATTAGGAATTTTACATGCATTGAAATTGCATGTTGGAACTGTATATTGAAAAGCAATGCATGCTTTTGGGGGGAGATTAGTAACTGGAAATTTAAAATATTTATTTGAAGTCTTTTTTTAATAGATCACCTCCTTTGATCTCTTTGATCTAAATGACTATTTCTTTCACAATATCCCATTTTCACGCATTGGTTTGTCATATCCTGTTTAGGAACCTTGTTTGATATGTTAATACTATGATTGTTCTAGCTTGTAATTTGCACACCATGTTGATCACAAAAGATATATTGTAGGAATACAGGTGGTGAAAAAGAAGTAAGCTGAAATGCCAGGTGGCAGGATGATGACAAAGAGTGGAGGGTGCAGTGAAAATTTGATATGCTTACTAAAAAGTCTCATACTTCAATTTTCTATGAGTTGCTGGGTGTCCATTGCTCTGTGATTGCAACTGTTATGCTTAGGAATAGAACATAATACAAATCCTCTGTAACAGACACTTTTAATTTTAGTAGCCAAATTCATACTTATCCCTGTACTGCCTCACATACTGAGTAACAGAAGAAAACACTACCATACAGGTATTTTCCATGAGTACAAAATTAACTGTGTTTGCATTGTGGGGTTTGGATACCTTCAGCTCTTTCCTCTATCACTGTGGTTTCTCAGGAGCCAGTCCTATAAACCCTTACAAGACTAATCTTTCTCTCCTGAATGCTCCCAGGTCACAGTAGCAGAACAGCTCTGGGAACTATAGAGATGATCATTCCCTTAAACATAAATCTGACTGTAAGCTCAAGCTTTTAGGTACTCAGTAATGTTTTCAGTGAGGCATATTCTTCTCTAAAAACTCATAGAATTGTTGACAATTTTACTAGTGTACTTCCATAATTCATTCTTCTTAAGTGGAATCTTTCAGAAAATAAAAAAAAAAAAATGTGTGTATACCCTTTACATTGAATAGTTCTTTAACTTTTCATATATTAAAATTTTCTTCTAAAGTCAGTTCTGCTGAACATCTATCCAGCCTGCCTTATTTCTAGATCCCGAGTCGAGAGACTAAGAACCTTTCTAAGAACACAGGGAGGAGTTTTGTAGACACACAGATGGTAAAACCTCAGATGAAATTAAAATTTTAAAAACATTCAAATTACAGATAATCTTTCATTGTCTAAGAAAATAGGGTAGCCATACAACAATAAGGTTGTTTCTTGCACTCCTATGGGCTTTATTACTTTCATTTAAGCAAATTTTGGGCTACCAAAAGATGATAATTTTAATTTGAGATGAAGGACTACCATCTGTGTACATAGTGGACTCCTCTCCCTTATGTATTATCTACTCAAATAACACCCATTTTATTGTTTGGGGAATGTGATGAAGATAATAAAAGTGAATAGAGACAGGTGCTGATCAAACAGATGTTATTTTAGTCTGACTTCCTCTATCTGTCTCATCACTGTTTGCCAATGTAGACATGCATCACTGCCAATATTTTAAGCCTGAGCTAGTCCTACTGGTTTGCATTGTGATTGTGATGGGTGAACACAAAGGAATAAATAGACATTATCAAACTCCAGTGTTTTTTATTGCAGATACCTAGAGGTGAAAAGCTACTGCAAACTTCCAGTAGGTCACTTCACCTTTGTCACTTGCCACAATCAGCCTTCCATGAATCTCACCCCTTAATTTTTTGCCTGTAATGACATTTTCAAACGAGTGAAGTGAGAGGAACAGCATACAGATATTGAGGAATGTTTACACAAGAAACACTGCTCTATAAAGCCAGTGATACTGCATAATCTGTATCTGAACTTCTTCAGATGCGGAATAAATTATCTGAAAGTAACCCATGTGGAATGCAGGCTAAAGCTGATTTTAATGCTAAACTAAACCTCTTTTGAATCCATTTCAGTGAGATGGTTTAATTAACTAGACCACTTCTCCTAGCCTCGTGTACTCAATGCAAATTAATGGCACTCAGAATACACATTCTCTGTGTCTTGCTGCTGTTTGCTGCCTGTGAATCCTATCTCACATCCCACACCTTGCACTTGCAGAAGTGATTAACTACCTCCAGACCTCATTTCCTAAGTGGCTTCACCGTATTTTTCTTCCATGGAAGGAAAATATGGTGAGTGAGCCAGAACAAAACCATTTTCAAAGGTGTCAGTACTATTGTGCCATCGTATGGTTTCTAATATCTTACGTTATAATACAGAATACAAAAGAAATATTACATTATTTACTTCATACCGTATCACTTACCTAGGGCAAAGGTGAAGGGTCTTGTTTTAAAGATACTCTGCTTGTGCTAGAAAGTGGTGGTGGGAGTTTTAGGCAGACTCAGAATGCAACATTTTTTTAATATATCATCTAGATAAAGACTGCCTGAGAAATGACACATTATTCCTGCAGGGACAGAGAGCAGCCCCTCTTCTAAACATAAATCGTGTTGAGGCCACGATATGGACTCAGGCACTCTAGTGCTCTCTGTCACCAAGCAGGAATGCCATAAAAAAGCTGGATTTTCTGCTTCATGAGATTCCCATATGTAAAATTTTTTTTTGCCAAAAGGGAATAAATAAGAAAGGGAACTGCTGAAAATCCCTTCAAGTTAAGTTCTGACAAAATCCAGCCTTCTCAGTTCTTACTTGAAGAGCACTGTCAAAATGTCAAGTTGAGATGAAGTGCTGAAAGATCACTTTGGTGGAGGCTGTAGACACAGACCTTTGAAAAGCTGTCTTTGTTTCCATGTGCTCCTAAGCTTTTAGTATTCCTGGAGGCCCCCAGCAGACAGCACAGCTCTGTCAACTGGGTGCTTTATTAAATCTCTGTAACACAGAGCTACTGCCCAAAAGGACCTCACATTAAAAGGCCAACAGGACATACTTACTGGGACTGAAATAAGAGCCATCCAGACCCTTTCTTCCACCAGCAGCGGCAGGCAGAGGCTCTGATATAAATACATGAGGCCTCAGCAGATCGAAAAGTGACAAGGTACAATGTAGATGATCTGCAAGCACACAGTGAAGAGTCAGGAAAGCCATTGCATCACTACCCAGAGCAGTAGGGCTCCAGGTTCCTGCTAAAAGGTACTTCAACCTGGCAGCTGCATCAATGCTAAGGGAAAACTGCTGTTTTCGGTACCTTAAAACAGGAGCTGCAGGTTGGTGTCCTTCACCTCTACTGTCAGACCTGAAACCTCAGAGGGGCTGGTGGAGAAACCAATCCTGTTTGTAATTCACTATTGGAAACACTGACTCGCTGTGCATTTTTTAACAGCTGGGCTTCTCAAATTTGGAAAGTTACTATGCAACTGAAGAATTTATCAGAGAAGGTTGGTTGAAAAGATGAGTGCTTTTTTTTGTCCAATTTTCCTTATTTTCCAGATGTGATCCTTGTAGAATTATGCAATGTTTTAAGTTTGGAAATTTCATTTTCACATATGTCACAAGCAGCCACTACTTATATTGTTGAAATGTTTACATGCAGCCTTATTTAAACTGTCTGTTACAAAGGAGTACGGTGTTTCAAATATGGAAGTGAATCCCACACTTGCAAAAACAACCTCCTACAGGTTTTGGTTCATTCTACATCCAAGCCATGACCTCCTGCATGTTTCATCAGCCTACCTGACTGCACTGTGGGTCGTGGGCTGGCTTCAGTTCTTTTCAGAGGAGAACTCAAGACCATTGCCTTTAAGGTCATGAGTTTGCCCACATAGCACCCTTCAGACTCTTGCCCTAAGACCCTTCAGAATCTTGCTCTAACACTATGTGGGGGCAATAATGGGACAACTTTGTGAGACCATTTTGCCTTTTCATGACTGCTTCACCCATTGAGCAGTTTCTGCAACAAGGAATAGCAATTTATACCATCAGAGTTCCTAAATAGGGTATAAATTGACCTATATGTGTTATACATCTTTACCCATTGCACAGCTGATACACAGAACAATCCAAGGCTCATTTACATCTGATGTTTTCCAAGTACCTACTGCTGTGTGGTTCCCTTAAGTCAGTATGGCACACTTATCATTACTAGTTACAGCAACAAATTAAATCATGTTTATATATTACCAACATAGCTGACTGTCATGAAATAAAAAAACAAACAAACAAACAAACAACAACCACTCAGTGAAGACAAATAAAGCTAGTTGAACAAGGTAAACTTTATTAATTTTTTAATGTTTGTTCTTGAGTAGGAGAGTGGATTAACAATCTGTTGGAAAGGCGGTGTAAATCACACCTTGTAGAAGAAGAGTAAAGATGGGTCTCTAGGAGGAAAAGCAATCAACAGAAGGGGTGGAGAAAAAGTATAAATCAGGATGGTTTATGCTTCCTTCCACCTTGTAGATTGCTTTTCTTTCTGTAACCTCCCTCTCTTCTTCTCCCCCTTCCTCTGTCCTTCACTAACAATTCAGCTTCCCTCCACATATACTTGCTCACAAAACTTGAACATGTTACAAAAGCAAAAACACAGTTCATAGAATGGGCTGAGCGTTGTGCTCAATATGTCTTCATTCTGGACATAGAAATGTCCAACTCACAGGAAGTTTTGGATCAGTA
Organism: Dendrocincla fuliginosa; assembly: GCA_035047845.1. Taxonomy (NCBI): domain Eukaryota; kingdom Metazoa; phylum Chordata; class Aves; order Passeriformes; family Dendrocolaptidae; genus Dendrocincla; species Dendrocincla fuliginosa. Next base: position 28,225,817 of record JAWWMO010000043.1, on the reverse strand, counting down.
ACAACTCACACTGAAATTATACTTTGCTGCTGACCTATGGACTAGAGATAGATGAGCTTTTTTACTTAACTATCTGAATCTTATTGTGCCTGTACTGATGTGGGAGTGCAAGGCCACCCTAATGGTATCTGCTGAAGAACCTGTGTAGTTTTGTCATGAGTAGGATCCTAGTCCCAGTCATAGCCAGTGAGAGATTTTATTGCAGATGTAACTCTTAACTTGTCATGAGAGTGAGACAAAAAGTGGAGTCATAAGTAAGGACAGCTTCTGCTTTTCTGGACTGTAAATTTTGGTGCCCATTAGATTTAGGTGTCAAATTTCTGTGCTTCACCTTTTTACAAAGTGTTGGAACACCTGTTATGAAGATGCCTGTAACTGAGATTGTACTCTTTCCTTTCTTGCAATCTCCATTTAAAAGGACAATCTTAGTAGGATTCCATGTCTTAGTTCTGTCTCTGAGTGATCTTATAACAATGTGTGACAGATGTAATCCTTCTGTTCTAGTAACTAATTCCATTTAAATTTTGAGGATAGAAATGTAACATTCACATATGTTCCTTGTGATCAAACTATAATAAAAAACTTCTGCTCTGTCCTCATAATCCTCTTACAAAAAGTAGTGTATTATAGTACTAACCCCACTATACATTATCAAGCAGAAATCCGTGTTGGTGTTTCTGAGAGGGAAGATCAAGAGCTGCATTACATTATGAAGTTAAGGCATATAGTGATGGATATACCTGTGCTAATATATCTGATAGAAACATGAGACTTGTTTCAGAGGAGTGAATGCAGCCAATGAAAATAGAAAATGAAGTCTGTGGAAAATTAGAGAGATGATTTCAGTTAAATCTTTTCCATCCTGAAAATCTTGATTAAGTGCCTTACTTAAACAGTGCAATCAAAAGTTTTTCAATAAAATCTTATTAATTTGCAGGTGTTGGCCTAACAGATGGAATACATTGGACAATAAAGTCTGAAAAGGGAATCTAGATTTCTGTAAGAATGTTTTATCTCTTAATTCATATAACAACTTTACATTTCAGTCCTGTTTATGGAGAACATATTTCACAAAGCTGTTTAGGTGATATCAGAGTTTTATGTTGAAATGTGAACATAGCTGCTGTAGTGTAGCCTGATTTACTGAATGTCCATGAGGACAAGCAAAAACAACATAACATTTCATGGATTCTTTTTTCCCTGTGAGGTAAGAAAATGATATATAGTGAAGTCACACGTGGGATTGCAGAGTTTGTTTCTTTGTTATAAAGCCTACAGTGGTTCCTTTACTCCAGGGCAAAGATTTCTAAGTGGCTGATGATATTGATCCAGAATGATGTATTAATCTTTGCTTTCAGAACAGACTTCAAGAGCTCCATCACAAGAAAATCTGTTAACTGGCTGCTATCAGTGGCAGTTGTTTGTGTCTCCTCTGGAACTCAGCTTTTGACATTGTCATCCTAATCCTGCAGGTTAAATCTCTGAATTCATATAAAACAATTTGTGCAACTATTTCGTCTTTCCTACAAGTCCTTAAAACATTTCCAAGCAAGACTGAATTTAACAGGAAGGAGGCAAGTGTTTCTATTCTCACTTTACAGATGGACAAATTATTGCATAAAGAAGTTTTGACAGAAAAGGTAAAGATTCCAGACAAATAGGAAAAGAACAGTTTTCCTGTTAGAGACACCTGTACTATTCATTTTAGGGCTTTCTCCTGCAGAAAAGAGCAAGATGATTAAGAGAAAAGATGGACAAATGCATTGCAAATGTCTTTTTTTTTTTTTTCATTTGGCACTCACAATACTCATACAGTTCAATTTTTTTGTTTTACTTTTTAGAATTTACATTGAAAAAATAATATAGAGGGTAATAAATATTTCCCATTAAGAATTTAATGATTAAATAACATAATTATTATGTGTGGATTCTTAAAACCTTAAATTTAACCCTTCCTATCCCAAGAACTATGCAGTTAAGTACAGAGAAAGAGACAATAGAGAGGAAAGGAATATTTTTTTCTCTCTCTTTATAAGCTTTCAGAGATGAGACATAAATTACAGTGAAGTTAACAAACACCGAGACCCTTTAGCATTTGACACAAGAGCCTTTTCTCTTTAATTTGGCATCCTAATAATGCTTGGAGTCCCTCTGTTCAGGCAAGTCAGTGGCAGATGCTTTATTGTGTCTGTTGTTTCTCCTCTGGGGCTGTACATTAGGTTAAAATATCACAAATAGCTGCTATTAAAGTGTGAGTCACAGTAGCTATAATTTTTCATGACAGCCAAAGAAAATGTGACATGTTTAGGGAACTCTGTCACTGATGCTAACACTAAGATCTTCAGGCAAATGTTTAATGACATACTCAACATGCTGTGCAAACTCTGCTATCTACCAAACCAAAGGTTACTACTAGAGAACTATAAATATTTGGAAATGTCACCAAACAATAGGAGTTCTTTTCTTCCTGGTCACTGAAGGCAAGATAGAAATTGGACTGATACATGAACTGAAAAAAAAACAAAACAAACCCCAGAGGCTTTTTACATATGCAGTTAGTTTTTGTTTGGCTGCTGAAAATACTCAGTATATCTACTGTCTATGCTTAGTGCAGAACCATGGCTTTCCTGTTTTGATTTGATTTGATTTTTGTCTGGCAGTGAGCATCCAGGCTTACTACTATTCAACTTCTTTTATTCTACTGTACAAGGAAGTAGGAGGTCACTAACACACATACATCTACACCCTCTGAGACTGCAGGTGCAAAGTAAGAAATCCTCTCTGTGAGTAGGGCGGTGCTACCTGTAACGTTCCTAGTGAGATTTCATGGGCTCATGGCTCACCATCATTTACCTTCTTAAGCTAGACACCATATAGTTATTCAATCCTCATGATTACTGTTAGAAATGGGGATGTTTTAGGAGTATTCCAATGACAAATAATGTATCAGGAAAATCTACGGCTTACAGATTTTAATAGGAGTAATGCAAATTGTTACATTGTAGCATAAAAGTCATAGGACCTTTGTACTACTACAGTGTAAGCTTATGGTCATTTCAAGTCACTTCAGAATATCAGCATTGCAAAGGAGATCATTATTGTGTTTCATCCACAGAGACAAGCGAGGCTGTGAACAGTAGAAGCATAGAATAAACTTGGTCATGGAGCTGGGTTTTAATGCTCTAAAAAGCCACGGAAAACACCTGCTTGTTTCATGTGGGGAACAATTGATTTTGACTTTCACTGAGAGAGAGAGTGTTTGGTGGGGAAGCAGACATGGGCTTTCAAATTGTTCAAATGTATGATGGATCTTAATCATGGTATTATGACAGGTTAAGAGTTTAAGCCTGCACAGATTGCAGATGATGAAGCTGCCTGGGGATGGGAACTCACTGCTGCATACTAGCACCTAAATCAGGGTTATGAGATCTTGGACCAGGAGAAAACTGAACAAAAAAAGTAAGAGCAGAATACCTAACAGATTAAAGCAAAAGAAACTGTTTCATATATTTCTGTTCTTTCTTAGAAGGCAAGGACTGCTGTTTTCTTTCTTCATCTCCAGAGAAAGCGACAGAGGTTTTCATGTTTTAATTTAGAGGGGAATAGTATCACATGTGCAGAATTCTCTCTTTTAGGCTGTCTCTACAGTTTCTGTGACAGGGAACATGGGAGCTCTAAGATTCATTGCAGTATTCTTATAAACCCAGGCTCAGGGATAAGCCAGGGCCTTTGCAGCAATAATCAGGACTGGTATGAAACACATGGTATCTCCACCACATCAAAATGGGCTGCTACAGCAGATACTGCTTAGATGGTTGTCTGCTTTGCTGTGTTTCTGAAGAGCATAGCTGAGCTACTAAGTCACACAAAAACCAGCATGAGCTGAGACTTGTGTGTGAGTTTGGGCTCTCAACTCAAAGCACAGCGTGGGGGGCCCCTCCTGTTAAAAGCTTCTCTGCCCTACATGACAGCCCTCCTGGACTTTGTGCCCTTGGTATCAGAGTTGCTTCAGTGCAGGGGTAATGTTCAGCAAGGGACAAATTTATAGCAGATGACAACTGTGATGTTTTTCAGCATAGTTTTAACAGCAGGCTTTGTGGTGGCCTCTTGCATACTGAGGATATCTATTTCCAGGGGACTATTTTGGGAAATTAATCCCCTGTGAGTTCTGTGTAGTTCACACAATGATATGCAAATTCCAAAGGAGATGGGATTTAGGACTCACCTCTCTCCTCAGAACTTACTAATTGTACACTTTGCAGCACATTTTCTTGAGCAGTGCAACGTTGGATAACTAGATGTATTCTTTTTAACTTTGGCCAGGGAGAGTACATCCAACATTCTTATCACAGATGGGACACTTGATTTCAAACTGCACAGGTACTGGCTGTAAAAGGAGCTGAGGAGACAACAATTTCAGACTGAGTGCAATGGCATCAAGATGCTAACAAATGAATTTTGCAATGGAAGTTGTGCAGAAGGCAGTAGCACAGAAGACCGTAGTGCAGAAGACTGTACAAAGGGCAGGGGAGGAAAAAGAAGGCATTTCTCCTACTCTGTATTAGAAGCATGAGAACTAGGAAGAAAGATGGGGGCACAAACCATCTTCAAAGAACTGCAGATTGAAGGCCTAGGCATTTTTCCATATTCATATGGCAGGAAAGGCATAAATGAGGTGTATGCTTAATCATGGGAATTTTCTTTTTGGCAAAAAGAGAAGTTTGAACTGTAGATTTGGGGCTCGGTGACCACCTTTACATGATAAGTGGGGCTGGGACTTGTGATGCATTTTCCTAAGTAATTCTATATTATATGCAAGTAAAGGTGCCATGAGGGTGCAGTGATGAGTGATGTATCACAAACTGCATCAGAGAAGCTGATCTCACCCTTTATTAAAGTCTGAAAAGTTCAGAAATCTAAAAGAAAAAATGGATAGTAGAGGCTATTCAGAGCAAAAGGCATGTCTTGAAGGCTGTAACAGTTATTCAAAGCAGACATCAGTATGCCATTTTCAATGATTTTGAGAAAATATTTGGTGATCCCATATGCCACCATGCTTGTGTAGAGGTGCACTGCTGGCATTATCAATGCCTTTGCAAACAGCCAAAGAGAAGCACTGGGACCCCAGGTGGTCCTGGAGGCCTGGCATTGTGCTGCAAACAAAATAGAACAGAGCATGATTGGCAGACATTAGAGAATTACTGTCTAAGCTAACATCAGTGGAAGCTTTGATGCAAGCCTCTTTCGGGGAATTACAATAAAAGGTAGAGTGACTGAAGTTGAGGTAGGCTTAAATAGGCATTCAGATTCACTTACTGATTGGGATAAGGGACTTCAGGAGCTTGAAAGCAAGAGCCTAAAAGATAGATAACTTCGAGAATGAAGAAAGAAGAAATAACATTGGATTGAAACAAATCCCAGACCGGACTGACATGAAAAAGGAGGAACTCTTCAGCAAAGTGCTAAATTCATGCAAAAGGAACTCTGGGTATATATAGGTGAGATACCTCATACACATTGCAACCAGTTGTAGTCTTTTGCTCTAGCACATCTGGCTTTTGCACTGTGCTGCATACCAGACGGTACCAATGAACAGAAAATAAGCACTTAAATCATTAAATTAAATCATTAAATCATTTAATCATTAAATTTGGAACAAGGGTATATCCCAATTAGATTCCATGATAAATAAGTGCAGAATTCAGCAGAATAAGAGGGGAAGCACTGATCAGAGATAAGATGCCAAGGACTGAAGAGAGAACCCTAAATAAGCCTAACATTCAGCACATGGGGGCTTATATGACACAAAATGGCAAATCCAAAGAGCCAAAATGCTGATCTGGAGGCTTCCTGCTGAAGGTAAGGGAGCTGAGTGTCATGCTGCCATACTAGGATGTGAGTTCCCCACCTCTGGAGCCAGTAGCCAGCTCTTCATGACAGGTGCCACATATTTTTTTTAATAGCGTGCAAGCATGGCTCATTTTTTCCTACAAAAGTATGACAGCTGAGAGTAGAGAAAGGGGAACTGATCATTACCAGTCATATTTACCCACAAAGTGAGGAGACCTGAAGTATTTCAACCCCAGTTTTCCCAACCCAGAAGCACTGTTCCCAGCACTGCTTTTCAATTTTCTATTAAAAAGTCATGGTCCCAGGAACAGTGATTAAAATGCTGGCCTCTTCGCTCCTGAAGAAGTGCAGGTAATTTTAGGATACAGCTGTGTTTTTTCTTTTTCCTTTTCTCTAGTCCAATAAATCCTAAGAATCCTTCTTCTAAGAAGAAGATCTGAGTCTCCTAGGGCAGAAAGAGTGGTTGGGTAGGTTTCCCTTTTGCTGAGAGAATGTGCCAGCAACACAAGTCATACACACTAAGATCTCTTGTCGCATTTCTGATAGAAGAGCAGGTTTGGAACATCTCTGTTTCATGAAACATGTAATTCTCTTGGTATGTTTTAGGCATGGTCTAAGAATACCTAGTCTCTAAGGGTCTGGGCAGCGAGACACGTGGTTTCTATGCCAGCTAGACAATCCTGTAAAGAGAGAAGAAGCTGAACACCAATGTACATAGTTAGAAAACCATATTCGTTAATCCAAGGTATAGTTAACACAGAGACTATTAGAATTGCAGCTTTGCATTGCTTTGAGGAAGTTCTTCCTAGATATAGGAAGATTTTAGGATTTTAGGAGTTTAAATTCCTTTCTTGATCAGCAAAACTAAGAAATCACCATTTCCTATACTTAGAGGGGTATTTTGATGTGTGTTAAATAGGGTGTACTTCAGAGGTGTAATCACAAAGCGTGTTTCATTTGGAAGTGGTTATCCCATTTAGGCAAAACTGATGGATAAAGAAGCTTTAAAAGCTCAGACTGCACACTA
>JAWWMO010000043.1:28200919-28218840 GCA_035047845.1 Dendrocincla fuliginosa | reverse complement strand
GTTTCATTTGGAAGTGGTTATCCCATTTAGGCAAAACTGATGGATAAAGAAGCTTTAAAAGCTCAGACTGCACACTAGGGTTAACAACTGACACTGCAGGAATTCAGATCATGGATAAAAAAGAGCTAGGAAAGTTTAACAGAAATAAATGTGAAGGGATCTGTGAGGAAATAGTGGCAGACTAAAAAGAGTAGGAGGAAAAGCCTTACTGAGGCATTAAACAGAGTAAGGGTTTGACTTGCAACCCTGCTAAATTGGTTTCCTGTAATCCTAGCAAATTTCAAAATCAATAGAAGCCCAACTTTATCTGACTTGAAACCTAGCAAAGGCAAATTTGATTTTGCCTCTCACAGCCTTGTTCTATATTGATGTTGAGGTATTCACCAAGGTGCTGGCTAAAAGGTTGGAATCTCTTCCGCCTGGTTTAGAGGAGAGCAAGCTATTTCCAAGGGCATTAATTAGCAGATAATATATGAAGAGGTGTATTTGTATGAAAGGTATGCCATTCTCCTGTGATTTAAAGGAAGTCCTAAAAGGACCTGAATAAGTGATTTAGAGGGGAGTCCTGGATTGCATGGATAATGGGAAAGCATCACAAATATTGGATCAATAGGTATGGTTCCATTATAACACCGCTTTAGCTGGAGTCAAAGTTAACCACAATTCTTTGTGTCTTCAGCATATACTTCCTTTTGGTGATGATCTTGTCACTTCTGCAGAAGTCATAACAAAAATTCCATCTTGCAGGTATAATATATAACAGATTTGGAGAAAGAAGTCATGCAGAATGTAAATGACATTTTAATGATGATTGCTGATCCACTTCTTGCAGGCCATTGTAATGAAAGAAATTAGGAAAGAATTTGTGAAGTTTATAGACGATCCAGGGCTTAGTCAATTAAGCCAAACTTCTAGCATTAGTATTTCAAACAAGTCAGGCTACTCACAAATCATTACATGACAAATGTGAACTTGGTGAGAAAAATCTTAATCAGCTCCTGAGGAGTTTCTAGCATCTGCCTCTTGGGAAAAAGACATGATGCAAATTGCATTTCTGTAGCAGAAAAAAGTGGAAAAGATTTAATACAAAGGAACAAGCCAATAATACTGTGAACTGCTAGAATGGGAAAAATGAGTCTTCTTACCATGGCTACTATTTCAGACATTTCCACTGTCTCTCCTTATTCATTTGTAGTTGTAGTCCTCCATTTTAGCTATCATTTAAGCATAGGAGTGTGTAATTCTCAATTCAAATATTTAATGTAGAGCAGAACTGAGAAGAAGAACAAAAGGTACTTTGAGTTTTAATCCTCAGCAGCTGCAAGTGCACCCAGATCATAATGCATCACTTTGGAAAAGACCCCACTACCTGAGTATACAGCCCAGGCAATTTATACACCTGTTCCTGTTTCAGTCTGAAATACAGCAATCTTTTTTTTCTGTTTATATCATAGATGCCAGTAAAGAGTATGGATGTAGCTGGGCACCTCAACATCTCCCCAGGATGTCCTGGAGGGCAGGCCAAAATCAGAATGGAAATATTTGGAGTATTCTGCATATGTAATCAGTAAAATCAAAACCAGAAGAAAACAACAAAAAAGCCAAATATTTAAGATTCTTAGTGGAAATAAAAAATCTTTGGTGCTTTTATTTTGGAAATAGAGGAATGTTTTCCAAGCAGGGACATTGCAGTACCTCCAAAATGCAACACGCTCTTCTGCAATCTGCCAGGCAGATAACACAGAGCCAAGCTGTCCTTGCAGCCAGCTTACTGTCAGGTGGTGGAGCCAGCAAGTGTGAGACTGAAAGGTTAAGGCTTAATGACACAAACAATCAGCCATTTGCAAAAACAATGAGTTCTTGGTGCAGAGGGTGTGAAAAACCACCACCAGAGACTACAAATTGTGTTTTGAGGCAGGTGAGGGAGAAGGCTGACAAGAAGCAAACCCTTCAGAGGTGGGATAATGCTTTTTATCATGACAATTTCAGCCCTTACAAAATTGGCTCAGGTGTAAAAACTCCTTCTTCCCTTCATGCGGGAGGTATTGAGACATTCATATACATACATAGTCCTGGGGGTATTCTTCCCTCCTGGGGGGGCATAACTGGCTCAACTACGCTGATGTGGAAGGCAGCACTCATGCCTTATAAGGTGTCATAAACCATCAAAGACCCCCAAAGTGCCTCCAGACTCATTTCTGGGGCCTTCCACCGGAGGACTACCGGTGATCCAGAGTTACATCAGTGTAAAACTCGGCCTTCAGGGGAGGTACCTGGGCATTCGCACCTGAACCTGAGTTACATTAACCCATTGAACTTTGTGTTTTGTTGGCTTCCCCCACCCCCAGTGGATCAAGACTGTGACAATCACTTCAGCCAAGAGATATTGAAATTGCAACAATCAAGTCTCATAGCTGGATCCATGGGTGGTGATACCTTTTTACTCTTATCCTTTCTTTCTCTTTCTTCCTTTCTTTTCTTATGCATTTTCTCGTGTTATTTTTTCCCTTTATATTGCTATATTTCTACAGACAATCACCAAAACAGCTAAATGCCTCTTTTCCATTGTAACCAAATTGTTCTGAAAAAACCTGCCATATATACATATTTATAAACACTGGTCATTTAGTTTGCTTCATTCTAATCTGCCCCAAGGGTTCTATTATTAACAAGAACCTCAGTTACCCCACCTTCAGGGGCAGGTTGTAACAGCAAGGAGCCAGCACCTGTGAAATGGGGGCGACAGCCAGCCAGGGGTAGACTATCATGACACACTAGCCATGATGTTTCCCAGGGATTCTTGTTACCCACCAGACATCTTGCTAGGGAACACAATGTCCCAGGAATGTGGGAGTCCCCCAGCCTCCCTGGAAAGCTCCAGAGATCTGGAGGTTCTGCAATCCACTTTCAGAGCAGCCTGACAAAACACTTCTTGAGAGGCAGCAGGTGGAAGTGCCTGTGGACTCCTATACTGAGTCTTTTCACCTGAGAAACTGAGAGATTGACACACCAGTTTGGGTGAAATTCAGTGGCCTTGATATTGTCCCAAGACGGCGGGAAAAAATCAACTTGAAAATGTTTTATCTGCTTGATTGCAAAGAGATGCCTGTGTTTAGAAAGCCATGCCATCTTCATGTTTGGAAGTTGTGAAATGCTCTTCTCACCTACAGATGATACATCTGTTACATTGTTTGAGGGATTGAGGGATGCTTGAGGGAGAGATCTAGTGATGGATCTGTAAAACTCCTGTTTTCAAGCTAGAACCTTGTAATTGCTCTGGATCTTCCAAGGGGGAAAAAAAAAAAAAAAAGAAAAAAAGAATCAATGAAATCTATCCCACACATCCCAGTCCCACCCAGAGCCCCCAAAGTGAAAGGCAAACAGAAGCAGTGGGAAACAGCTCACCCTGGAGACAGATGCCACTGAAACACAGAGGTGATAACAAAGCTTCATCTCTCATAAAAAACCATTTTGCCATCTGTACCAGAATAACCTGCACTTCATATTACAAATCAGTAGTTTGTACTGCTGTCAATCTGTTCTACAGAATAACATTCCAACGATCGAGTTTGCTTTCATTCGAGAAATAATTTAATGCACTTCTCCTCCAGTTAAAACTGGGTTCAAATGTTGCTAGCAAATACTCTGAACAGGCTCTGTAGAGGCACAGGTCAGGATTACAGTCAAGGTCTAAAGATAGATGCACAAATGGATGCCCTGAAGGCTTCTCAATTTCAGTCCTCAAAAGCCTTAGGTGATCTGCCACATCATGGGAGTGTTCCTCAATGAGGCAGCAACTTGTCTTGAGGGGAGTCCACGGCAAAGGACCCATCTTGTTTCCTTTTGCACATCTGGATCCACAAATTAAGCACCTATGGAGGATAATATGACTCACACCTGCCATCTGACCCAGTGAGCTCATGAACTTACAATTAATGGGACCCACAGAAACAAGCAGAAAAGCAAGCAGCATTGCGTTGGATTAAGAGCTCTTCCTGGGTACTGCTGTTCCTATTTTCAAGCATAGCTCGGTACCACAGATCTCACGTGGCTTCAGAAACATTTTAGGGGGGAGGGGACATAGCCCTTTGTGCTGCATACGTGCCTGTCCTTTTCCCTTTCCTTAATAAATTGCGTGTTTATTGTGGAAAGAGCAGAGATGAAGCACAAGAGGCATTTCACTTCATCTGGCAGCAAGGATGCAAGGATGATGGACTGCCAGTTTCAGCTTTATTTGTGATGGGAATCAGCCACCGAGTGCTGCTACACCATACAGAACACAGCATTTCCTCCTCCCTCCCGTCCTGAGGCTGCTGCCAGCCTGATGACGAGAACAGTGACTTTGGAAGAGCAGTTGAGGTGAGAACCGCAGTCCCCCAGGCAAAGGCACTGGCTGGCCCTGGGAGTCAGGAGACATCTTGACCCATCTTTGGCCTTGTGCCACTGTAAGGAAAAGGATCAGTTTTAAGACACACCCTCTCTTCAGTTTTTCCTCTAGACTGCTTGAGACACACCCTTTCACCCCAAAATTTAGGCTGTGCAACATTTAAGGTCCTTGTGTGAATCTGGTCATCAAACTGTTGCTTTCTGAATAGTGATGTTCTGCCAAACCTTTAGCACAGGTATGAGCAGCTCAGCATTGTTTGCCCACATGCAGACAGGCTGAAATTGCACTTCTCTTGTGCTATTTAAGAGGTTAACCAAATGGACTTCTTGAAGGCTTGTCTTTTAAGCAGAAGCATTCACAATGACTTCTGAATACCGAGTCTCAAATAATTTCCCAAGGCTTTCTTCGTACCCCAAATTCCAAATTATCTTCTAGCCATCATAACTGCTGTCACTGCTCCTGATAAATTTTTTGCCCTCACTTCTTCATTCCCCTTACATTTCAGAAGCAGTGCAGAAATGCAGGTGCAGGGTAAAACAAGCTTAATTTACTATGACAAATAATGCAAGGAATTTCTTTCATGGATTATTCATTTTATACTGAATGCAATAATAATAATTCTTTAAAATTCATCTGAAGCTGCAGTATTTGAGGTTTGCTGTGTTAGAAGGTCAGAGAATCTTACTGCATAACTTAGGCCCTATTTGTCACAGATCGGACACGTTCTTATACATTGAAATTATGGGGAAACAGATGATTAGCAAGATCTATGGTAACTTCAGTGTGGTTACTGGACGGGAGCTGGCTTCTAGCAGACATTAAAGAGAGGGGCAGTGAAAACGTAATTAGCATTCAAAAATACTTTAAACAAGGGATGTCACAGGCAGTCTGGGTAAGAAGGGAGATAGTTATTCTTCCATCTAACTGTACAGCTACAAAAAATGCCCATATAAATGATAATAGGCTATATTCTACACAAAAGAAGACAGCCATTGAATAAAGAAGACAATTAATTCTACATGCATCTTTCAGCATTGGCAAATATCTCTTGAACTAATCTGCATCCCACAAGCCTGGTTTTGGGGACTGAAATTAAGAAGAGTTAATGGATCAGTTTTATTCAGTGCTGGCTATTTCCAGAAGCCAGCAGATAATGAAATTTTATCCGTATGTGGATATAGGAGAAGGCTTATTGTTTAAGTGGTAATTAATGCAACATGGAAATTAATGCAATACCTAAAGATGACAAAGGTGAATGGTACCAATAGAGATGAAAGGACTTCTGAGGTTACAGTGTGAAAAGAGAGAAGAAAAAATCCTGCAAGAATAAGCATTAGAGACCTGGTTCACTCCTTTCTTTGCTCATGGCTACCATAAAGTACCATATTATTTGCTTTGATATAATGTTATCTGAGATGGATTTCTCTGGGTTAAGAATTACAGACTATTGGTCTGTTTAAGACAAAAATGATCTGACATTTGTCTACAGGTAGAAAAGGGATGAAAGGTTTGATTCAAACAGCATGACTATATGATTGACCTAAAGAGATTTACAGATATTTTCATCAGTACGGTAGTTCAAGGTATACAGTGCTATTACAAGTTAGATGAAGCACATGACTAAGAAAAGCCAGCTTGGATTCACCAAGGGCTAATCCTACTTGACAAAATTGATTGCCTTCTGGGACAAAGTAACTTTCTTGGTGGACATTGTCTACCTGAATTTCTCCAAGGCTTTTGAGACTGTTTCCCAAAGTCTCCTCCTGGAGAAACTGATATATGGGGCTCTAGACAAGTGGTCCGTGCAGTGGGTGGGCAATTGGCTGAGAGACTGTACATAGAGGATGGTGGTAAACAGCTCCTTTTCTAATTGGCAGCCTGCCACAAGTGGGTTCCTCCAGGCATCAATATTGGGCCTGACGCTGTTTATTACTTTCATAAGTGTTCTTGATGATGGAATCAAGTGAACCGTGGCAAAGTTTGCCAATTACACAAAACTGAGTGTGGAAGCGGACACATCTTCCAGGATGACCTGGATGGGTTGGAAGACTGGGCTAACAAGAACCTTATGAAGTTCAATCAGGAAAAGTGTAAGGTCTTGCCTCTGGGAAAACATAATCCAGGACTGCAGGACAGCCTGGGATCTACTCAGCTGAGGAACAGCCCAGTGGAAAGAGATCTGGCAATCCTGGTGGACAACAAGCTCAATATGAGTGAACAGTGTCCTTGTGTGGCAGAGGAAGACAACAGGATGCTGGATTGCATCAAGGGCATCACCAGCCCTTATGACACCATAAAGAATTCATTATCCCATGCTGCTTAGCATTGGTCAGGCCACACCTGGAATACTGTTTTCAGTTTTGGTCCCCACTACACAAGAAAGATGTGGATAAGCTGGAGATGGTCCAGAGAAAAGCCACAAAGATGATCCAAAGACTGGGAAGCTTTGTGTGAGAAAAGGCTGACAGAACTGGCTTTGTTCAGTCTTGAGAAGACAAAGCTTGGGAGGAACCTCAGTATCATGTTTCAGTATTTAAAGGATGGCTACAAAGACAGACACCCCTTTTTTACAAGGAATCACAAGGAAAAGGTAACGGGTACAATTTAATTCTGGGGACATTCCAATTGGGCACAAGAGGAAAATTTTTCACAATGTGAACAATCAGCTGTTGGAATAATCTCCCTGGAGAAGTGGAAGATTCAGCTGGACAGGCTGCTGGGCTATCTTGTCTAGAATATGTTTTTGCCAAGAAAGGTTGGACCAGAGGTCCCTTCCAAGCTGGTATTCTCTGATTATGTGAAAAACCATGCCTGCTTTCTGCTTGCCGTAATCAAGGTCCAGGATCCACAAGGAGTTGCTAAAACAACAAAGGCTGAATGATTTCCATTTTCTTACTTCTGTAGGAATGCTTCCAAATGCAACTCTTTCTAGAAACAGGCAGTACTTAAAAATGCAGGATCATACTAAATCCAAAGCTATAGCCAGCTGCATATCAGCATGGCATACTTTTTAAGCAATGGGGCTATAGGGAAGAAGGAATGGGCTATGTTCCCATACCACTGCCAATACTGTCACATGCTGATCTTAACTTACATGTTATAATTTGTTTACTCACCATCATCCAAATTCTGATTTATATGACAGTACTGTAATTTTGGACTTCAAGATCATCATGTTCCCCTGCTTCAGGCCAAAGACAAAGAACATTTGGTTTCAAATTGCTAATAGCTTTTACTATATTATTACTCAAAGGTCTGGTATAAAACAAATAAATATATCAAAATGGCATTTATTTCCTGTATAAATGCAACTCATAAGCCCTCAACTGTTTAGAAGGAAAATCCTTATTATTTTGACATTAGAAAATTTTCTAAAGCTCTCTTGTGAAGCTACACAAAGTGACCTCAACTAAAGGTGGAGCAGCCATAGATAATTGAGTTCACAGGTCTTGCAGTAGATGAGACTTAATTTTTAAATGCTTTTAGGCTAATTGAGTTATTTACTTGTTAGAAGTGCTTTGTATTTACAGACATCAATGCACACAAGCTCATGGGGAATAATGAAGCTCTCCCTCCGTTCCTCAACACCCCTCAGAGGCAGCTCTACACCCCACTGCCCTCTCAGCAGCAGAGTTGCATAGGGAAGGTGGCAGAGGAGAGGGCACTACATTGCTGCTACAGTGGCATTGCTCATTCCTCCATCTACACTAAAGGTTTACCACCACTGTCCAGGAATAGTGTAATAATCTGAATCTTAGACCTGTGGGGGAATATTTTTTTTTTTGTGTAAAGACCAAATGGCACAGCCAGGAGAGCATTAAATTGAAGCAGAATAATAACAAAGGGTTGTACATGGTAGAAGACTCCTAGTGTGGGGTCATGCACTCTAAGGGCTTCCTTCTACCAGTTGTACAAGGTCATTAAAGTTACAAAAAAGCCAAAATTTAAAATATTCTTATTCAGAAGCCATTGCAAAGTGAATTTATTTTCAGCTTTATTATGGAAGGTGAAGGTGAGTTAATCACTGGACTGGAAGAACATGCTTGTATAGAGACCAAAATTGTGATGATTACATTTATTGTGGCCAAATGGTAGGGCAGATCCAATATGGAACATATTCATCAGGCGGTTCTGAAGGAGTCAAGAAATAATCAACTATGAAAAAAAGAATTATAAAACTCAATTTAGACTTCTTCAAGGAGATTATATGGCAAGAAAGCTGTGAGTCCACAGTCAAAAGACAAGAAACCTTGTCCCTGGGTGATTTTATTGCAGATGTGAAGTGAAAGAAGCTGTCACAAATGGGAGAAATTCAACAGAATGTAACAAAAGAGATGAGAAAGAAACAGATACTAATCAATATAATTAGTGAAGATAATTGATAAGAGAGGCTAATAACATCATGTCTCTGGGCAACATAAAATGAGCAGCTTTTTAAAAGTATAGTAGGAACAAATGAAATCCCAGCAATAATACAAACCCATTACTAGAAATGATAGTGCCATTAGTAATGAGACAGGAAATGCAGGAATGTACAATAAATAACCCCCTGTTCTGTTTCCAAAATGAAACTGGAAGAAGTGCTTCTTTCACAGGAAGATGATGAAATACTCAGTTAAGAGGTGAGAAAGTTATTAAAAAACCCCAACCCTTGTATGGGAGTTAAATTGTTTCAAATCAGCAGGCCTGAGTAACTTATAACTAAAAATTACAGCAAGCTGATCTTAAAAGAGTCTTGAGGTTATCCAGGTGTCTCTAGCACAAGTAGTCTCTAGGCAATCAGTCCGAGACAAAACAGTATTAAACCAAGATGGGGCTCAGTAAATTATGACAACAAATGTGATCTGTAATAATCTTAATTATATGTGTGGGAATAATCAATTTGGTTGATACATCTCTTCTGGTGAAACAGCCTTTTGTAAGGCATTTTTCTTATTACTGCCTGGCACAATTAATGCCACCATACAACATCAGTGATGTATGCTTTAAATGGATTAAAGTCAGGCTAATAGGTTAGTGAAAGCAGGCACCAATAATCATCTGTGAATGTAGGTGTTTTACAGAATCTTGTGCCATTCATTGGCATAGAAGGAGACAAAAATACCACCATTGATAAAATGCTGACTAACATAAAGATTGGGTTGACCACTCTCAAACAAATTGAGGTGTAATACAGCAAATATGAAGTTATGAAAAAATATGAAAGGCAGATTTAAGTCAGTCAAAAGTACCTCAATAACTGGGAGTAATTTTTTTAATTCACAATTGCCATGGTTTTCTCACATGTCTATCCCAAAGCAGTACTCAGAATATATCATCCTCCATACTATTTCCTGAAAGCATTGAACAAATTGTAAAAATATTTACTGTGTGCCCTATGCTCCCTTTCCCAGGTTATATACAAAAAAAATTAAAGGGCAGCAACTTTTCTTTTTGAAGGACTTCTGGTATGGGAGGGTACAGTGCTGCTTTTTAAACCATGACTAAGATTCATCCCAGCAAACAAGATGAGAGATGTAGCCGTGCTGTCTTCCAGCTAGGAAGACTGACTGCTATCATTTCTCATTTAATTTCTTAGTTACTACCTAAATGCTTATCAACAAGCCAATCTGGGTTACGAAAAGATACATTCAAACTCTGTTGATAAAACTGTCCTACCATTTGGTGAAGAGTGCAAAAATCCCAGAGTCAGAAAGTCAAGATAGCTGCACTGTGGAGATGTTCTTTGTTTAGCTGAGCGGTGAGAAACATAAGATATGACCAGACACTAGAAAAAACAACAGAGCAGTACAGATCAAGGACTGGAGCCCAGGACTGACTGGTACATAACATGTCTTGAGTCATCTTGGGGTTTTTATCTTTCTCCCTTGCTCTCACATTTTGAAGGAAGGAATTTAATCCTGTTTCTCATAGCCCATGTTGGGCTGAATGGCAGGTGCCCATGGGAAAAGGATGATACCATCAGCTGTTGCATTCTTATTCCAGCTCTGCTGGAAAAGAAGGACAAGACTTCTGTTCGTGACACCTACCTACAGAAGACTATACTGGGTGGTTTAATGAAATGTGATCTTTTTCACCCATATGTGGTGAACCTCAGAGAGAAATAAAATACAAGAGGTAGCCTATTCTACCCGAACTAATTTGAAAGTATGTTGGGCTACCAAACTGACTGCTGATTACCAGCCTTGGGCTCTCCATGTGTGCTCTGTTGACCTATCACAACTAACACATAACAAACAGCAATTGATGTTGGATCTGAATAGTAGGGTTTATCTAAGAACCAGCAAGATTCAAACTTTTGCCCTACCTGACTGGTTCACCCTCATGTCCCCACCCAGCATTATTCTCACTTGGTCTCTACCTCCCTTTGACACGGGGTGAACTCTGATGGCCTGAAAGGTTGAGCACAAAGTCATGTCAATTTCTGTTGTACCACTGCTCATAGGCATCACCTATTCAGGTCTCTGTGTGCCTCTGATATTCATCCATCTCCCTGATTTCCTGGATCTTCATGCCCTTTCATGGTCTTTCATCCAGGCAACGTCTCCATCCCCATCCTGGAGTTGCTTCTATTTTCCAGAGCTTGGACAGCCCGTGTGCAGGAATACACATATAATCATCCCCCTAACTGGTGGTCCTGTCTCTTATCCCTTTACCAATAGGGGTGTTCAAGACATGCCATGTCTTTCTAGTGCTGGTGTTACAGAAGTGTACGACTAATTTTTATGAGTCTGAGCTAGAAAGTAACAGGTTCCTGCTTTAGAGTTCAGAAGTTCAGCAACTTTGGGCATTCACTCACACACGTATGCATGTGTTGCCTGTCCACATTCACCATTTAAGCTCTTTTTTTGCCTACAATTCTACCTAGCACAAGTCAAATTTTGCCCTGCATTGCTTTCAGCATTATCCTACTGGTTGACCCTAGGTAGCTGCGTGACCAAAAGATGTTTCTCAGTACTTAATCCTGACTCCACTCCATCCCCATGTGGCCCAAATAAGGAAATGTTGCTATGGGAATGGGGGAAGAAAATACCTGGTTTTAATCTTCTGCTAAAATCAAAGAAGCTCTGCAGTTAGCAAAATCTTCAGATTGTGCATTCTTACAGGGAGAGATGAAGAAGCAGATATTAGCCTTCATGTTCTAGTTCTGTTATCTGCAGTTTGTTGAGGAGAAAAAAATGATAATTTTCTCTTTCTCAGTGTGTTTTTGTAACCCTTTATTTCCTTTCATTATTTGTCAGTCCATCATCCAGAAGATTTTTCATCATTGTTTTTTTTATTCCAGTAAGAACTTTGAAACTCAGAAATGTGAAGGTGGTAGCACAGTATTTCAATAATCTTAACTTCTAATAACAATATGTAGCCTATAATAACTGAGAGAAATCATCTTTCATGACTTCTCCCTTGCCACTAAAATGTAGAACTGAAATTTGGAAACTGGTCAGCATGAAGTGTTTTGCATGCAGCTACACGTACTAGAAGTTTGCGCAACTTAAACTGTCATGAACAAGATCTAATTAAAAAGAAAATCAAGAAATAAGTAACACCTTGCCTAAATATCTTCAGATTAACACATGCTATTGAATCAACAGGTCTCACTAACAAATGTTAGCAAAATAACTGTAGAATTGCTCATGCCAGTGAGACAGATGAGTATCAATATCAGAATTTTGAAGAAGAAAACAAAATCACAGGAAGCCTAAGGATTCAATCCAGAAAAGTTTGAGTTTTATCTAAGTTTGCAGTCATTAAAGAGAGCCAAAGATACTAATTTCTTTGCTAAAATTAATTGCCACAAAATGTAGCAGATACCAAAATATCAATGGGTTGTAAAAGCAACTGAAAACACTAATGAAAGAAAGACTATTAAATAATTAACCACAGAGTTGTCATTCAGGAAATTCAAGAACACAAGGAAACATCACTGGACTCTTCCTTTACTATTATATTCCTGCTTACCCTGGATACCTGGGAATGTGAATGCTCAATTTGATCTAACAGAAGCAATCTTAAATTCTTGTTATATTCCATACCTCCTCAATGAATTTTACTTTTGAAAAACCACCCACCAAACAACGGATCAAGTGTCTGCTGAGATACTACAAGTTGTTTTCTACTTTGCAAAGGGACAGGGCTTTCTCTATAACTAATTGCACACCAAGCATGCAGCAAAGTAAGCTTCTTGGGAAGTAAATGATCCAAGAATGGTTTAACTGTATCAGGATTACATACTCCAGGGATTTAGCTGAAGCAGAAGGATTTGCATGGTATGAAACTCCTGTGAAATCTCTCAACAAAAACATGTTTTTCTTCCTTTCACATGGTGTGTGGTCCAGCAGCTGCTATTCAGCGTTTTATTTTTTTCAACAATCCCAAATACTGAAAGACACTTAGTAGTCCAAAAGCCAGCTACAGTCTTAATAAGGTCTTCATATTTTTTTAAAGTGTAGTCTTGGAGAAAGTGATTATTCAGAAGGGTTAGACAGTGCTTCTATTTTGTTGTTGAAAAGCCAGGAAGTTGTAGTGCAGAGAAGACAAAGAAGATTCTGTTTTCAAAGGTGATGCAAGTACACATATTTGCTGAGAATGCTGATGCAGGATAACATGATGGGAGCTTTGGCCACGCATCTTCAATTGCATTTTGTTACCTACTCTGGGATCTAAAGTCATGGCAAAGTTGGTCAATAGTGCTTGACGTGTCAGGAGTTCTTTGACAGGTCTGGATAACCAGTATAATGTGGGCATCATTCACTTCCATTTACTTTAGGTCAGGCATTATTCTCCAGTTCATAGTTTCATAAAGCTGGGGAATAGCCTTTCTCTAGGAGAACTTTTAAAAAAAGAACATAGTAAAAAGGAGTAGATGTAGCCATAAATATGATAAATGGCTTGCTAGAAACTACATTAAATAGCAGGGATATCAGCCCAGAGATGAGTTCTGCAACAATCCTTTTGCAAGCCTGTGTGGGTGAATGATTCACTATGTGCTTGCTTTTCATGGACATCATTTAATGGAACATCCTTTGTCACTAGTCATTTGCACTCCAAATACAGAAGACATGTGTTGCTGTTTACAACTTCATCACACTTTCCTCATTCTCCTATTAAATGATGGGAAAAGAAATCAGAAAAGGCACAAGCTGTGCCTCCCACTCCTTTCTGTAGCATTTTATCCATACCTTTTGACTGTCCCTATTGTCATTGAGTTTCTTTGGTTGGTTGGTTAGTCGGGTTTTTTTGTATAGTCTTTGTCCAGGTTTTTCTCACTGTGCTTCTCTGCACTGTAATCCCCCAGCGGGCAATTTTGGATACTCACCTTAGTGCTGAGTCCTGCAGCAAGATCCTGAGTGCTTGAGCACAAACGATGCCCGCATTTTGCACAGTGGCTCTGTTTTCAAAGCGCTCCAGAAACCCTCATTGAAAACCTGCCTAGCAGATAAGTTCAGAGATGAACTGCTCCCTGTCTGAACAGAGCAGAGCTATATGGAGTTAGTCCTTGTCAGAACCCAGCCCACAACTGCATAAAAACTACATAAAAAACTTTCAAAATAAAGGTTCCATTAGGAATTACTCCTGCTATATTTTTCCAAGGGATGTGTCTTCTACATACAAACTTAGAATATTGGTATACATAAAGAAACTCATATATTTTTTTATAAAGAACACTTGTTTGACAGTAAGTGTTGCAGAGATGAAAGAACAAAATAGGAGAGCACACCTCAACGAAGAAACCAAAGACTACCAATTCTAGGTGCCTGTGGAAAGAAATAGCACTTCCTTTGACAGTGACAGCAAAGATCTGAAAATAGGAACAGAAAGTCTACCGTCAGGATGACTTTATTGTAGCCTGTTTGGGGATCTTTATCTCTAAGTTGCTTGCAGCAATACATCTCGTTCAGCTCCTCAGTCTCGCTGATGCACCGAGCTTGACGCTGTGTCTTGGAAATGTACTCACTATCAGTCAAGCTTGTTTGCATTAATGTAGACCACTTTTATTTATCATAGTAATGTACTCCATTTATATTTATTGCATGCTGCCTCCTTTACTTGAGCTTTGATCTCAGATTGACCCAGATGTTTGTATAGTGTACATGGAGGTACTGTTGCTTTTGTGGCTTACATTAACTGAAGAGCAGACCTGAAAAGACACATGGGGCCAGGCTGTGTGGAAAAACCACCAAACATAAGAGACATATCAAATTGCAGTTAAATCATGCCACAATATTGACAACATCTCAAAAAATATTTTTACACCTCAAGGCATTTATAGCAATTATTCAATACAGAGTATGTATTATTTTAACCTCTGATTATAACAGATTTGACAGCTTGCATTGTGGCATGGTAATCATCACTAAAGCTGTCCCGATTCCTGCATTAGTGTTTAGAGGTGAAATGAGAAAGGTTCACTGAGGAATCCCAATTTGTAAAAACAGTAGGTTTTATTTGGCTCTGATTACTCACCTACCATACTTTCACCGGTGAATAAATAAACAAACCAGACATGCATTAGTGTTCATGGCATAAAGCTATGTGAGAGCAAGCCATGCAGGTACTGGCTGACCCCTCTTGCTTGGTGTGTGATTCAGTCCCTTATGTGAGAATGCTGGGCTGGAAAGATGTGTCAGATTAAAGAAAAATAAGAAACGCTCCATGGTCTCTTTTTGGAAAGGTTTCATAGCATTCAGTCTATGGGAAGTCCACCTCCTGCTTTTGCCAGACTATGGATATAACAGGGCTATTGCTAGCAACCAAATTACTGAGACGTAAGGAGTTACCAGCTGGCGGATAAGCTGTGCTACCTAATTGCATGAATGCTCCTTGTCTGTTACAAGT
This sequence comes from Dendrocincla fuliginosa, assembly GCA_035047845.1. Lineage (NCBI taxonomy): Eukaryota > Metazoa > Chordata > Aves > Passeriformes > Dendrocolaptidae > Dendrocincla > Dendrocincla fuliginosa. Next base: position 28,203,617 of record JAWWMO010000043.1, on the reverse strand, counting down.
GAGAAATAAAATGTGAGAGCTGAAATTATGGAGGTGGTTTGTATAAGAAATAAATATTTTATTTCACTGAGCCTCATCTCAATGCTACTTATACAAAATTGCAACTCTGACCTTTGCAATGATTTAAGCAAATGCTTTTTTGTTCTACCTACGGATTAGGTGATATATACACAGCCAGCCATTGCAGAATGACAAATGTGAAACCTATGGAAACTAACTATGGAGACTCAATTTCTTGAGTCTCAATTGTCTTCCCATGTCTGATATTTGGTTCAGCTTGTGTCTAACACCATAAGAGGTATGTGTCAAAATTAGGACACATGAAGCTGTTTGCCAATTTGAATAGGATTTTCATGTCCATAATCTGAATTGTTTATGGATTCAGGGACAAGGAAATTATAACAATGACTGGAGAACACAAACAGTATATAATTTATTAAGCTCATTCTACTCAGTGTATTTGCTACAATGTTGAGCAGCAGCTTTATTTTTTTTCTTTTCCTATTTTTTGAATTCTTTATCTTGGCCTTAGTAGGAGGTTTGCTACTTTAGGCTGGAAAATGGTTATTAGTAGACCTAAAGCGATTTTTCTATTTGATTTCCCACTCCTGTATGTTTATTACTTCTATTTATTGGTTTGCAAAGTCCTTGAAGAGACTAGTGCTGTGCTCTTGGAGATAACTTAGTCAAAACAGGCTTGAGACTTTTCTCCCTCTGCACAATTGTTGATGCGGTATATGACTATAGCTCCTGCAAGGGCTTTAGATTTCAGATTGACAGCATCTATAAAGGAATTGAAAAGAGAAAGCAAAAAGTGGAGACATTCAACTGCTACAGCACTTTTCTTAAGTGAAATCCTAGGGGCCAGATTCTATGTCACTCCATATTGTGTGCACTTAAGTTACACCACTGGAAATTGTAAAGCAGATGTAATTTGCTTCCAGCTCTCAGTATGGCAGCACTTACATTACCAGCCACCTCTGTTAGGGGCCACTGAAGAATGGTGCAGGAGAGTTTTTTTCCTCCCTTAAAGATATGAAATTGTCTCCCGAAAGAAATGGTACAAGTGTCATTGCATGGACTTTCTCTTGTTAAATGTGCACTGGGAAAGGCTTGAAAATGTATAGCAGCCTGGTGACCAGGGAGTCTCCTCCAACGCTAATTTCTGTTATCGAGGAGAAGAAGGATAGAGACAATATTGAATTATACCTGAGGGACAAGGATTCCTGGAGCTGATCAGCTCTCCCAGGAAAATGTCAGTCTGAAAGGTTTTCCAATACTTCTCACTAGCAGTTTTGACATGTGAATTTCAGGTGTTTCTTTGAACTCTAGCTGATGTTGTTGATAATATTTATTATCACAAATGTCAGGATACCGTCCCAGTTGCTTCATTATTGAACTTGCTTTACGTGACCTTCCACAAGATTATTAGTCTGCAGCGGTTTGTGAAACTTCATAACGTCCAGCATGAGCTTCCTGTGGTGACAGGAGAGCAAATGATTAGAAGGACTCTATCTCCACAAGCCAGATGGTCAGCAGTACAAGGACCCTTAATACAACTCTTCTGGAGTTGCTTTTGCCCTGTTTTCTCTCTTTAATCTTTGACCTAAGCAGTTCAGGCTGAATGCTTGGGATGCCTTTCTGATAGGTTTTGTGGAATTACATTTAAGTGCTTACAACCTACGGATCTCAGGTACAAAAGGTTTTAGGCCTACCTCTGGGCATATTTGGACAGCCCTTTCAAAACAAATGAGAAACAGAACCTCTTTCATTGCCCACTTGACTCCAGACGATGTTACTGATATACTGGTTGATTCTGTTTTGCATAGATTCATATACCCCTTGAACATTCCTTTGAAAATTCTGAACTAACAACAGAGAAGGGGGAAGGAAAATGCTTCTTTGATAAACATGTCTTAAAATACTTTTTAACACTGTGTTAAAGAACGTGAGAATCTACTTCCTCTCATCTTTTCCTTGAGATGGGCATGTGCACTTCTTCAAAGCTGGTGCTGAAACCACCACCTTAGTAGTGTTTTAAATTAATTTTCCTTCACCTGGAGGACAAACATATGTGTGTTTTAGAAAAACATCCTTAGCAATTGGATGTGTTTTTCATCTAGATTTGCTTTCCATGTGTCCCAGCAATTGTACAGCCTGCTCTCCTGCTGCTAATACTGACTAGCTGTAACAGATGTTTTTACCTGTCTTTTAAGGGGTTTTCTCAGATCCATCAAATATCTTAGAATCAGAAAATGCACAAAGAGACATCTATTATTTTATGGTACTTCCTTAATTCTAACCATTATTAATACTTCAGTAACTGTGCCTATATCTTTTTTGACAAGCTAATACAATCAACCCTGCTACTTCAGCTCATTGACTATCAGTATGGGAATATCATGTTCCGATGAAATGGTTAACCATTAATAGACACAGTGCTGAAATATTAACCCATTTTGTCTCTCCAGGGCATTATAATCAAGAGATTGAGTAGGATTTAAAATGTATGTGTGGAGATTGCTACAGTACATAGCACATCAAACGATGACTTAAAACACATGCTGAAGAAATCCATTCTTTTCATATGCAATATGTAACTGGAATGATAATTAGAGACAGAATGTTTACTGATCTTTCACAGGAAGATGTAAAAAGGTGTCTACTGCTCCACCATCAATTGTTTTATTCTGCTGCT
>JAWWMO010000043.1:28178045-28200819 GCA_035047845.1 Dendrocincla fuliginosa | reverse complement strand
GAATGTTTACTGATCTTTCACAGGAAGATGTAAAAAGGTGTCTACTGCTCCACCATCAATTGTTTTATTCTGCTGCTCTGGAAGAGATGTAAGTTATAAAGGAAATACCATAATGAACTTCCCACATAGATGAGCTAAATTGAAAGAGAACTCCCATCAGAGTGTATTATGCTGATTGCCTTACTTGTGTCTCTCATATGCTTCTGCACAAACACCAATCTTCTTGCCCTTATCTGTCTTATCATTTGCTACCTTAATCAGTAAAATAAATTCTTGTGTAATGCATGAACCTTTAGTGAGCTTCCACATTTCACCAATCATTCTGGCAGCAGTATACGAAAGGCCTCTTTTGTTAATAAAACCAAAATACACCGCAGTGCCCTTCCAACAGCCAAGAGGTGCTAGTTATATCTCCAATATCTTGTCACTGCCTTTGACTTTCTCTCTTAAAGACCTCTCCTAAGGGTATATGCCAGAATCAGAATACCTGATATGTTAGCTGCATAATTTTGCTGATTTTTTGTCTAATTCTTTACAAAAAGTGGATGAGGTGAACATCCTAGTGATGATAAACTAGAGATAAGAAAATACACTATCTTTCTTGCCAGCTTCCATCTGTGCAAGTTATTGAGGCAGCCAGATAATCTTGTAAAAAATGAGGTAAATCATAAGGAACATCACAGTTTGAATGGTTTTTGTCTTTCATTTACCTGACAGTGCCTTAGATGTGTTCAAATACCATTATTTCTGGAATGTCCATGATACACAGCTCTGATAATTAAAAGAGATTTCTTGCCCTTAACCTCTCATTTTTGCAGTGAATCTGTTAACATGAAACATTACCCAATTGTTAAGTCTAGGTATTGATTATTTCAAGCTGTACATGGACTAATATTGTTTTCCTTGAGGACAGACTAATGTATTTGTCCACAACAAAGGACAGATAGATGTACATCTTTTCTTCAGAGCTCAGAGATTAATTTTTAGAAGGAAACTAGACAAAATGACTTGCACTGCTGTTAAGCAGTTTCTTTCTTCGTTTTCTTTCTTCTCCCACTGAGGGGACCAGTTATAACACAATACTTCAATTTTTGCCACAAGAAAGGTAGGGAGCAGCTGCTTTCACAGAGGAAGAAGCACAAGCTTTGTAGAATAAAGAAAGCATGTGCACTTTTTATTAAAAACTGCATTTTACAACTGAAACGTAACCTGCAGATAAAACAGCTGATATGGCTATTTTGTTGGTTGTTAAAGAGTTTATACTACATTAAATTGACTCCCATGGGTTTAATTTGTCAGTACTGTTACAACCACCAACCTTTCTTATTGAGAAGGTCAATAGGCACAATGTGAAGTCTTGTAAATCATTGCCTTGCTATTTTTGTAATATGTAATGTGACCCTTTTCACACACCTTAAAAATTATAAACCAAAGCACATACTGTATGTCGAGCAAATAAATCAGCGTCTATAAATACAGTCTTTCTTTTAGTTCTGGACAGATTAATTCTACTGCATTTCGTATGTTTTAAATTGTTTTTGGCTTCACAGGCCAAGACCTACTTTTATATTTGGAAAGCAGAGATCCTGGATTTAATCTATTTTAAAAACTTAATAGAAACAAAGTGACCCTGAAAGCATATTTTAAAATTATTCCACTAAAAGCCTTAACAGCTATAAACATTAAATAAATTAAATTATTATACTGAAAAAAAAATCTTGTCAGCTGACAGAAACTTTTAAAGTGAAATTTTGAAAAGGAGAAAGAACAAGTGAGAATTAAGCTAAACGATGACCTAATAACCAGTGCTCCAGGGATGCTTTTTTCCACAAGTGTATTTGCTAGCCATGTTTCACATGCAAACTGAAATTCTTGACGTGGCATCTGGGAAAACTGAGTCACTGAAGGATATGTTTTATATGGGAAACTGTAGCAGTACTATGGAAAAAGTTGTTTTAACCAGGAGACTGTTTACTCAGCAGAAAGCAGGATATTTTTGCCTTTTATTCTTGTGTGGTTTTGTCTCATATTCTTCATGCCTATTACCACCTGTATCTCAGGTCCACACTTGCAATCCTCTGTATCAGTCAATAGTGAGAAATAGATGTTGTTGGTCCTACTCCACAGAGTTTCGGCCTCTCCTGTTGGAGGAAAAAGGATTTGTCAGAGGCATTTGAAGGGGAACATATGTAAGAAAGGGATAATATTAAAATTAAGCTAATATAGCGGGAAAAAAAAAAAAGCACTGCAAAAGCTCTGAGATCTATGAGGCTTTATATATCCCTCAGTCACAGTCTACAGTGAAGTGACTGTGGCTTTGGACATTGTCAGTATCAGTGAGGAAAGGAGGAGGTGTATTTGTTGAACGTGTGACTTCCACAATGCTAGCAAATTCCATGTTGTGGAGCTGAATCAATCATGAGATGTCCCTTGAATTTCAGCTGGGTGAGTGTTGTACAAAGGCTTCATAACTATGTTCCTGTGATGACCCGATTATCCTGCTACTGATTTTGCTGAAGAAGTTTAATATGAGAATTTGCCTATCTTTATCTATTTTATCATGTCTTCATCATTGTATCACTGACGATCCTTTTGTTCTTCCTTCTTCTATTTCTGCTATCCCAGATTTTACTATATTCATTGTTAAAATGAAACATTCACAGTTTGTGCTTACTGCAGTATTCAAGGACTTGGAGAGACACTCCTCTGAGCCAAAGTCCATCAAGAGTGTAGTACAAAAGAAGAATGAGGCTGTTGGGCTAGCAGTGCATGGTCTTACAGGGTCTAAGATAGCTGGGAAGTTTCGTTTATTGGTGAATTAGCCTTTTACCTAGCTCCATGAAAGAAATTAAAGTACAGTGCTTCTTGCACTGTACTTTTATCCTTGTACAAGGCTAGACAAAATTTGACATGACATAAAATACTTTCCCATGAGAAGAACTGGATAGATCATGTCTAGGCTGACATCCAGGTTGTGATCTGTACAATTCCCCAATACAGACTTACATTATTTTTTTAGAGAACACCTTTTTTTTGTTTGTGGAAAGTTATAACTGACACTGTCCTACAAAAAAACTGTGCTCAAGTCATGCTGTAAATGTAATTAGGGAAAAAGTACTGCTTCTTCTTTGTGGTTCATTTGAGGTAAGATCCAAAAAAGTTTGAATTCAGTGATTTCTTGATCAAATCAGGTCTGCTTGCTGTTGCTATTCTGACTATTTTAATTCATGAAAAAGAATCTGTATGCTCACATTTGCTTTATTTCAGGCAGAAAAATCCCTTTGATTTAAACATCTAAGAGTTTTCCTCTTCCTTTTCCCATACCTCTCCAGGGAGCTTTCCCAAAAGAGATGTCAAATCTGCCCTTCAATTCCAAGCCTTTTCTCTACAGTTCTTCCAAATATGTAAAGTAGACCTGGAAGTCAATCTGATTTATGTCCTATATTTTATCTCAGAACATGTTTAGGGGAGAAAGCTGAGATACAAAATGCTGGGAGTCCATGAGTTACACCATAAATATAGATATGGAAAATATTTTCTCCTTTTTTTCTTTTTTTTTTCTTTTTTCTTTCTTTTTTGTTTAAATTTTAAAATATGCATTTTACACACACATAAAAAAAGGCACATAAAACTTACTTTACTGAATGCATACAGCTGAAAAATAAATAAGGCATAACCCAAATTATTCTTGGTTACCAATCTTATCTGAAAAGTTTCTGAAATTTAAGTGCAGATATAATGATTTTAGGATAAATCTCACCTTTTTTTTTTTACCTGTGTTAGTATTATTAGACTTATTAGGCAACGGGAAGAAACTGATGCATGGGAAGTCCTACCTGAATATGAGGTAGAATTTCTTTACTGTGCAGGTTGACCAAGCACTGGAACAGATTGCCCAGAGATGTTGTGGAGTCTCCCTCACCAGAGGTATTCAAGAATTGCCTGGGCACAGTCCTGTGCAATGTGCCCTACAGTGGCCCTGCCTGATGATGATGACGATGATCCACTGTGGGCCCTTCCAACCTTATCCATTCTGTGACTCTCTGATATAAACACTGTGATGGGAAATGGCCTTCCTATGCCCATGCCCACTGTATCTGCAAAAACTGGGCTCGGCTTCGTTGACTTCTCTCTGTTTTCTTTTTTTAAGAACACCTCACTCCAAAACAGACAAAAACCAAACCCAAACCTAATACCTGAGACCTTTTAATCTTTTAATCCAAAAAAGTCCCAAACATTTCAGTTTGGTAGAAAAATAGTGCCTCAATCAATGAGAGAATTATTTCAAATTTAAAACTAATTGTGGGGGACTTGGACTAAAATACATTTGCAAATGTAACTGTGATACACTCAAATATAAGAATAATTTTACCTATTAGAGTTTTACATGAGACTTGTGAAAATGTTTGGCAGTATAATATCCAACACATTCCAGTAAGTTACAACATTTTAATTGTCACACAGGGAAAATAAAATACAAATATTAAATATGTGAACAGTTAGTACTGTAACAAAAGCCCAGGTAAGCTATTTTGTAATCTAAAAAGGAAAGTCAAGACCAGATAATTTATTAATTAATTTGCCTTTATCAAATTTTCTTTAGAAATGTGTTTTATATAATGAAATATATATGTTTTAGATGGCAGAAAAATATTTTACTGACAATGAAATATCCACAATCCAGCAATAAATGCAGTCATGTAATTGGCTATGCTATGACTTCTTTAACTTCAAGATTTTTAGGTGTCAGTAATAATTACACGGTGTATTCATTTATTATCCTATGTTAAAGAATATGCAATTGACTTCAAATGACATTAACAAGTCTGAAAGCTTAAGATTTCAAAATATTTCAAAATACTAAAATAATCAGTTTCTAGAGCTTTTAAAATCGAATTTCAAGAGTATTAGGGTTTTCCACTGAAAATAGGTATTCTAAAATATACAGTGGTGCTACTAGATAATTATGTAATTTAAAACGTAGTTCACTATCTGAACTAACCTGCCCTCTCTAATCCATGATTCAAAGGATGTTGAACGTTAAAAGATTTTCATTAGTTGAAGCAATGTCATATTGATTGAGTGTAATAGTCTTTTGGGAAATTGCTCAGATGTTAAATCAAAACAGGAGCTCCCAAGGGCGCAGGAAGTTCCTGTTCTGCTGTGTTGGTTGTGGAGACCACGGCAAGATCTCTTCACTGATCCTGGCAGTCGTTCACAATGTGCATTTTATGTGGGTGTCCAAAATGGTATAGTGCTGAAAAAGTCCTTATTACTCATGCTCTGGTTTCTGCTGCAGGGTTTTACAGTTATCAAGGGTGTGGAGCATGGAGCAGCTGTGGAAAATTGTGGGGCCGAGAGAATTGAAGAGATGGGTCTCTTTCTTTTCCTGCTTGAACCCTCTTTTCCCTCCCTCTCTTTCTATTGCTTTCAGTCCTAAAGATATGCTTGGGAAGTTCTGTCACATTGTACTTTCTCATCCTATGAGGAAATCAGCTTTTCTGTGGACTTCTGTTTTCCATTTCCAGTTGTATAAACGGAGTTTGTCGGCAGTGGAGCCAAGGGCTCCTTCCTCCCTCTGTCATTTACCATTTTTAGGCTGTCTGGTGGGCCCATCAGACCTTTTGCTTTATTGAATTCTGCACAGTGTAGTCAGGATGATGTGTTAGAGTGAGGTGTGACACAGCAGCAGGGTTCACAGTGACCCTCCGTCAGGAGCACAGGGAGGAAACACCAGCAGACATGTACCACAGGCAACCTGGTTATTCCAGGCTGCACAAGTGCCATGTGTTAAGGTGGTTTCCCTCTCTCACCTCTGAGAAGATTCAAATCAGTGCTACATAACTTCATGTCAAATACTATTTAGGGACAGACTTATGCATGGCTGGAATTCTGGTAGCCTTCTCAGAAGCAATTTTTATTTTATTTATTTTTAGACTCACTGAATGTGTCCTATTGACTTTGGTGTAATTAAATAAAATGCACAAAGATCTCTCTCCTTTCAAAGGCAAAAGATGGAAAGATGATTGGAATAGACATCCCTGCCAACTCCCCTCTCCATCTCAGAGAAAGGAAGCATCCCACATCCCACTTGCTGGAAAGGCACCTGAATTTAGGTTGCCTCCAAATGTGTGGAGACTTCTTTCTGCAGAGGATCCACTGAAATATGAGGATTGCTAGCACTGGCACTCAGCATCACCCCAGTTGCCACAGATGACCATGAGGTGGAAGGTGGAATCCCAGACAGCCAGGCCCCAGGTTATATTTGCCTTTATCATGAACAGAGCATGGCAGTCAAGTATAAAGAGGAAGCCAAAATACTTCATGAAAAATTGACCTCATTCGTTCAGCTGGATTGTGGCAGATACCAGCAGGGCAGTCCATTATGATGTAGGTCACTGGAAACCAGGGCAGCCCCTGGGAAAACCAGTACCAAGGGGCCAGTGGCACAGAGGCTGTTTTGCATGCCCTTGGTCAGTGGTTAAAGTAGTAGGCTTGCTGCTTCTGACTTTTCAGCCAGCCCCCTCAGTAAGTTTTAACAGTCTAATTCAAAAGAAGAAGCTTTAATTTGGTTGCTTAAAATGTGAATCAGGAAATTTTAGTTTTCAGAGATGCTGAACGTCTGCAGCCTCTACTGAGCTCAAAAGGCATAGAGGATGACATCCACATTGCGAGGTGCAGGAGAACATAATACTTAAAGCCCAGCTATCCACTCACTGCACTGGGCTTGGACTTGGATGCTTCATTTAGGGAACCAAAGTTAAATCATTATGGCCTTTGACCTTGAACTCTGTGCTTCAGTTTTATCTTCTATGAGGCAACAGTAAAGTTTACCTACAGTATTTTGAATCAGGAAAAAGCAATGAAATAAACCATGAGCTGAATCATTGCATAATTGTACATTTTTATTGTGTTTATATAATCAAAGGTAATACACCATGTGATTAAAGAACAATCCATTTTTTAAACCCCTGTGATACCAGTTTCTTTCTTTTTTTTGTGGGTAAGGTGTGATAGTGTATGCATATGTTTAGCAAAATGTCCTTGAAAGATAAAATAACATGTGAAACTCATTTTTTATTTTGCAGTAAACTTCATAACACTTTCTCAGATTCCATCTATCGGATGGATTTCTAGTTTACCTTATGTGTGAGAAATGACCTTATAACCTATGTGTGACAGTTGTTCTGGTTTTATTAAGTGCCCTGCTCACTGGTAGCATTGTGGCATTACTCACAGATATTTGTGCGCTACTGCAGAAATCCAAAGGAAATTATTATTCTTCTATATTTAACTCTAGTGTCTTCCTTTAGCCCCATGTCACTTAGAAGAACCTTGCAACAGGATAGTTTTGCTTTTAAATTGGAAAAAGAATACTGTTTTGTTTTTGTTTTGGTTTTTTTTTCTGTAGTTGGCTCTGGTGTTCAGAGCTTTGGAACAGGCAGCTTTCTTTTCTGAAAACAGTTGCCAGCCTTTTAATTGGCTTCTGTTTAAAGGAATATTTCTATGTAGAAGCTGCCACCTGTATGAAGAATGAGGAGGTAAATTGATTTCCATGTAGAGTTCACGGAAAGCTGTCAGAAAAGGAGGAAACACATAGCTGGAATTAGTCCTCTAAAGAATTCTTCTGTTGGGAATGAGGGAAAGAACTAAACCTAAATGAGTTTACTAATAAGGTTAATTTAAAAATTATTCTAAAGGATTGTTATTACTATTATTATGAAAGAGGTTTATTATAACTTTTCCTATTTTCAATCTCAAATGCCAGCAGTAATGACATCTTTCATGAGAATGATATTCATTATAGCACCCTGGGGCTGTGCACTCTCCTCACCTTTTTTATCTCTGACTCTCTCTGCTGGTTTTAATTCAGCAAAAGGTACAATATGAATGCCCTGTCATGGGACACAAGTCATTGCACAGATGCCAGCTCTTCTGAAAGCAATTGAGAGTCTGTACGTGAAAATGCACCTTTGGTTAAAATAGTGTCCACAGCTAAGGAACTGCCAGATGTTTCATAGGCACCACTGATGTAAGAATACCAGAAAAGATAATGCTCCACATCACAAATGGGAGCTTTGGCTGAAGGCAAAATGAAGAGAACAATTAGTATTCCCAGCATAATGAGATTAAAAAATGCTGCAATAGATGTTCCATATTATTAAAAGGTATTGTGATAAGGCTTCTTCTGCAAACACAAAGGCAGAATTATGCAAAACAATGTTTTAATCTAATTTATCTTCCATGCCTTTTATTGACAAATAGCTAATGAAAATTACTCACATTTTCACTCTACCTTATCAAACACTACTAATGAAAAGCCCCACTGTTTTGCATGTATGCTGCATAGTTTCATAAAATTTTCAGCAGCCTATGACTTACTAAATAAAGTTGTCACTCAAGCTTCATTTCCTGCCTGACTGCAACGAATCAAAATGGACACTGAATTAATGCTGAATATTGTCTGTGTTTGATGAGGTCTCTGCAAGATCTCTGTTCTGTCACCTTTAATGTACTTTGCTTGAGGGACTTCTCTGATTTCCTATTGTTTCCAGGAAAATATGAAACATTACAAATGTGTCCCTGAACTCATCTAATTTATGCCTTTGAGAATTTTTTACAGGAATGAAGAGAAATTAAAAAAAAATGGGGACATTAGTCATTGCTTTATAAGACCCCTAGTCAGAAAGGCTTGAAAAGTAGAAAAATAAGTACAACATTTTGTTTGTTCTGTGTTTGCAATAATAAAACAGAAGTGTTAATATTTTGAGTAGTTGTTGTAGGCTCAGTAAACAAAGTAAAATTTAACCTTAAAGCACTGAAATATTTTCATGAGAACTGTGAGTACAGAAAGATATAGCAATTGCAGTACAGTATTTACAACTTTGCAGGCTGGTATCTGCATTTCCATTTTGCGTATGTTAGAGAGGTATATTATACAATGAGACAGCAGCAAACCTGTACTGAGTCCCTTAAACTTTTCCTTTGTAAATGATTCATGCAATTTGTACATACTGAACCTCTCACACCTTTGCTGCTAATGTCAATAGAGTGAAATACCACTGTTGGCTTTGGGGCTGTTCTTTTGGTGTGACACTGCAGGTGATTAGCACGTGGCTTGGGAGGTAGGAAAATCTGGACAGCAGAGAAATTGCAATCTGATCTCACACTTTTCTTCTGAATGGGTCCAAGAGCTGAGCTATTGCATAAATAAAGGTGACAACTTCCTTCACTTGGGTTTTGTAGGACAAGGCTGGCACAGGAGCATGTTCAAGGGCAAGGCTCAGCAGAGTCCAGAGGCATTTCCTTGATGTCTGCTCTGAAGCACCTACACCTGAGAGAAGGTCAGGGTTAAGAGGCACCCTGTCTTTTGCATGCTTATTGCCAAGATAGGCAAGTCCCTACACGTTGTTTTCTATTTCCTGAATGCCAATAAGACTCAGCCACAAGCTGGTTGCTTCTGGGGAGGTAGGACATGTCAGCATCAGGTGGGACTGTAGCCTGGTGGCCATTACGCAGCCTGCTGCCAAACCAAAGTCATTTTTGGGCTCCACTCCTCTGTCTCCATTTTTTATCTTCTCGCACCACACAACACTCAAATATCAGAGGTCATTTTTAAATGATGTCATCATGTGCTGCCTTTTTTTTTTTTTTTAATATCTTTCTCCTCCTCCAGCCCTGACTTTCATGCATAACATTTGCCCTGGGCATTGGGGTGAATTTCTTCTCTCCTATCTCCTTCCCATTTACCGCAGAGTAACAAAGCTGATTGTTACTGTGGTCTGAAAACTATCTGAAACAGAACAAGAAACCACTAACATTCTTCAAGGAAAAGTTTTATCCAGGGAGCCAGGAAGCTCTGTTCTGTTTCAGTAAAATGAGGTCTCACCAGTGAGATGGTTGTAAACCATCTCATTCTTTTTACACAGTTGGTGAAATGGCTCAGCATTAATGATGGTATTTACTTATTTACTTGATGATTAGCAACGTAAGGATGCTTATGAACAAATACAATGAAACCCTTCCAGCTCCTGGTGACCATGCCATTATTCCCAACTCCCCTGAAGACTCATGATGAAGTATAAAGGCTGTCCTAGGCCACACCATTTTCAAATATGTTAAAAGCATATTTAGAGATATGGAGATAGGAGAGAAGAAATTCACCCCAATGCCCAGGGCAAATGTTATGCACAAAAGTCAGGGATGGAGGAGGAGAAAGATATTAAAAACATACATACATAAGCACAGAATTCATATTGCTCTGCCTGATTGAGATTAGATAAAACTGCAGTATTAGATTGTCTAGGATTTTCTTCTGTTTGGAGAGAATGCAATAGGAATCACAATTTGAGCTCTCAATTACAGCTGCATTCTAGAGTGTAGACAATCTCAACTAATAATAAAAATATTTGATGAACACAGATCTTCTTGTTGGATAATACACACAAGGGGCTTCATTAACCATCCTGAGTTTTGCCTCAAGCTGTGTGAGTGCCTTGCAGAAGATATTAATTTTGTATGTTAATGTTTGTGTCATCAGATATTCCTATTTACACATTGAGTTAACACATACTGTTTGCACACTGTTTAAAAGTATAGTTTCTATGTGTTTCTTGCATTAAACATCCAATCCTCTCACTTCCATTAGTGAAGCCATCTTCATAAATGGTGTTTTGTCATTTTTATTCAGACATTGTTCACAACTAGTCACTCCTTTGTTGGGAAAATCTGTCTATGTCCAACATACCATGATGTTGATGAGTCCTGCAGCATGAGTGAAGGTAAAGTGAGACATCTTCTCACTTCAGGTGAAAGTCCTCCTCAAAGACCCTCAAGTGAACATGGCCAAGACTCCTCAGGACTTATTATATGAGAGATCTTGGGTGGAAAGGGTGGCTGAGGCAAGAGAGAAGCAATGGTCTTCAGTCACTGGAAGAGTAGCTCAGTTAAGATGCATATTTTAAAAGCCTGGGCAATTTCTGTGTGTAGATGTGGGCCTGTGCCTATGTTGCTTTTGTTATGTCTTCCTGAAGTAAAAAACTGTAGTTCCAGCGTATGTGCATATGGTCAGCCTTGTTGACTCCACTGAAGGGATCAAAATCCCTCAGTTACTGTACTGCATGCCTTGAATCTACAGCCTCTGAATCAGAATAAACTACGTAGGTCTATTGAGAGGTAAACTTGGACACAGATCAGAGGATAACATGTGCCAGAGTTCTCACCCCAATAAGCACACACAGATGTGTGCAAATGCAAACTGATAGACAACACTTAACTGGGGACTAATATGGACATATTTTGGAGAGAATAACACTGAAGTTTTTCAGTGAAGGAGACAATAGATGTTGGTTCCAAGGCTGAAAGGTCTAGGAAAAGGCAACCAGGAACAGACCAGTGCTACAGTCCATTAAAGCACAGGACAAAGGGAATAAGGAACTGAAGCCCCTGACTACTGAGGGAGCTCTGCCCAGACTTCAGGTCTCTATGTGAGTGCACAATGTAAAAGGATGCCAACAATGCAGCAACACAACTTTTAAAAGGAGCCTTTTGCAAGAAGCTAAAGAAGCCATGGACTACATGACTCTTACGGGTTGGTTCATAACAAAGCAATCTGTCCAGCTAAACTGTAAATAACTACCTGATGAACCATACAGCTGCTGAATAAAACATGCAAAACCCAAGCATACAGCTCTTCTGATCCATTCTTGCCTTAAACATTTCAAGTGATGCTTATATATTGCTCTTAATACAACTACCAGTCTAAGAAACAGTGACTGGTAACAAGACATTTTATCTTAATCTGTACCTCTCCATTGATCCCCTAGAAGCTCTAAACATAATCTGGAGATGCCTGCTCTCAGCAGGCAAATCCACACATGATTTGATTTTCATGAAGTCTCTGAGACAGGACTTGATACGTGTTTGATATAGTTCTCACAAAAAACCCAAACCACCCCCCAAAAAAACTCCAAACCAAAATAAAAACCAAAATTAAAAAAAAAATAAAAAGGAGAAAATTAATATGCAGCAAAATGCAGGCACATGGAGAGCTGGACACTGTTCAGATTTAATATTTGTCTGTTTCTGATTTATTAACCCAATACAGATGCACCTGTTTCTTTTGAGCCGTGTCCTATTCTCTTCCCAGTTTTCCACTTGCACTGCCAGAGGCATAACAAGAATAGCTGATTTGCCAAAATGTGCACAGTACCTGCTGGCTGGAGAAGGATGAGGACTTAAAGCAGTCACAATATCATTTAAACACAGGTACATTTTTGCATCCTATAGCAGCAACTGAAAACATCACTATTTATTTCAACATAGTGTTTTGGCAGAAGAGCAAAAGAAAATATTATTGATGGAGAAGACAAGTAATCATAAGACACTAATTCTTCATAGTTCTTTCATGAGTTCCCTGTGTTACCTCAGTGAAGTCACATGGACCATGGTTTTCCTGCATTCATGAAGTTCTCCCCAAACCACTACCAGCACTTGGCCTTACATTGGGTCTTAAGCAATCATGTGCAGCTCAGCACTCCAGAGCCTTACCAGCTGAGTATGGGTAGGTCAACACACTCACCTCATCCCATCACCCACACAAGCACATCTTATTCCTGAATTCTACTTGTAAAGATAATGAAAAGACTTTTCTGGCAAGGAGCAATATGAGAGCTGAGCTACAGAGCAATTTCTCTTTCTGTAGTTATTAATCACCGGGCGAGGGATCTCTCCTTTACATGTTAACCACTGTGGGCTCACTGAAAATCAACAAGCCAAACCTAAGCTCTTTCAAGATTTTACTTTAATGAATCCCCTCCCTCCAGTGCATCTGAAATTCAGCTGAAATTGCCAGCTTCCCTAGTTTCAAATCTGAGCAACGAGGTTTGACATGACTAACTGCCCGTAAACAATCAAAATAAAAAATGCTTTGCTGCGTTAAAGTGTTGTACAGCTTGTGAGGAGACTTTCTGGAGATGGACATACCATGTCTGAGGATGAAGGAACATGTAAGGAAAGCAAATCAGAGGCACTAAACCTTTTAAAGATTTCATTTAGCTAACATTCTTCCAATTTTTTTCATTTAGCTAACATTTTTCCAATGTTTCAAATAGCAGCAAGAACTTCTGTGTGTTGGCCTCTTGTGGGGCACACACAATCCCATGACCACCTTCCCTCGGGAGTGACCAGGGCTGCTGGACCCCCAGCTGTCATCCTCCTTGTAACTCCTTCCATTTTCTCAAGGCTGGTGAGCAGCCTCTGCCTCCTGCACCAAATAAATTCACTTGAACAGCCACAGGCAGCATTGACTGTGAACAATGCAAGGCAACAGTGCAGAACACATGCTTTGTGCTTCACCATTCATCAGATATTGCTCATGCTAATGAAATTGTAATTCTTTCTGAGTGGGGATAGCAAACTTACAGCAAAAATCAGTTTAAATATTTAGCTACTTTGGTTATTGAAATAAGAACTCTGAACAATTTCTGGACCTACATAATATCCTTGTGGGAGAAAATACTCAGTTGTTCTGGGCTGTCGTGGAATAAATACAACTTTCCTCTAACATTTTAACTAAAGATTTTCTGGAAAATAACAGAATAAACCGTATTAAAAAAACCTTTACCCCAGGCTACTATAATGAAGAAAAAGTGTTCCAAATGTGAACTAATGAAGTAAAAAGTAATGAATATTTAATTTGTATAATTTACCAAAGTGCAGTTAAGAATCCAAATTACATTCTTCACAAACAAAGTGTTCATTAGGCCTTTACTGTAGCTTGCCTGCAATCATTACATTTTTTCCTGTATTAATATTACTAAGGTATTACACAAAGGTGAATGAACATCTCATTGAGAGTGTCTAGAAGGTTCAAAGGAAGAAAAGGAAAAGAGGAAGGCAGTGGTGTCTATTAAATTTAAATAAGCTACCTGTTTACAGTGAAAAAGATAAAAGACTAAGCACAGCAAAAGAGCAACTGAGAAAAGGCATAGGAAAGGTAATTGAGTTTTACATTATGGGCTTCTTCACTTGGCAGTGTGAATATTATTGAATTAGCCCTATTACTATAAAGATTACACAAAAGCAGAACAGTGTGAAGGCTTGGTATGAAACTTTAAAAATATCAGTGGAGGTGAGATAAGTGCTACCAAAACTGTGCACAGGAATGTGTCAGAGAAAGAATACACTGGTTTGCGTTCGGTTTTTTTTTTTTTCAATAGAACTGAACTATGGTGTGATGTGAATTTTAATAGGAGCACACAGAAAAATGAAAATGGGAACAAGCTAAGAGTCTATGCACAAAGGGAAGGATTTCACAGCCAGAACCTGCACAGTAAATATCAAGAGGTGAAATATTTGTATTAAAGGGAATGTCCTTCATACCATAGCTTAATTTAACAGACTATCCCTTGACACATCCTCTCTGTCTCTAGCTTACCAAGTTGACTCTGGTACAAGGTCACATATTTACCTGAAATATGGGTTTCACATTGTTTCATAGATTCTAAGTAAGAATTAAAGGTCAGCAAACTTAAATCACTGATTGTGGACCTAAAAACTGTGTTCTTTTTGAGTACAGAAGATCAAACCAAAGTGGTGCAGCATTGCTTCACCCTCTTTTCCAACTTTTCCTTCAATGCAATCCAAATTTTTAGCTGCTCCCTATACATTATTTACTTAGCTACTGACACAAATTTTTGTGCAAAGCACCTCCACAAGGTGTTCTAATAATCTCTAAAATTATAGCATAACACACTCAATGTTTCACACTTTTATTCCAGAAGGCATCAGGGTTATCCTGTAAAAATAACTGACTTAAAATCAGACTGCTTTTTCCATACCTCACTGAAGTGGGAGAATGGGACTACTGTACAGGAGTACTTACAATGGCATCAGGGATCCTGATTAACCATAAGAAGTTCTAGTGCCTCGGGCTGGCAAGAAAGTCTAATCGGGTATTAAAAGAACATTATATTGACAAATTATACATTCTAGGAGTGTGTATAGGCAGCATGCTGCGTTCTTCACTTTGTCATCCCCATCTCTGAATGAAAGAATGAATTGCCCTTGCCACAGGTCACCCCTGTCTATTCCCACACCTTACTCAGCGCTGTAAGTTAGCAATGCAGCCCAACTGGAAGGAGTTTTGGACAGCTGGCAAGCAGAGTCCAAGGGGATCTCCTGCCTGTTTGATGCAACTCCTGTCCACTTGAAGACAGAGCAGGCAGGTAGTTGCACAGCCTCCCAGGAGCTCAGCCTTGGCAACTTCAGGTGTTGTCAATGGAAGGGCCCAGCAGGGTGCTGGACTCATAGTCCTCCATTTAGCGAGCTGTTTGCAGAACATGGGAATGCAGCACGGAAATGTGCAAATGATGATCCATGAGAGACTGATGACAGAAGGTGAAGCAATTAAAAAACTGAAATTATAGGAAAGATACAAGCTACTATCTAAACATAACCAGTGATAGGTCCTGAACATAATTGCATACGAATGGACAATTTTCAGGTTTTATCACAGATATTTCTCTTGCTGTCTTAGGGTAATTTAACAGAAAATTAGTAATTCCCATCTTTTTGTTCCTCAAAGAGATCAATAGTCATGTGACACTAAGGAAACTAAAGTGAGGCACTGGGGTATGGAAAACAGAGGTGAGCTGAGTCCATAGTAGCTGCTACAGAACAGGAAAATGCCATTGACCTCCCAGGGAAATGTCACTGACCTCACTTCTCAGGAGTGTATTAGCTCAATGTCAAATGACCAGTTTAATTTACTACCTCAATTTGCTCTGGACTTCATTTACATGTGCCTTAGTTGGGCATATCAATACCTCCCCTGTGAGGACAGTGCAGTTTTGCTTGGGTAGCCAGCTGTGGAGGAGAGTTGCTTGTTTGGAATAGAATGCTATACCAGAGGCATTGGTATGATTTCCTGGAAGCCAAAGAATATTTTTGTTTTTTGGACTAAGACATAATCCTAGAAAACATGGATGGTTGGAAGGTGGCCTCCTTGAAAGTCCATGGACCCGGTTTACCTGAGAGTAGATGTGCTATGCCTCCACCCACAGACATGTGCAATGGGAAGGCTGGCTGTGACAACTTGCAGCCTCCCAAATGCCTCATAAGCTGAACCAAACCCAACTGCAGCCCTTCAATCTTCTGTTGTTCCTCCATTTCTGTCTCCAGCTATTTCTTTTACTCTTTCTTTTCCATCCCTGTGGTAATGCCTACTCTCCTGTGCACGTTTGCCTCCATCCCATCTGAGCTTTGTGTGAGGAAATAACAGCTCTGATTATGAAATTACCAGTATATGGGCTTAGTCTGATTATGAAATTACCAGTATATGGGCTTAATTAAGACCTGTGATGATGATAATTGCTTCATGTTCATGATCATGTCAATAATCCAAATGCAAACACTATGAAAAGTGGTTTAGCAGGGATTACGCTGTCTCTGAATATGCCAGACAAGATCCAGCAAGGCCATGTTTTGCATATGGCAGTTACCATGGAAAAGACAAAAGAAAGGAAAGTTGGTGGAATAGAGAAGGACATGGAAGTGCATGTGGAACAGCACTGAACAGACATGAGCTAGGCATAGTGAAGCGGGGAGTGATGTGGCCAGGGAAACTGGCCCCGGGTCAGAAAGCAGCTACCCCATACTGAGCATTCGCCGTCCAGTCAGCACTGAAATGTGTTTTAGCCAAAGCCAAATGACAAAACTGGAACTGAAATGTGACCAGTGCCTATAAGTAGGACTTTTCCTGATGAAATACCTGTGTGTTGATGAATAGAACAGCAGATGAACATTTTGATGTAAAACTTAGCACAAAATGATAGATTTCTATGCTAGCTACAGAGAGGGTTAGGTATTATCCAACCATCATCATCTGAAATAGTGGCAAAAGAGAAGCGAATGGCTATGATGTGAGCTGTGGATCCAGGATATCCAACCTCTTTTTATAGGTTTGCTGCATCACTGAACCAGTTCTAGCAAGAACCGTGGACTGGACCATTTTGTAGTGAACTGTGTTCTGGTTTCCCAAAAATGACCTCAGATTGATACTGGTATTGAAACAACTGGCACCTAGTTCTGTTGGCAGGGAGTGAGATATTATTCTTTAAGGTTAAACTGTGGATAAAATGTAAATATTTTCACTGTGTGTAGTGGTTCTTTGATGCAGCCATGCAATGCTCCTCAGGTGAGCAACCTCCTGAGAGTGGTGTTTGCTGTTTGGCCCTTGGACTTTTCAGGGCCGTGTTTGCAACATGCAGCTCACCCTTGACGTGGGATTTTGATAAGAAATGCTTCCCTACTATAGCTTCAGAAATACAATGAATTAGACTGGGGAGTAAGTAATTTGTATTGAGGCATTTTCAGCCCTAAGGGTGGGAGACCCCCTAATTCCCTGCCTTATCCCTCCTGCAGAATCTGGGAGGAGTTCCCACAAAAGAAATGAGGTGAGAGTGCAGACTTGAAGGTAAGCCTGGCTCAGATGAGAAGATTAAAGGCCATTTGCTATTCACATCAAAATGACTTTGGAGCAATGTTCTATAAATATTAGAAATTTCATCAGTTTATTTTTATCATATGTAAGCATATTCCTTCTCCTTCCTGAACATAAATGAACTGGCTTAATCCTACTCTTTTTCATTTAATAGAATTATTATTCCTTTTGCATCTTCCCTGATGCTTCATATCACTGCTGAGTATTTATTAAGAGCTAGTAAAATTCATGCATTTTGCCTGCTTTCCAGGTACAGAAAAATACAGAAAGTAGGCAAAGTGCAATCTTTTGTACTTATTCAACAGAGAATGCTATACCTATAACATACTATTAGATTATATAAAGTAGTAAAATTGTTGAAATGAAGCAAAAATTTTCATACCTCATGACCCAATCTTGCAAAGGGTTGATGCTGCAGTTTTCACAAAAAAATGGGATGATAAGCTGGAAGACCACAGGCAGTTTCAGTTGCACAATACTGCATTATGGGAAACAGGACCAGAAAACACAATTTTTCAATCTGTTTCAGTCTGGGGATAAGTCTAATAAGTTTTGTCTGGAATAAAGACTTTGCATTGCAAATTGAAGTCCCTAGTCAAAAAACTCTCCTTAGTTTTCCCCATTCCCCAAATCAATTTTCTTTTATCTTTTTTATCCCCTCATTTTTCTTTTTTCACCATTTTTCATTTTTCCCTATTTTCGTATGATTTCTCAAAAATTTTTCACTTTCTCCAGGGACCTACTCATTAAAACTCTATTCACCAAAAGAAGAGATAAAGACCCCTATTCTCAAAGAAATCTGTACATTTAATTCTCGTCAAAAAGATGTGGGCTCATGCTAACACATTTGATATTTGCGAATTCAAAATGTATCTCACCAAACTTCTCTGAAAAGGAATTATATTCATTGTGCATGGAAAATTCTCAGCTCGTATTACTAGTAAACATTTTTTGCAAACTAGTAAATAATTGTGATAATTTTATTTTAATTTTATGGTTACATCTCAATTATAATAAGTAACTACATATGTAAAACCTTTAGCATGTTAAAAAAAAACAATTTTTTTCAAACACTTACGTAGGAGTCATTCAAATCGTGAAAAATCTGCAGGGAAATCTTCAGAAATAATTAAGAAAGTTTTATTCAGACTTTAGTAACATAAGGTGTAAATGTTCTGCCTTGAAGTATCACTTTGTTTATCTGTGTATATACACATATATAAGTAAAAGAGTACATATATACTATACATGTACATACTACATATATATACTCTTGCATATACACACACACAGAGATATACCTATCTATATATTTCCATTTATCCATAGATAGATATTTAAGTTCTTCCCACACATAGTTTTATGGAATGCACTGTGTATTCTTTATCTTTCTTATAAGGTATAAGGATGTAGAAAGCCATGCACAAGTCCAGATGTCATATAGGACATCACTTTTAAAACGGTGATCAGTCCAAAAAAGGGGGAGAGTGCATGTATGCACAACGTCTGAAAAATTAAACTGATCTAGTGTCCTCATTACCTCCACCAACAATGCATAGATGTGGTCTGGTACCACTAAAGACTGATTCAAGATAATTAACAACATGGGACCATGGTATAAAATGTCTTGATCAGCCACTCAGTGAAATAATAAGAACCACCATGCTGATGGCCTGAGAAGACCTTGTAGATTTGCAGGATTCACAGAACATGGAAGGATGCCCAGATATGGGGAACAACAACCCACATCAGAGTTTGGTTTAGTTTAAGGCAACTGGTAGTACAGAATTTTACATGTATCTTCAGTTAATGCAGAATACATACTTGCAGCTCTGGATGGAAACTTTCAGGAAGAACCTGAGTAGGATGAATGTGTATGGCTGAGAAACCAGTTTGGCAAAGATCCTAAAAAAGAAAAATCGTGGAAGAAAATAAGGTGATTGACTTGTGCCATGACCCTCTTTTACACAACACCTGCTCATGATATACAAAAATCTGTAATGGGACATATAGATCCCAGACTATGACTTTCTGGAAGGGCAGAGCCTGAGCACCTGTGGACTTCTCAATCAAAGTGGATCTGTCTCATTAACTCAACCCACTCACACTATGGATGATTTGAACTGGATCAGCAGGTGAAATACTTTTTCACAAGGTAAGTAAAGAGGGTGCAGGTCACAGTTGGTGCTGTGCTTACATCTGCCTTACTCTTCACCCTGGTCAATAGTCACTGCCATAGGTGAGCTTAAGGAAAGCAAATAAATTGCCATTAAGCAGATTCCACCATACTTAAATGAGTAATCATAAAATATCACTGAAAGAGGAAAAGGGGCATGAAGAATATTTATAGACAATTATAAAAGTGGTGACTTCATACAGAGACTTGAAAGCAAGGATTCTGAATCTGATATATTCGTGGGACTCAAGGAAGACACCCAGAGGTAAGGCAACAGGAGGTTGAGAAGGTGACATTTTGGCTGATCTGGAAGAATAGGTGTGTCAGAGAGGCTAATAATTCATCTCCCAGAGAGAAAGTCTTGTCACTGACAGTGCTGGAGGTTAGGAGATCAGAGACAGCTTCAGGGCAACCTTGAAAATTCAGTTCTGGAGGTACTGAGTTTGATATGGGATGGCAGCTAATCCAAGGCGAAATATCCAAAAAAAGGAGTATGAGCCTGAGAGCATGCATATGCAGTGGAATGAGATGTAAATTTGAGAATTGTTAGTAAAACCAAATGGATAAATCTACTCAGCAATAAGAAAAGGACTAGAGGAAGATGACAGTTGCAGACAAAGAACTTGCACTATTATTCATAATTGGATATGTCTTTACTTCCCATTTATCAACACCTCATTTAACCAATGTGCAGGTTCACAGGCAGTTAGCAAAATGAGGAGGATACTGGAAATTACAAAAAGGAGTAATGAATGTCTGGTTTAAATGACACGGCAGATAGTTTAAATGACCTTCACTGTCCCAAACACTATAAAAACTAGGCACTTCTCACTGCAAACTTCCATGCAGACAGAAGCATGACATCTATCCAGAGAATGTACACGGAAAGACACTTGGTCTTGCCAAAACCTTAATGCTGAAGCTATAGCTTTCCTGATTTTCTTAGGATTGATTTGTTGAAGCACTGTCATTTTATTACACTTCTTATTTCAACCAGGTATTTAATGGTAAACAATTCATGACATGATCTCTGGTGAATATCAAAGACTCATTTGTAATGAAATACACTAAAACTGCCAAAAGTTAAAAAAGCAAATGTGTAAAACAAACCTTTGCCTTTGAAATTAACTAGTTTTTGAAACATCTCTTATACAAAAAGCAAAGCAAAGCAAGAAAGCAAACCAACAAGGAAACTAGAGAGACGAAAGAGGATGAAACCAGACCAAATGACAGATCACAAACCTGGGTAATCAAGTAATATGCAAATAGTGGTAATCAACAAGGATAACAGGAAAAACATGATCAAAGCTAAACTCTTCTGATATGAATTACTCCTAGGATATGCTAGAAGTGCATTAGCACCCTGTAACCACAATAAAAGAGTCAAACAAAATAATTCGTATCAAAGAGTAGCACACAGAAAGAAAGAATGTATAATAAAGTACCACATGGTAAGCAGGTTCCACCTCTTGCCTACAATTAACTCAAGAAAGGGAAAAATGATATCCCTGAGATGCAAGACATTAAAGCAAAAATTAATGAGGAAAAAAACCCCAAAACCCAGTAACAACAGGAAAAAAACCAAACCAGCAGCCAAGATTCTGCATAAAAGAGCTGAAAGCATTTGAAGAACTGAAAATATGATGAAACATAGCAAGCCTCTCAGGAACCATGGAACTAATTATGCCACATTTCCTAGGGATCCTCTATATTCCTTGTCTTCTCAGGAAATAAACCCACCTTCTCTTGTTCTTGTGAATCCCACCTCCAACATTTGTTATGTATTTTTTCAGTACACACTGCTATCCCCATAGTCTTATGGGGACTCTTATCACCCTTCTATGTCACTTACAGCGCCACAGTGCTCTAATAATCCCCTGACAACAGCCTTTCCCATTTCCCTACTTACCTTCCATGTCCCTTATGACCTTCAATGACACCCTCTAGCGTGTCCCACGTTTCTGGCATCTCCATTTTGGGTTGTCCTTACTCCGATGTGCCCTATGCATCACCAAGTCACAGACCTGCAGCGATTTGAAGGACTTCTGGATGTCTCCAGTCTGACTCACCTTGCCCAAGTAGAGTCAAGTAGAAGAGGTAACTCATAGCCATGGCCAGGTGGGGTTTGAATACCTCCAGGGACAGAGACTTCACAGTCTCTCTGGGCCACCTTTGTCTGTGTTTGACAACATTCACAGTAAAACAGGTTTTTTTTAATTATTTTTAGGTGGAATTAACTGTGCAATAGCTTTGTTCTGTGATGTCAATACATCCCTCAGTGTGACCAGCTCTGAGCCATACCACATTGACCTGCTCAGAGTACCCTTAACCTCAAATCTGCATGTCTTGCACCTGCATGCAGAGGTTGTCATCTCCCATATTTTTAACCACTGTGCTTTGCTTGCCTTTTGGCTGCTAGGCAAACCAAATACAACCATCAGGGCTGACCTCCCTCTCTTTATTCTTGGTGGTAGTCTTCATAACTTTTGACAAAGAAAGCCCAAACTTAAATGAGTTTTTATTCCTTCCCATTGACAGTGCTTTTAAGTTAGACTCTGAAGCTACTTTAAGTCTCCAAAGATGGGGGGAGTTACACCTACAAATTAACAGCAGCACCTAGCCATAGACTGCATTGAGAATAAAGAGATAAGACTGGAGATGGTCTTGTGACCCAAAGAGAAATTTAAGATGGTCATGATGGATATTATTACCATTTCTCTTCAGTTGGGGTAAGTACTTGAGAGCCAATAATAAGGTCATTTCCGAAAAAAAAGACAGCATACTTCAAAAATCTTGAACCATGCAATGTATTCCACACAAATTACAGCTACTGTGATTCCTCGGCATTGGTCTTTTTAACAAAGCTTTCAGGGAGCAAAATGATATTTAAGCAAGAGAAAAAGAAAAGGCATGATGCCAGATTCACTTGATAAATCAGTGAATGGCACTGAGCACACCTTCAGCTAGGAGATAATTTTTCTTTCTTGTGTTGCCTTAAGGAGTGAGGAAAAAAAACCTTCTGGCAACTTTAGTAGGAGATAAGTGAGCAGGAGCTTTAATGAGCCAACAGGCTCCAGGAATACATTCACACAGGA
>JAWWMO010000043.1:28111541-28177945 GCA_035047845.1 Dendrocincla fuliginosa | reverse complement strand
AGTACATTAGATCTACAATAATTTCTAACATCTATAAAACTGAAAAATCAAAAATCAAAGAAACCCTTAGGCATCACTTGCAAGGAATCTGCAGAACAAGATTTGTATAAAAATAGCTTGTAATAAAAAAACCCCCAGGTTGCCTGGGGAAAAGAGTAAAACTATTCTAAAAGAGCATCTGAATCTATGAATGAAATTAACTAATTTAGTAACACTGAAAAATATTGGAGAGACCAGCTTCCAGCTGAGACAAGTTTAGTAAAGCACCTCCTGGCTTAGTATTTTGGCTCACCTGGTGGAAATGAGTTGAAGGTCTCAGCTGGAGCCTCAGCTGTGCTAATGTGCAGGACATACATTGCAAGTCTAGATACCAGATGGGGGATTTTGCTTACTGCTTAAATCAGCTCTCATGGCTGGCCACCAGTTGGCAAGCCCAGAAGCATTTTAGGTTTGTATCATGCTAAAAAGCACAATAGCAAAGAGGGGAAATGAAGAACATGACTACAAAGGTAATCCCATTCTCAAGCAAACATAAATGTGATTGCTTTCTGTGTGATTATAGGAGTCTTGTATTTGCCATTGAAATCTGATGCGTAATGATTCTCATTTTAAAGACAATGTAAATAAAAAGATATCAGTGTACATGCACATATACAGGGACTTTTAGCTAAAATACTAGAATCCAGGAAACACTATTTATGTTTATGTGTTTTGCAATCCCAACTGCAAGAAAGCTACATACGGAAGTATGTGGCAAAGTATGCCCTTTGCTGCTTTAGCATATTGAAGCTATTTCCAAAGATACCTTTCATTGATTTAGGAGCCAGGCATTTAACTGTCTTTGAGAAGCTTCAATTTGTTGTTAGCTTACATTTTCTGCAGGGCCGAACATGTATTTTGTAAGGCTAATGCTGTATGGCCAGATGACAACAATTACACAGCCTAAGACTATCTCCACTCTAAGTTTCTTTATTTCAAATACAGTCCTATACTCATCTATCAAAACAGCTCCCAGACTTGAGCTAGAGACCTGAGCAAGTTCAGAGTGCAAATATGGTCAGTCCATGATATTACATATTCAAATGACAATTCAGTTGGCTGGTAAACTGATACTCTGGGCTACTAAGGCCACTAAGTCCAACCTCAGCGGTAGTACAATATTTTCTATTGCATTTGTCACAATGTGTCAGAAAACCCTCCAGCTCTACAATCTTAGGACAATAGACACACTTTCACTCCTGTGGGGGCTTCTGAATCTCCCTTGGAAAAACCTCATGGACACTTGGTCATCTCACTCAGAAAGTAAAATTAATCTGGTAATTCCAACCAGTTTATGCACTCCTATAGTCAAATGTTGTATATTAAGTTATTGCCAAAGTAAAAATGTAGTAATATATTAGAGAAATATGCTATATTGGGAAGACATAAAAAATTACACCTATTTCCACACACTCCCATTTTACTGTATCACTCCATATCACTATACTTTACTGTCATTACTTTCTTTTGTTTACTCCTACCTGCTTACTACTTTAATGTCTCTTTACTGTATAACTATCCTTTCCAACTCAATCCCCCCCGAAATTCCAAATACATGTCAGGAGAATTTGGATCAGGGTCCAATACAGCTGATGTCTAACCCTAACCCTTTGTGACCATCGAAATCAGAATGATGAACGTTAGTGCCTGAGGCTACGGTGGCGTGTGGATTGCAGGTGATTCCAAATCAGAATATCATGTTCAAGATTTGCAGAGCTATCTAGGGACATCTATCTCATTTCCAACTTTCAGCTTTTGGCTAAACAAAGACCTCCTGTATTCTTAGAACCAAGTTACCATTCCAGAGGAATTAAGGGATTTTTAATTTTTGAATTTAAGAGCTTTTATGCTCCTCTGAAATAGATTAAACTGTCAGCCTGTGGTAAATGATACATAAACTGGGTAAATTTGAGACAGAAAGACTAGTGTCTCAGCACAAGAATCCAAAAGAAAACTCTCTTTAAAGAAATTAATAATTTTTGCTGATTACTGGTTTTGATAGGTGAGGTGAAAGGATACAATCATATGACTAAGAGGCAAATAATCCTCAAGTGGAACAATTAAATTCCTACCAATTGTGACATAAGGACAGAGCAGTCATCTAAAGCTCTAGGGGTCCCTTTCTTTTTATTAAGTAAAGATTATCTACAATTACAGTGTTTAACTATTTGCAAAACTTCTCTGTATTTTCTGTCTCTGTAAAATGGCTATTTAAAACTGTTTTGGTTTTAGCATGGTGATTTTTCAAACCTCAAAAGTAAATATTTTCATATTTCATCATTCTTATGTGGCATTGAGCACTTTGGTTATTTTTCCCCATATCTCATAGTTCTGAGCACAAATTTTTATTCTGGATTGGATCACCGTCACAGCCATATCCAGTGTCTTTATGTCTGGGGTGATGTTCAAGTTGTTTTTTCTACTCAGTAAGCCACTGTGTAAAGGACAAATGCTCACCACCACTCTATTTGAACTGACAGCCATAGGACCCATCTCCTGCATAGGTGTTAGTACAAGGAGCTAACAGTTCTGTGTCCTGATGATTTTATGGTGATAATCAAGGACGTACTTTGCAAACAGAACAGCTGGTGAGGGCACGGAGATGGCTCAAGCATGGATCTGGAGCTGAAACTGGTCTTACGTATTTGCTCTAATTTAGACAAACTGCACCCCACAACCTAATCTTCAGTCAGGATCTAAACAGCAGTACAGATTAGGTTTGTGGTACACTCCATAATTCACATAAGATCTCTGTGCGTGTGGTGTAGCTTTCTTCCTTACCATGCATCCAAGATTTTCTCCAGAGGAAGCCAGGACTTTAGGGAGACCACACTCATCAGTCTGGGTTTTGTCTCAGCTGCCTGTGGAGATCTAGCCCAGCTGTGCCATGAGGGACCAGGACGGACAGCACAGTAGATGCATAGGACTTCGTTCACCCCTGGGAGAGGCCCCTCTCTCTTCACAGAGAATATAGGGACCTTGGGGTAAGCAAGCCTCTGTCCTAAAACCTTACAGCTAGGTGAGATGGATTCAGGCAATCTTTAACTGATGCAAGCTGACACTCAGCATCCATTTGTGGCGCTGACATAGAATACAATCAGGTTTAAGTCAGCTTGTCAAATTATCAAAGCCTGCATAAAATAAACCAGAAATTCATTAAGAAACACAGTGACATTTTTATTAAAATGCTGATATTTTGCAACCTTTTTACAGTTCAGGCACTTAGAGCTCACCCTTAGTAAAACTGCAGTGAACATTTCCTTCCTGTTTAATAGGCATTAAATTGTTAGGATTTACTTATTTTTTTTGTTTATTTTTATAGATTTGGAGGTTTTCCTTTGCTAATGCACAAATTTTCCCTTAGTTTAGTACAGATATTTTTATTTTCAGCTGCAAGATAAAACTCATGTCATAAAAAAATCCTCTGCATGATACATATGTTTTCAAGAGGGCCCAGAAATGAATTTTAATATCTAGAGTATTTGCATTTCTTCTTCCACTAAAGAGGGGTTGGAGCATAATCTCAGCATTATCCTGATTTATACTTTATGGGAATGCATGTCAAAGAACATAAATACTATTACTGCAATTTTGTATCATATTTCATGTGGGTTTTTTTTTTTTACTAGTGCTTCGCAATGTCATCTGTTTACTGCTTTCCTCATGAAAGAAATGAGCATGTTGATATAAAATGTTACATCAAATATACCTGTGAGCATGCACTCCTGTTTGCTAGATTTTAGAAAATAAAGAAGCTTGTTTCCAAGCTTCTGCTTTGCTACAGAGAGAGGGGGTAAATAGCTTTGGTTAAAATCTTTAAAAGTGATGATAGATACAAAATATCAAGCTGCATTCCCGTTTCATTCATACATTAAAAAGAGGTTGGAGGGTATTTAGGAACAGAAGGAAATGGAATTAGAAGAATAGGATTGCTTGGTAGGATAACTAGAAAAGTCCTGGGCTCAAGGGTTGGTAATAATACTAGAATGAATGTAACTAGCTATATTGCTGTAGTCTGCAACTGTGGAAAGGATTCTGGAAAAAAGGGAGAGATTGCATATGCTTTTTACATGTAATGGCAGTTTATTTCCTAAGATTGCTGTTAGAGCAGAAACCATATTTCACATTAATATCACTTAATATGTTATTCATTGCCCTGGGCTGCAGAAACGAGCAGTGAATTAGGTCATGGTGAATAAATACCTATCAGTGTCCATCAAATGACATTCCTCATCTCCTTTCCCTCTTTCTTCCGTTTCATGTGGTATCAAAATCTCATTCTGTTGTTTATCAGGCAGTACATGACAGAGCAAGCCTTTCTTGGGTGGTTGTAAATATATGGTTCCCATTACAGCTAGCATCAACCTCAATACAAAGGGTAAGGCTGATGTAAATCGCCCTCATTTTTATGAGGTATGTGCTGCGTTTGGTCAAATGAGTACATTTTAAATGACCCTGAACTAATTACCTCTCAACAATATGGCACGAGGCCAAACCAAGGGCCAGCTCATGCTGCTAGAGCTGAGAGGTCTCCATGCTGTACCCAGGTCCATCACTTCTCTGTCCCCTTGCTTACAGGTTGACAAGAACTGATTTTAGCAAATGCTGGCTTATGAACGATGAATTCTGAAGCTGCCCATCAGCAAATGACAATTGCCCAACCTTTTTTTCTATTTTTTTTAATTTTTTTTAAATGATCCCATTTTCTATTTATCTCATGTACAGCACCTCAGACAGTTGTTGATATATTGCTATTTTGATATACATTGACATGTAGCTCCTGAAGTACTACATAAGTGATGCAGGCTGCTGCAACAGTTAATTTATAGCCTGCAGACACAAGTGTAGCTCCTGGTGACGCCCATACTATGTGCAGGTGACACTCTGTCAGGCAACAGGTAGTTCCTCAGCATTACTGGATAATGGAAGCTTAGCAATCTACCTCATTAGAATATCATCAGAACATTAAAATTAATGGGATAGGCAAGATTGGTAACCTGCATTTAGCAATGCATAAGTGTTATACAACTTTATTTGCCACTAACATCTATCCCAGACTCATCACTGGCCCTGTGGCTGTTTTGTTGTTTTCAGTGAGAGCCCAGCACTGCCCATCAGAATTAAAATTCGCCAGGCATGGCCAAAGAAAAAGTGATCAGAGGTCTGTCTCTAGGGGTTTTTTGAAAACTGCAACCTGAATTAAAAAAGAAAAATCGGCTTCTTTTCTGTGTGATAATTCCAGTCAGCTGATGGGCAGATGCTTTTGTCACCTGGCTGAAATGACAACTAGTTTTGACTATACAGTTTCCCATTAGGGGAAAACTCACTTTAAATACCTAGTTAAAGACCTGTTACTATTTTAGGGCAGTGCCCTGAAGGACCTCCACCTTGTCCCTTCTATTTATGCATTTATACTGCTTTAGTTAAGATTCTGACAGCACAGCTGTCATAGATACTGTATTTTCAAGAGGCCATGGGATCTTTCTTAACACTGTAATGTGGTCATAAAAATGTGCTTTGGGCTGCAACCTCTATTACAAGCTGTGAGCCAAGAAACAGACTTATTTGACAAAAGTAAGCTTTCCCATCTCAAGCAGTTGGATTTTTTGAAGCTCTACATGTGCAAAGCATGAACGCATTTTAGTGACTAGGATAAAATTTTTCCGGACTACCTTTGAGCAAGAGTTTCTAGCAGTACAGGGGAATACAGAGGACCATGCATGCTGTTACTGAAGAAAGGTGTCTGCCTTCCTTTGGTGCCAGGAAAACAGAGGCAAAAATGAGTATCATCCTGACAATACAGGATCACTGAGCGTTAGACTAAAAAGCTGAGCCATGATTAACCCAATCCAAGGCTGACAGGAAGAACATTAATGGTGGTGACATAAGTAGGTGTGACTATGGTCTGCCTCATATGTAGGTTTTGTGAGACATCAGATAATTAGTCTGTGCTCCTGGCATCTGACTTGGCTTTACTTCATTTGTTTAGTGCTCCTTCTAGCTGTGCTTCATGTGGTATGCTTAGAAGAATTTTCCTGCTTGAAACATAGAATAAATGTCTGCATCATTCAGGTGGGAATTTCACTTTTGCTATGGCAAGGGTTTCAATAATGAAAGCCAAAATCGTCTTTTGCTTCAGCCACAAGGGCCGAGATTTTTAAAGAACACATGGGTAAACAGACAAGAGGGAAATGGTCAGGGAAGTTGAAGTGAATCAAGGAAAGGTGGGAAGACAACATGAGTAAGCTATAGCACATTAAACCTCCACGTGGCTGTTTTCACTTGGAAATAAAATGGCTGTGGATAGGTCGTAGAAGACACTCATGTAAGAATGCCAGCTTTACAGATTTAATTCATGCACCTCACCTCTGGTTACATTTGTGCAGATGAGCCCTAGTGAACACAAAGAGTGACTCTAGTCAGTTAAGCTGGATCTCTGCAGATAACTTCTGTCAAACTGACACTTTTTTTTTTTTTTTATTTAAACTGTACTCAGATAAATACTCAAACTTTCTACCTAGGCAAGATTTCCACTGAATTTTAAGGAAGAACTGATCCAAACTTCAGATTCTAATCTCCAGAATGAGAGGGAGTTTTTTGGGTGGGTGAGGAGGAGTCCTAGAATCTCTAGGTCAGTGGATGTAAGAACTGAAGTAGGTAGTGAGATTATAGACTCAAATATTGGGTTTAATAATGCTACCTGGTAAATAAAGTAAATGGAAAAAGTTGGAACATTGTATTGATAAAAAGCAAGATTAGTGTTCAATGAAAAGGAAAAAATTATGTTCTTATTCAGTAAACCAACTATGTTTATTCAGAATTTGCAGACACTGGACAAGACTCAGGTCTGTTCAGAAGGATGAAATTCAGCTTTTGACTAAACCAGGCTAAAATAGCTGCATGTTTTTAAACAATTCTCCCTTTCTTGAATATGGGCAAACACCATATTTGCCAGCAATTACAGCTTGAGGGGGATGTGCAGGAGAGAGCCATGAAACCCAAGTCACATCTGAAAATAGTCATGCTTCAGGTCCATCTTCTGTGTGAACAATGATGGACTACACTGACACCACCCTGAAAGGCTGGAGTCGTCCAAGGTGAAAATAGAACAGGGAGTAAGTGGTAGGGTTAGCCATGAGGCAGAGTGGTAAATGAAGTACTGGTGGTTTAGGGCTCATGTTTACTCAATGCTAATTACACCAGGTTGAGCTATTGAACGTGGCACACTGCATAGCCACAGGGTCCCTATCTTTTCTTGTGAAAGGGATGCTGGAGATAGCCACATTTATATTTACAGTAATTTGTGCTAGTGTGTGTCATCTCAGCAGCCTCTTGTACACAATATCTGAGAATATAGATAATTTTGTATTGCCCTTGGAATTATCTAGGGTGCACAAAAAAATCCAAAAGGATGGGGATTAAAGCTGGGGTAGCTCTAGCTGACAGATAAATTGGTATTACTGACCATTGTTTAAAGCTACTGGGCAGTAGATTTGGCAGACTGATTTGACAGTGTTCTTTTGCCTTTTCCCATGGGTAATTTTTATCTTCTCTTGCTTTGAAAACTAACTCACTTCCTTTGAAGGACAGTAAGCTTGACAGGGTTCAAGCTAAGCTTCTTGAACTTAAATCCAGCATGGATATCCCCTGACTGAATCAGCTTTAACTTGAATTGTGTGTATCTAATATTTAACACAATTATACTCCACAGCAGCTGAAGACTATGTGAATTCTAGTGCTAAATTTAATCAAGTGCTTGTCTAATGTGGAAGAGAACTATTTTTGGAATTAATGGAAAGAGACAAATGGAATCAATCCTTGAGATCTTGGTTCTGTCTACTCTACACCAGAGCATGTCCCAGAGAAAAGACCATCAGTAGCAGCTGGAGCCTGAAGTCTGATAATGTGAGAACTTAAAACTGCAAGGTATGAAACCCATGAAGAATGGTACACTTCATCTGGACTGTAGAATCAACAAGAATTTAATAACTTAATCAGATCATCACTGTTTGAGTGCACATAAATTTGAATTGTTTCCCCATTATGAAGTGCTTGTCTGTAAATTATTGCAGAGAAAGCCATTTTCAAATTAATGTTTGAGCTATTAGAAAATACAAAGGGCATTTTCATTAATTGGAAGCAGCTTTTCTTCCTCTCTCTTTATCATTACCTTTGTTACTAAGAATCAGTTTAGTGCTCAAATTTATTGATGTGTATGATTCAGTGGCATTATTTGTTTAGAATTTGTCCTATACCTGGTGGAATAAACTCATTAAGTGCAAATGAATAGTTATGTAGTCATCAACTAAAATGAGTCACTGCGCTTCTCATTACAGTGCCTTTGAACACAGCTGGAAAGAAAGTCTCTGTGAAGGTTACAGCTTCCCTCTCAGAGGTAACCACCATTAATTTTCATCCCATCTTTGGAATGGCTTCTTGTTTACAGACAGCAAGACTCATTCTTCAGCAGAAGACTGTGGGTCCTTCTATCTGAGAATATATCAAACAAGCCAGCAAATTATTTAATATTTTTCCTGCCACAATGCATTTATTTCATAGTATATAGAAGCTCACACTCATTAATAAGAACTTTGGAAAATGCTTTAAAATCATTATTTTTGGAGATAAATATGATATAAATCTTCTACAGTTGACAAACTTCCTGCCTTTGAAGGCTGAAAGAGGAGAAGCAATTGCAGACTGCAGGACTCACTAGGTTCTCTATTTCAGTAAAACTGCCCACAAGGACAGGAATTCCTCATTTCAGTTAGAACTCCTGCAAGGGAACTAACTCTAAACAATTAAGGCAAACTTGAGCATGGACTTCTCTTTTTGAGAAATAAGTGTCTCCACAAGCTTTGCCTACTTGTTTGGATGCTGCATAATATAGGTAGACTGACCTCCATTTTGTTGATACTCATACCATGCTAGCACCTCTTTTGATGTCCAGTATGACAGAGACTTGTATAAGGCACTAGCAGTAAGGCAATACACCTCAGGGAAACAAAGGATTCCTACTCACTTTTTACTGGCAACTGGAATATCTTAGTGCACCAGAGGCAAATATCTATAAACTGATACAACCTTTTTTAAAGTCAAAATGCATTACACTATATTTAGCATAAGCTTTTGAAAATCCTATTGCTCGAGAGCTGTTTCACTGAGAATGCTGTATGATAGAAAAACTGTGTGGAAAAAAATTGCACTAAAATTGACAGTATCTAATCATCTTGCTCACAGCTACAAACAGCTCAGTTACTTGAGTTTTTCATCGAAACAGCCTTAATACATTTTGTAAGCATGTAGACTATGTTTCTTCTTCCTGCTTGCTCGAAGCCTGAGTTCATTTGTCAGGAGGCCAGAGACATCTACGAAGGGAATATCAGCTGCTTCTGGCATTTGTAATATTGCCTTTAGGCCCATGCATTCCAAAATACATTGGAATCCCTCCACCTGTCTTTACAAGACTTGTGGAACACAGGTATGGTTGCAACAGTGTTTACACAAGATCAGAGCCAACACCTCTGGAACTCAGCAGGATTTTTTCTTTCAAGGTCTGGGTATTTCAGGCAGAGCATGCCTATGGCCATGGTTATTTCACTTTAGACAACTCAACAGGAATTAGTTCTAGTTCCTTTTCTTCCTTTTCAATATTTTTTCCCCAGCACAGGAAACTAATTAAAGATCTGGGGAGACATTAGAAATGCAACCAATGAGACATTTGATACAGCACATATAAAGTTTGCTTCAATTAGGAATGCAGAATCATATTACATAGCACATTAAATGGCACATTAGCAGATGTAAATGCTTCCATCAAACTAAAACTGGTTAGTTTGCTTGTTAGGTTATTTTTTTTTTGTTACAGTAATTGTATGGTTTGCTGGTTTTCAACAGCAAACATAGAAGAACTGATTCAACGCTTCTCTACATGTGGGTTCTAGATGTGGACCAATATAGGTTTTCTACCTGGACCACTGCATGCAACATGGCACATGAAAGCAACAGAGACAGGAAATGCTCTTTTAAGTGGCACATTTAATTCCCAGAACCACCATCTTTCCCTCCCCCCTGCCCCTTAGAGATTTAAAATTCTAATTAATTTTAGATGTATTGTGAAAACTGCTCCAAATATTACTTCTGTGCAGAGCATCCATATTATAAGAATTAACCTTTCCCTGGAACTAAGAAAATGAAAAGAAGAGCAGCTGAAAAGGTACTGACAGGAGAAAGACAGTGATGCAAAATGGCTGACCCAAATTTGGTTGAAAAATGGTGCATTATTCCCCAAAACATTTCCATTAAAAGGAAGCTCTTCAGTGCAGGAGAGCAAAGCAGGAGTCAGAAAAACAATGCAGAAAGTACTGGTGGAGCATGAAGGGCCTATTGCTGTGTCTCCATCTGAAGGAGGATATCTCACCATAAGGATTTGAGGTGTAGCAAAGCTGCACCTCTGACAAACTGAGTTTTTTTGGCCTCCACCATTGTCACTGGGAGAGTATAGCAAAACAAAAAAGATACCACTGAGTTATAGAGCCTATTCTCTCCCCACAGGGTACCTGGGACACACAATTCCTAATCTCCCACCCCCAATCCCCTATTGAGCCAGAGATGGGGCTGTCCTACCAGTATGTGTGAAACACTCATGATTTCTCTTAGCATTTCCATTCACTTTTGCTTTCACAGTCCTCCAAGGTTCCTCACATGGCCATGAAATGCTGTAATATTTGCTTTCTGAGCTATTCAGCCAGTCAGCTTTGAATGAACTCGCTGTGTGAGGCATCTCAGTAATATTATCTCATTTTCTGACTTTTATGTTCATTAGCCTTGTAACCAAGTCACACAGAAATGAGAAACAAAGAGTAAACTCTTCTTTTCAGAAGGATCATGAGAGAGTTTTTATTTTCTAATTGGAACACTTTTGATTCTAAGCAAAACCATACCTTTGCTCATACATCACATTTGTCTCAGTGTGCAAAATTAGATCATTACAAGCTGTAGCAGCGTAATCAAGTAGCTTTTGAAACACAAAGGACTCAGCCTGAAATAGAGGTAGTGGAGTTTGGTTCTTTGGTTTGGTTTTTTTGGTGTGTTTTTTTTGTTTGTTTGTTTGTTTTTGTTTGGTTGGTTGTGTTTTTTCTGTTGTGTTTTGTGGTTTTGGTTTGATTTGGTTTGGTTTTGGTTTGCAGGTTTTGTTGGGGTTTTTTTGGGAGGGGGTTGTGTTTTTTTTTTGTTGTTGTTTGGTTTGGTTTGGGTTTTTTTAACTACTGCTCCCATAAACTTTAAAGTTATTCATGTTTCCACAGAGTGCTTACTGATGATTAGGAGCAATGAAGCTTTGGATCCAGTTATACCTGTGCTTCCATCTGTTGTTGCAGAAACCAATTCTATCATCATTACTTTCTTCTTAAAGACCAATTTCTTGAACTCATTTAAGATAGCTGTTACCCTGTGCTCTTCACTGACAGTGTTAGTGGAATAGCTGCTTTTGTATTCAAACGTCCTGAGCACAAACACTGCTGGTGGAAATATGTCTGTCCTAGGTGTTGAGCTGTGAGGAGAAAACACATTAATTTTCTACAGCTTATAATGAACTGATTCTCCAGTTGCTGAAGCATATCGTCTGACAGCAACTCCTGGTTTGGAATGATGTTTTTATACCCACTATGTCATTAATGAGAAACTTACTTACGTGTGAGTATCTGTGAAAGGATCCTGTGCTCAGAGAGTTCTTCCTTCACGTGCTTAGTCCCAGAGAAAATTTTATTTCTTCCAACACTACAACACCCACCAGGAGACTGTTCAATGGTGTCTTTCTTCTTTTTCATGGATTTTGAAAACTGCTTTTGAGGACAATTCAAGAAGATACTTCCCTCCTTCTGTTTGAAGGTTATTTTTAGGTTAATTTGGACATCTTTGTGTGAGTTGTAGTGTCACATTACTCTATTGCCCAGAGCAGCACTGCACGACATTTGAAACTCCAAAACTTGTCTTCACCCATCATCAGTAAAACTCATGATCCCATTCTCTCTGACAGTACAATTCTTCTTTTTTTCTCCTCAACACTCAAGCTAAATTACTGATGCCTCTGTACCTCTTACTCAATCTCAGGGTTTGTTCCCCCTATCATCTCTTTTCTCCTTTGTCCACAGCAGATGAGCTTTATTACCTTCTCCTCTCAGTGCTGCATGGCTAGAGGAGCTGTCTCCTGTTATGTGCCCTCTGCATAGAGCTTGTTTCCAAAAGACACTGTCAGGCAGGTGTGGGAACCACAGCAAGTCTAAGTCTGCAGTAAGGTCTGGTGAGGAAGGTGACTCGATGACACTCCTATTAGGTCAAAATGTCCCATGTATGTGTTTGGCAACATCTCCCCTCCTCTGCCTTATGGTAGAGGAACATCACATGGGGGAACTTACTGCCCATCATTGCTTCTGCCTGGTGTTGAACACTGTAGCTCCGCATCACCACTCACTATCACATCATATCATATGATGAAAGATGTGAAAAGTAAGCAGGCATAGGAAGGAAGATCATCAGCACTCGCCAACCCCTTCAAACTGAAATGCAGTCTGTTGCTTTACTTTCCCCCAACACCTTCATTAATGACTTATTTCTGCTAAAGCAGATAGGTAATACAATGAGATGAGAGCTGGCGGCCTATTTTACATGGTGAGACGACTAGTGTTATGTCCCACTTTACTTTTTGGACGTGTTGATTTGCAGTGCATGAGCAGACAGGATCTGTCAATACTTTAACATTTGATGGGTAAACTGGAGTGAGCTTCGCTGACTGGAATACCATAACTCTGTAGCTGAAGGCATTTCTCCTCTCTAGGCTGTAATGACAGGACCATTTTATGTTATCTTTCCTCTTTTTGCTTCCTTGAAAGAAATATGTGGGTGTGACAGATTATATTAATGTGGCTAAGGCTTGAAACCAGTTTAAATGTGTAGTGATATGGTAGTTGAAGCTGGGTGGAAGTGGTGGTAATGGTGAAGTTTTATGGACATTTGGTAAAACATTTCAAAATAATAAAGTAATAAAAGCTATTAATGACTCATCCATTTATACTGTCATAGTAAACAAAGTAATGGCTGTTACCCTGCTGTTTCTATGTTTGCATTTAAAAGCAGATTTTCAATAACAAAGCTGAAATCAGTCCAAGCCAGATCACACATACAGTTAAAAAGCTACATAGTAAAAAGCACAGATAAGACCTTTCATTACTGATGTGCAGTAGAAAGTCCTAAGGAAAAATGAAAAAATAATTTGACGTCTCTTCTGACCTCCTTAATCCCCTTGTGGAGATTATGCTTGTTTGACCTGATCTAACTAGTTTCAGCTCATTTTGTTGTTCCTGGAATGTATTACTCCAAATGCTAATGCCATATATTCACTTTATTGATACAACCTGCACCACGGTGACAAGAATAGCCAGCTCTTGCATTCTGTGGGTCATTTCACTGTTTCTAATCCTTCTAGGTAGGCAAATGGTTTTCTGCTTTATTATTATACACTTGGACTTAACAAATAATACGAGAAAAGCAATAAAAAACATGCATTCAAATTTCAGTATTAAGCCAAAAAAGACTGAATATGTGATGACTTTTTCCTTGTGTATAGCAGTGGTGCTACTTCAAAGAAGCAATAGGAAACACAAAACCCCTCTGTATTTAATCTCAAATAGTCTTGGTCTTCTCTGCCTGCAGTCAAAGGTATATGCCTAGGGTGCACCCTGGATTAGCTGTTGAATCAGCAAAAAGTGGTCCACAGGTTGCTCTACAAAGGAAGACTTGTGGATGACAGGTAAATCTGAACCCCTGGCATAGCCCTGATGCTGCTCTGACACATCAGGTTGGATGCAAGGAGCCAATGGGTCTGTATAGAGTGGTCCAGTTGGGTGCAGGGTGCTTCAGCCTAGCAACCAGTTGGGATGGGGTTTGGCCTGACAGTTTGTCAGTATGATTCCTGAGAAGATAAATTGCTTCAAGTAATTGGGTGGAAACCTTCAGGTTTTGGACCAGTTAAGCATGCTGAATTGAATTAAAGGAGCAATAAGCAGAGAGAGGTACAGGCATCCATAAGCTTGTATAAATTCTCGCCTTTGTTACTTTTCCAATGAGAAAATTCATACCTGTAACAATTCTGCACTTTTGGCCCTCAAAATTAAGCTACAGAGAAAAATGAGGGCATGGTGAAAAAGCAAGGGTCAACTCTGGGTTTATATTGTTTTTGATTACAAAATGGTACAGTAGTCTACTGCATCCTGGAAGTTATGAAAACCAGAAAGAGTTTATGAAAGCTTATTCTGCTCTGAAGGTGTTCTAAAAAGCTTGCCTTTTACAGTTTCCTTATACTGGTATACATGGCTTGAAAGACTTTGTTCAGGCAATTGACCATCTTCATAATATTAATGACTATAAAAAAGACCAAACACTTGAATTTATTATATCTGGTCAGACTGTACATATGTAAAGAAAGATGACTGGCAATTTAGTAAATTCATGGTGATTGGGTTCATTTTGCAGTGTTTACTCTTTTTGAGTTCATCATAATGCTGTACAGCATTATGTGTAATTCCCTGTACAGCATTATTTGTAATTCCCTGTGGAAGGTACCAGTCCCTTAGTACTCAATTCCTTTACCCATTCTAAGTTGCAGATATTTAGTGAAAATAATAATAAAACCAGCAATATCCTTCACCACCCAAGTGAACACAAAAATTAATAATCTCAGAAAGTCTGTATTCAACCTGACACAGTGAGCAATGCAAATGGTACAAAGTCTATCTTTACATTTATTTGCAAATGTGTATAGATATGCTTCATATAAATTAATCCTCTCTTTCATTATAAGGAAGGAATTATGTCTGTGGTCAAAAGGGTGTGATACAGTTAATCTGATTTAGCACAGCATGGGAAAAATTAATTGAAAGTCAGAACTGCATAGTGTTTATTATAAAGTAATTTCACACCAGCTCAGGATTAGCATGGTAACAGGTGACAATAGGTCATTACTATGTTAATTGAAAGACAGCATGCTTTTGTAAAAAAAAAAAAAAAAAAAAGAAAAAAAAAGAAAAAAAAGAAAAAGGCATAGAGACAAAATGAAATGAAAAGGAAAAATATTAAAATGCAGTATTTTATCTAGGACTGTAGTTCTATGGGACATGTTCTAGGGAGAAGATAACTTCTGAAAAGAACTCATAGGCCGTTGATGATAACCTTGCATTGTTCACCATACATGAAACAGGACAGATGCTCGTGCATGCCTCCTGTATGAGTTAAGCTGATCACCTCTCTTTCCACAAGAACAGGCTGCATCTCCAAAGCAGTGGCCTGATGTTTTCAGCTTGTTGACACTGCTCAGTGGCCCAGGCACATGGAGGCAAAGGGAAGTGGAACCTGCCTACTCACCTGACTTGTCCAAAGGCAGTGTGGGCTTGAACAAAGCCACTGGGAGCTGTGAGATTTTGAGAGCAGCAGTGTTTAACAAACAGAAGAGAAAACTCTTGGTTTGTTCCTTGATGAGAGGATTAATAAAATAAAAAGACTTTCAAACCACCAATGGAAAATTGCCTGTCACTTTGATAGCATGCTGAAACATGAAGCCGGGGCAAGCTCATCCTTCCACTTGAGCTGCAATGCCATTATCCCAGCTCTGAATGGGGACGGGTGCTGCAGTGCTCAGCTGCTCTCCTATTGTGCAGCTTGACAGACACGGATGTGTAGGCATTTTCCATTATATGCTGCAATCTGAGCAAGCAGTCCTGAGCTGCTAGCTTCAGCCTATCGAAAGAAATCAGGAAACTATTTTTCCCCTTTTATTTGCATAATAGCAAAAGATGCCAAATCAATTTTGGGACAAGAAGATCCTTCTGCAGGTCCTCCAGATGGCAGAATACAAAGGACACAAGATGTACTTGTTTGTAGGTGAGAAAGACAAAAAAGAACTCTGTATTAACTGCAGTCACCACAAAAGGACCTTTGCTAATGGAATGTTATAATTTAAACTAGGATACTTCCTGAAACCAAAACAATATGCCTATGTAATGAGGCTAGCTCTTGTTCAAAGTAAATGGAAATTCAGAGGTGCAGCTGGGATCTGAAAATGGGAAACTCTGGTTTTATTTCCTGGAAGAAATATTTAAGCTCTTTTGATACCCTCATTCAGCCTGGTAGATGAACTGATAAGGCATATGACCTTTCTGCTCACTCTGCTTCAGAAAAGTTTGCAATTCAGTGTGACACGGTCTGTTGTAATATGTTAATTTCGATGCAGTTCTGTCAGAAATACTAAGGGTGATCCCTGAGACCTTTACATCCCAGAATATAATCCTTTCAGACTTCACTCTTACCTCAAAACATCCTGATTAAGGTGCCTACTTATCTAATAAAGGTCAAAAGAAAGGAAATTGTAAAAGTCCCTTGATTACTTACTACAAAGGAAAGAGCTCAGACAGAAGATGGTGCCCTTGCATTCAGTGCATGGTACAGGGTGATGGGGTCTGTTAAGATCAAGAGCAAAAGTGTAATGCTGCTTTTGGTCAGATCATACACCATTCTAAAGTGCTGCAGAGTAGTACTCAATACAAATACTCCTGAGGACAGATGGGGTAGAAACCTCCCCAGCAGCCATACAAAAAAAGCAATATAGTAGAAATATTTTCACAACCCCAGCAGGAAAATCTCTTGAGATAATTAGAGCAAAAATTGGCCTCAGGTATGACTACGGCCAGGAGATATGATTTTCCTGATGATAAGACAGACTAGTGAAGTTGAAGAGTAAATGATCTCACCTCTACAAAATACAACACTTCAAAAAGTGTATTAGGGCTGGTGGTTCCTTTTGTGACCATGGTCTAATTATAGCTCAATAGAAGAAGCCAATTATTATTTTTAATGGTTTATCTTGTCTTTGCAGCTCAGTAAGTCAAAATCCCAACTCAAGCATTTGCAATAGGCACCTCTGCTCTGATGCTATTCCTCCTCTGCAACCAAGCTGAATCATAAGCAACAGTGCTGCACCCTGCTCATCCCACTGCCCCAGCTCAGCCCCCCAAAGCCAAAGTGCTGAGCCATCCACCGCACTGGGCTTCCCCTGGGGGCTGCCAAAAAGGCACAACAGCACATTCCCTCCCCTTGGGCCTGCTGTGGTGACGGCTGCTTTCTGGCAGCAATGCAGGCAACACGTAATTGCTACAGGCAAGAGTAGAGCTGAGGGACTTGGAGACGACACCAGCACTACTGCTGCTGCTTCAAAGTGCCGCTGATTCCCTTTCTGATATGTTCTCCTTTTTACTCTCAATTTAGTTTAAAAACCCCCAAAAAAACAAAAACCAAAAACAAACAAACCCCCCCCCCCGAAAAAAAAACCCCTAAAAAGAAATGAGAAAACAACCAAACTCTCAAGCAAGAAAGAGTGGCAAGAGGAGTGTGTTACAAATGTGTTGGCAAAACTGATGAGACAAAATAGGAAAATCCTGTGTATGAAGCTGCAGCAAATGTAATCTCCAAATGTTTCCAGAAGTAATTTTTCCCTATTCACTTGTTCTTGGCTGTCTCTGTTGTTTACTCTGCTGTTATGTGATCT
Organism: Dendrocincla fuliginosa; assembly: GCA_035047845.1. Classification (NCBI taxonomy): domain Eukaryota; kingdom Metazoa; phylum Chordata; class Aves; order Passeriformes; family Dendrocolaptidae; genus Dendrocincla; species Dendrocincla fuliginosa. The sequence goes on along the minus strand of JAWWMO010000043.1, from coordinate 28,160,313 downwards.
TTAGCAATAACAGTTCAATTTAAACTCTGTGCAGAAAGGACTCTGTCTTCTCACCTTTCTGTACAGCTCAAGGATAGCTTACACAGCCATGTTATGGTTTGCCCTTTCTAGATGAAGTATATGTTGATCTGGTTTCAGCTCATTAACTCTCTAAGGAATCTCTTCCAGCTTAGCTGCCTGCAAGGCTGGGATCACCCATACTTCAGGATGAGGGCTTTTTTCCTCTTTGAATTTTGGAACAGGTGTCCCAAAAGGCACAGACACTACAAGGAAGCCCAGGGAGCTGCAGGGTGTACTTCATCGGAAATGAGCATCCTCTCTTAGGATAATGAAATTTTATGTGTTGTGTTTGATGCTCTGGGATTCATAAAGGTTATCAGTCAGGCATTTATAATAAAAGTTCTTTCTGCTTTTCCTGGCATGCAGGGGGAAGATGGGAGTGTTATCGTCCTGACATTTCTGTCAGAAGTGGTATTTGAACCACTGGATGATTCTGACAAATGCCACTGCTGTCATCTGCTGCTCAGTTTTAATTATATCTGACTGAGTCTTTCAATGGCAGTAAGCAGAAAACTTAATTAGTTGCTTTAAAGGCTGATCTTCAGAGTCTGAAGAATCTGAACAGCTTTGCAGCATTTCTACATGGAGGCTGCCATTTTCAGTCTGATAATGCAAGTCAGAACAATTAATGGTGCTGTTCATAGGAAAGAAAAAGAGAGAACAACTTGCAAAAATATATAAACACCACCATTTTTGTACATGACATGTCAGTGAGGCAACCTGGTGTCTAAGAAACTGCTGTGCTGGCTCACAGGTGGGTCTCAGACAAATGGTAACAGAATGCAGGCGAAAGATTGGGTGCTCATGGGAACACACAGCAAATGAACATCTGTTACCTTAAACAAAATGTATACGTTTATTCTGCAGCAGACTGCAAGCACTGCACTATTCGGGAAGACTGAAAAGCTGGCACTTTCTCACACACCAATGCACTGTTCAAACAAGCTGCTCAAAAGAAGATTGCAGTAACAATTTATACTACCTCTGTGTTTGCTTTCACAGTGCTAATATGATTATATTTCTCCACTATATCCCGGAAAAACAAGCATTAGTAAGATGCAATGTCAAACTGCTAATCTGATGCAATTGGAAGTTAACATTACGTTCACATACTGTTTGCAAGATGCCTGTTGGGAAAAAAACAAACATAAAAAACCCCTGAAAATACACTGGGGTTTTTTTTCCGAAATCCCAGGGCTGTGAATTTGGACAGCTTCATAGTCATGTGGACTGGTAGATGGGCTTTGTTTGTTGGTGAGGTCACATCCTCTGGAATGGTGCTGCTGGTGTCCTTTAGGATACTGCTGAATTCCGTCATTTGCAAGGAATGGACTGGGCTTCATACATAAAATGTTCCAAGAACTCCATGTGAGCTGCAGTCAGGGGGCAAAGCACTTGATGACTTACACAGCCCACAGGACTGATCAGCTCTCATTGTCTTTCCCTGCATTCAAAAGCTTTGTCTTTGCAACTTATCACTGACCACAGAATCACAGAGTCACTGAGGCTGGAAGGCATCTCTGGAGACCTCTTCATTCAACACCCTCCTTAAAGTGGGGTCAGTTAGAGTAGGTTGCTAAGGGATGTATGTTTCAATCAGGTTTTGAATATCACCAAGACTGGAGATTTTCCAGACTTTCTGGACAACCTGTACCAGTGTTTTACTATGCACGTCAAAATTAGGCTTTTCCTGTTTAATCAGATTTTTCTATATTTCAGTTTTTGGTCACTGCCTCTTACTATGTTGCTGAGCCCCACTGAAAGAGGTCTGACTCCATCTGCTTTCTTCCCTCATCAGGTATTTATACACATTTATTAGTTCTCCCTGAGCCTTCTCTTCTCAGGATGAATTGACACATCTGTCTCAGCCTCTGTTTTAAGAGTGTCCCTTAATCATGTTTGGGGCACTTCACTAGGCCCAGTCTAGAATATCCATGTCTGCCTTGTGTGGGGGAACCCAGGACTGGACAAAGCACTCTCCACTGATGTGGTCAGGGCACATTTCTGGCTCATGTTCAATTTAGTGTCCACCAGGAAACCCAGGTGCTTTTCAGCAAAGCTCATATCCAGGCAGTTGGTCTCTGGTGTACACTGGTGTATAGGATTCATCCTTATCAGGCACAGGGCTTGGCATTTCCTTCTGTTGACCTTCAGGAGATGCCTGTTGGCCCATTTCTCCAGTCTGTCCAGGTCCCTCTGGATGGCAGCACAACCAGCTGGTGTGTCAGCAACTTTTCCTAGTTTTGTATCATTTCAAACTTGCTGAGGGTGCACTCTGCCACGTTGGCTAGGTCACAAATGAAGAGGTTAAATAGAGGATGGGGCAGGAAAACTGACTAAGGAAATTTTATGGCTTCTATCACTATATTCTCAGAGAGTCACATATCTACTTGATCTCTCCCTGCCTGGATGCTGACTATGCTTCTAAGTTGAATCCCAATCCACTGGACCTAAAGAGGTCCATGAACCCATGTAGGTGTACAACTGGATGACAAAAAGTGTGCAGTCAGCTTCACTGAGCAGAGGGGACATTTTGTCTGTCTCTCTTCTGCACTATCAATGGGCTAATGAAAATATCCTCCTGCTGTGAAGGCAGCCTCTTCTCTACTCTTTCATGAATTACAGTGTCTGTAGCGGCTCACCGATCAAGGTGAGTATAAATACAATAACATACCTCCCTGTAACATTGTAGGGGAGTTCAGTTAAAGAAGCTCATTTTGCATTGGATAGTACTTTTGCCAACAGCCATAAAGCAGTTTATTTATAGGATATGTGATATGTTTTGTTTATCTCTGACGTTTTATGTCTTAACATTTTCTAGGACATACATAATAAGCAAACTGACTTTTCACTTTCCATTAGTGGTTAAAAAGAAAGATCACACTACTATTAGGTGTTTTTGCTTGAGTATATTTCAGAAAGTAGCAAGGGTTTGCATCCAAACAGCAGGCAGCTGTTTTGTCAGATGCAAGTGGTTTGTACACCTTGAGGGAGTGACACCCCAAAACTATCAGGTCCCAGAGCGTTAGATTTGAACTGAAATAAATCAGTACCTTGCAGTGCCTGACAAGGTCCACAACATTACCAGGCACAGAATACCCTATGAGAATTAAGAAACTCCTCAGTGTAAGTGTCACAAGGACTCAATGTTCTCACTAGCAGGAAATGGTTCTGCGGTCACACTAAGGCCCCGTTGTGGCATGTGAGGAGCTGATGTGGGTGTGAGTATATGCAGGGGGTTGTGAACACTGTTGCTTGTGTTCAAATACGATCTCCTGAAGGCTGGTATTTTGGTACTAAGCTGTGCAGGCCAATTTCATGGCAAAGAATACAAGAAATCAGTTTCTTTATGCATAAGGGCTGGAACTTCTGCTTCCATCCTCCAGCTGCAAAACACTGCATCATGTTTATTCTTCGGTATCACCACGAGGGAAAGAGGCCATTACAGCATCCACTCCTCCTCATCATCTGTGTATGTCCCTCTTAGTCTTCATGCCCTGATCTTAGCTGTTCTTGGAGTGTTTTCCCTGTCTCTCCACATGACTGCCACACATTAAAAGCTCTTAGGGCGTCTTCATAAGGACTTTCATGTTTCAGTTCTGTTTCACTGCCATGTTCACAAATGAACATTTCGGTGCTGTGGTATCCTGCTGAAGGAGAGAATGTGGCTGGCGAGCTGCCCTGCAGAAAGGGATCTGGGGGCTGCTATTTGGCAACAGACTGGACATAAGTCAGCAGTGTGCCCTGGCAGCCAAGAAGGCAAACCCCATCCTGAGATGCATCAAGCACAGCATCACCATCTGGTAAAAAGAGGTGATTTTCCTGCTGTATTCAGCATTGTTCTGGCCTCACCTGGAGTGCAGTGTGCAGCTCTAGGCTCCACAATTCAAGAAAAATGTAAAGGTATTCAAATGTGTCCAAAGGAGAGCAACAAAGCTGGTGACAGGGTTGGAAGGAATGCGCTATGAGGCATGGCTAAGGACTCTGTCTAGTTTGGAGAAAAGGAGGCTGAGGTGTGACCTCATTGCTCTCTACAGCTTCCTGAGGAGAATAGGTGGAGGAAGAGGTGCTGATCTTGTCTCCTCAGCATCCAGCTACAGGACATGTGGGAATGGTGCAAAGCTCCACCAGAGGAGGTTTAGACTGGACATTACGAAGCATTTCTTTACTAAGAGGATGGTCAGACACTGGAACAGGCTTTCAAGGGAGGTGATCCATGCCTCAAGCATTTGGGCAATGCTCTTAATAACATGCTTTAACTTTTGGGCAGCCCAAATGATTGCTGTAGGTCTCTTCCAACTGATATCTTGTCTCATCTTGTCTCCTCCCGTCTTGTCTTGTCTTCTCCCCTCCCCTTCCCTCTCTTTATGCCTCACAGTCCTCAGAAACTTGTGCTGCACCACAGACAAGCTCCTTGCAGTGTCCTTCCATGAGTGCTATCAACATCAGGGATGTCCCCAAAAATCCCAGTAGCATACATGCATATCACTGCATACAGCATGGACATAAATAATTGAGACTTGCTATCATATAAAGCGACATAGAAAACAGCTTGTAAAACAAGGATTATGGACCCATCTTAAGCTTCCTAAAGTTGCCACATCAGAGATTACTCCCCTTGTTTGACATGATATTTGAACACAAGCTTTTGTGTTTAGACGCAAGGAGTCTTCAAGACGCCCTGCAGCACCAGCTGCCAGAACATGAATGATTTTTAAGATACACCCTAGCTTAAACACATCTCCTTTCTGAAATATCTCAAGAGGAGATGGCAGGCTCCTACCAGATACTTTGGTAGTCAGGACTACAAGTCACTTTCAACTTATTATTTAGAGCATTTATATATCAGTGGAGGAATATTAAATTTGACAAATCATTTGAGTTTTTCTGATCACCTTTATACTACTAATCCTTGGAGTTCATCCTAGGATATGAAGAAAACAAAAGAATTTTCAAATAAACTCTCTATTCAAGATAGGTTTTGCGGCTTGCAATGAAGAGTACAGGACTCAGGGCCTCACAAGCTTTGGTGTTTGTTTTCATAAACCTTCTGCCTGTCAAGCAGCAGCATTCTGTCTTGCTCAAGGAAGGAGGTCTAGAATTCATTGAAATTAACCATGATAAATCCACATCTTATAGTGGGTAAGGGTATCCAGGGGAGCTGGGGAGTGAAATGGCCCCATGGTACAAGTGCCTTGCTGAGGCTCCCAGGATGCAGGGAGTCTCCTTCTACAAACATTCAAGTAAATGTTAGTATACTCTTTCTGCAAAAGCATCTCATAGACCTGTCCCTTTGCTTGATGATGACTGCAGCATTTGCCAGTGCAGACTCAGCCATTTGCCTGAGCTGTCACTCTTCATCATCCAGCTAACACAGTTATTTCTGTATTATAGACCCATTATTTGACACTGAAGATACCTGGTTAATATATTAGCTAAAAGGGTATTGAGAATAGTATGCTGCCTTTAGCAGGAAATACTGGATATTTTTCTCTTTGAGAAGTCCCACTGGTCTTTCCTTTGTGAATGGCTCTAAATTGGTTACTGGAACTAAAATGCCACTTTTTGTCCAATTCTTTCTTGATTTTACCCAGGAGGTACATTGCAACAGTTGATTAAATTGCTTGGTGCTGCTCTCTGTCTGAAACAAACAAGACTCTCTCAGCATATGCATTTAGGATACTTCAAAAACAGGTGAAAAAAAGAAGAGCTTTTCATACACAGTTACTTGTTGTCTATCCTTTTTTGTGAAAGGCATTAACATACTTTAAGACTGACTTTTTTTACTCTGCTAAAGCTATGCAAAATTTAGAAGTCCAGCCTAAATTACCTGGATAAATGTCCTCCACAGGACATCTTTCCTAAGGACATCATTCCTGGAGCTAACTTAAACACTTAACAAAGATGACTAATTTAACCAGTATCCCAACTTCAAGGTATTACAGTTAGGTGAGGTGATGCCCACCAAAACCTGCAAAAGCTTTCAATAATTTTCTCCCTTTAGGCAAAACATTCTTTTCATTTTGCAGGCCAGGCAAATTCTGAGTAGCATCTTGGTTTTACAGAATCCAGAGATGACAATAGTCCAAAAGTCAGACAAAAGCAATGAGTAACTGACTTCTTTTGGAAATTTTATCTCATTCCCAAACCTCCCAGTAAGCATACACTTGATTGAGAGTAGGAGCCCCTTTGGATTCACTTCCATTCCTCAGATAATGAGAGTGCAAAAACTGCAGTGGACATTATTACTTTTCACACCAGCAAAAATGGTGAGGCACTCAAATTTGCACTGAAAATTGAGATGAGGTAAAAGAACGAGACATTCTGTAAATATAAACCCTTTAAAATAAAATTACGCAGATGACATAGAAGTATAAAAATTGTTACTGACATGAATAATTCACTAACTATTGAATGGTATAAGTCACCACCTAATGTGTATTACGTGCCATTTAATAGTGGATGTATCTGAAGAAATATGGAAATTGGAATACTTTAATAACTTGCTATATGAAAGATGATGAGACTGCCTAAATGATTAAGAGGAAGATATGTTATAATGAACTAAAGCCACTCGAGTGTAAGGTAATTTTAATTCAAATCTCCATCTGCTTATGTATAATTAAGACTCATTTAACAAGTTAATGCCTAACAGTGAGAACTGATAAGTTTGGTATTAAAGAGCTTAAGAGAAGTAAATTAAACTGTCGAGTTTGAGGAGCTTTCATTTGAATTCCCTGTACCTAACCAAAACACAATCTTCCAGGTGCATTTCTTTACCCTGACTATGCAGTCAGGTCCCAAATTTGAGGAGAAAAAGGAGGTGAAAAAACAGAATATCTTTGTTATATTTTCATTTTAGATATCATGTCAAGTCAGGAGTTTGACAGTACCTTTGCTGACATGAATATTTATACTGTTCAATCTGCTCTCTATATAGTTCTATACACCATTAAGAAGACACTGCATTCCATCAAAAATATTTATACATTGCAGAGATTGCCAATTGGGTGAAATAACCTATGAAAATAAGAGGATTGCCTTTGATGTGCAAAGAAAGTAATATTTTCTTCAGTGGTAAATTTTATATGTGATTCACCTACTTAGCTTTCTATTCAGTCATTCTCCAAATATCTTTCCTGCAAGGTCCAGTAGTGAAAACACTGGCTTCAACCTTTTCATCTTTCATCATGCAATTTTAATTTTCTTGTTTTGGCTTCTTATCCACTGTCAAGATGAGAGTTTCCTATATTCACTTCATACTGAAAATTCTCTGTGCTCTCCATTTTTTGTCACTGGAGTCAGATATCAGCTTTGAATTGCTCCTAGTGCTCAGGAATAAGTTAAACGGTTATGTATGGGAATGTATTGGAAGAACAAATACCACAGTGTGTCCAATGCCTACTGCAGTGCAGATGTTTCAAAGTGAAGTAAGACAAACAAAGGTTTTATGACGAAGACCCGATCTCAATAAATAACCAACATAGACACTGCGCTAATTGAAGTTTACTGGTTTGTTCCTTGGCCAAAACACATTTTGTAAATCTGCTTTAGCATCAGTCTAAGAGCAGAAAAATAAAGCACTGAGTTGTTTAAAATGCATAAAGAGAGTAGAACCAATGTCTCACTTCTCAAACTGAGTTTTGGGTAATAGAGATCCTTAAAATGCAATCTGTGTATACATACACAGACAAAGACAATTTACTGTTTGTAGAAAGTCTCTTAATTATAAAAGCATTTGGGTTAATATGCATTTTTAGTGTTACTGTCAGTCTCACAAACAAGGAAACATACGTTGTAAAAGGTCTTCCTTTCCTCCAAAGTCTAAAAATGCCCTCTGTGCAGAGATGTCACCGGAGGCATTTGCAGCACTTCCACAGAATAAGCTTCAATTGGCATAGGCAACGTGCCAAATGAGCCAAATCACCTAAAATTGACTAGAGATGAAAACTTACAGTTAGAGTCAGAAAGGTTTCCATTTGTCTTGATAAGCTGATCTATGAGGAAAAAAAATTGCTTCTTTTAGATAAATCCCCCCTTCAATATTTATTAGCTTTCACGTTCAGAAAAGTCTTGCTTCTAAAAGAAAAAGGAAGAGAGGGATGGAAAGAGAGAGAGCAAGGAAGGAAGGAAGGAAGCCAACTTAAAAGTGCAATGTAAGCTTACAGAGCCAGGAAATTAAAATTTTACACCAAATTTTAAATCCAAATGCCAAAAAAAGAAAAGTTAGAAGCTTATACCTACACCATGAACTAGTCTGGAGGGGGAAGGAGGCCTGCATTTTTTATTGTGAAACATTGCTGATGACCCTTCCCTGGTAGCTGAGTGTATCCCAGAACACATCCGTACCTCCTGGCTGACACTGTCACTTCCAGTGCTTTTTTATGCCAGAAGGACAGCTTTGCTTTGGGACATACTTGTACATTTATTGAAGAAAGAATCTTTCAGCAGAGAATATCAGCATGGGATGGACTAATTAGTTAGTAAGGGCTCGGTCCCTCCCCGTGGTCCAGTGACTGTAGAAAACAGCACATCCATCTGGATGTAACTCAACAGTCAGTTTTACTTTACGGTTCACATCAGTTGTCAACGATATGCCTGTAGCTCAGCCCCACTACCCACAGCTGTCACAATCAAGGTGGAATATGAGACAATTCCTTCTTCCTCTGAGCTACTTAATTGCAACAGCTGGGTGGAATCGCTCCCCCTTCCCTGTTCTCTCCCAGCCACGTGGTCCCGAGATGTCCCAGCAAAGAAACACACAGAGACCACAGGAGGGGGGAGCAGAGAGAGAGTTAATTCACATGGCCAGGGGTATTTAAGGAGTTTTAGGGGGTGTTGGTCACAACCAATAGGAATCAAGGGTTAAGAACCAATGGGGAAAGGGTTAACAATGGACCAATAAGGGGGGTTTTCACATCGCCTGGCCAAGGTAAATATCTGCATAGATAAGAGTTTACTCTCAGGGGGTCTTGGGAAGGAGAAGGGTGGTTCAAGGAAAAAAAAAGCAAAGGAATCCATTTTACAATACAGTAAAAGAGGCGTTATGGCTGGTTTCTTCATCTTCTTCAGAGACCCATCTCCTGCATGATTTATTCCACTTCTGATATTGTGAGTCTATTTCTACACTTAATTTGTGAAAAAATTAAAATTAAAAAAAAAGAAATGAAGGGTATTTCTAAATATCTGTCTAGCATGCCTCACTGGCCAAACAGTTTTTGTTTGTCAAGTAGTCTTCTTCATCTACGCAATCTTTACAACAGAATAACTTCACTTCTTAACCTTGCAGGTATCAAGGTTTTGAACTGCTATACAAATATGAATTTTTCCTGCCTCAGAACTAGATGAGTTGGGCCAGGGAAGTCAAGATCCTTAATTGCTAGGAGCAGGAAAAGTTGCACATAGCTGAAGGTTCTCATGGTGAGAGGTGAACCCTTTTCCCAGAAGAAGAAACTGGCTTGCTCCCAAGAAGGGCCCAGGGATTATACTTGAGCTCGCTGCCTTGTCAGGTGCATCCCAAACCCCAGGCTGTACCTTGTCTCAGAGGTATTATCCAAAGACAGTTGTCCATGTAGTAGTTGACATTAGAGCAAGATTAATGGTATCTGGAAACCTGGGCAAAACCTATATATAACACAGTTATCTGTAACTAAAAACTGGAGCAAAATCCTTAGCCTCACAAATGCAGCAATTGTCATCCAAGCAAGTGGAATGCTCTTCTTTAAACAAATAAACATATTTCAGTGCAAAGATATTTAAAGGAAAAAAACTTGCTTATGATCCCTCTGCAATATCCTTTTTCCTCCTCCAGGCAGTAGCCAACCTGCCTCTCTGAGACTACCACCACCAGGTTTCCGACAGCTGCTCTGTTTTGCTATTGCCAAATGCCAGTCCCCATCACATTAATTTTAACCACATTCCAGAAGAGTATTTAATACTCTGAAAAAGCAGTGGGTCCATAAAATGGATATTAATAGAGCACTTAGCACATACATGCTTGTGATTAACAGCTTAAAGGTTAAAAACCCAAATAAAACAAAATCTGGATCAATTCCAGCCTTGAGTCAAGCAGTATTTTATCACCAGAGCCATGTCATGCACCTAGGTTACTGTTCTATAATTTGTACCAAGAAATGTGGCTTAGAAATTAATATTAAACAAAAACAAAAGAAAAAAGTAAAACATCATGATATTAATGAATAATCAAATCCCCATAAGTTCAGAAAGCATAATGTAAAATTGCTGTATTATCGCTTCTGAGGTCCTTGGGTCCTCTCACAATGTGTCAATGTATCGAGCACAGACTAGATTTCATCTTTGGTTCCTCTTGCTCAGTTCAGATAGTGTTGCCAGTTTCTTTTGGAAAAAAAAACTGATGCACTAGGTTTATTTTGTTGTCATGATCATATCACAATTACCATTTTCCCTTTAAGGATACTTATATGGAGAGGAAGATTAAGGGATCCCACTGATTTTAACTTTGCTTGTGGTGAGCAATGCTTCTAAATCACCTGGCAATACAGTTGTCAAGTGACACAAGCCTTTTTACAAGGCCATTTTGTTGGCTTCATAGGAAAAATTACCTCCCACTGGTCTCAGCTGGGTACCAGTGTTGGGGGAAGAATGAGTGGGACATTAACACTTTTCCCAGCAGTGATGTGGCCATGGTAACACACTTATGCAGCTCCTCTTCCCTGACTTTTGGTCTTTATCCCAGAACCTGCTGGGATATCCAGCCCTGCTAAGCAAGATCTAGTCTTGTTCCACTTGGAAAGAATTTTTGTTTTTATGTTAGCTTATACAAAAAAAAAAAAATTGTTCTCACAACAGAAAAATCTTTAGAGATTTATGACAACATGAAATGTATTTTGTTCCTTCTCTTTTAGTTTGCCTTGGTGCTAAAATGTCATTTTCCTTAGTAAAAATTATGACATTTGGAAAAAAAAGTATATGCAGGAATAAACTCCATGTGGAATGTCAGCATTGGATACCACTGATAAAGAACTGCTGGGATGAAAGAGCACAATGCTGAGTCCTGCCCTGCATATAAACCAGCTGAGAGCAGCAAGCAGTGAAACACTTCCCTGCCATTGAGCCCCGCTGCACGGCCACCCTGGGTGGCCTCACAGGCCCAGTCTGGGATTGTGTCCTTATTTTCCTCCTAGCAGGAATGATCAAGGCATTTCATTAGGGCAAAACCCAACACTTCTCCCAAAAACTGCTCAGGAATAAAGTGTAGTTAAGAAAATAGGAGACAAAACCGCGGGTTGCTGGAAACCCCCCCAGACTAAGGATTAAGCAGGGGCATGTCTGTTTCATCAGGTGAAGGAGAAAGGAGAAGGTGGCTGCACTCTGGCAGGCATGTGCTGAGCTAGAAACCACACCATGTGTCCCGCCAACAGTACTGTATCACCTCTCGGTTTTCTCTTCATTTCTCACTAGATTTTGAAAGATCTCCTCAGATTTGGACATATTTCAATTTATAGCCTATTAATATACTATCAATAATGTTTATTTGTTTCTCTAGTTATTATCTATTACTTGCCTCCCCTTTTCCCCTGCCATTAGACTCCCCACCTCCATTTTCTCTAATTAGACAAGGATTTTCCTACTTTTCTTAGTGATGAAATAATTATATTACTTTTCTGAAGATTCATGTTGTTCTCTGAATTTGGGTATCACACTAATTTGAGAGGAGTTCTGAGTCATGGAATAAAATAATAAGTACTGTGTCTAAGGGAAAGGCATAACCGTAGACATTGTGTGGGGTTGATAGAGCTGAATTCTGATTAGGAATGAACCTGTTTTTGAGTACGATCACTGGAATGCAAGGAGGGAAACAGCCAACCCTCTGTGCTTAGATGTCTACAGAAAAAGAAGGTGTACCTTCCTAGATAACTTAGGTTGGGTAAAGACAATTCCTTGTCTCAGCTGCAGGGGTGATCTGCTAACAGCCCCTTGAAGCAATACTGCATCACCTTGTGATCTCTTCTGTCTTAGATTCTACACTTTTTCTAATTTAACAGGAAACAGAGTATGTATTTTTCATTGTGCCTGAACAACTAACTGAATGTTTAGTGAGGATTTAGCATTATGTTTCCCTGAGTCTGCTGGGGAGAATTTTCTGATTATCAAAACTGTGAACTGCCAGTAGCATAATTTTCCTAAGCACTTGAAGAGCATTGTTCTTATGGTATTTCCGTGCCTGGAGATGAAAAGAGCACTGCCAATACCAACTGGTGCCAAAAGTGGTTAGAAAACAAACGAGTGATTTCCAGAATTATAATTTGGAAGTACCTTTCTGCATCTTTAAGCATATCTTTTAAAGCCTGATGCCAAGTGACTTCAGCACCTAATTCTGCCATGGAAAGCACTACTATCAGTTAGGAACTGCTGTGAGTCAAACATAGGCACAATGAAAATGGGGCTATTAGGCAAGGTCTTTGACCCTGGTGACTGCGCAAGACTAGTAATTTCAGCTTGCTGTAACTCACTGGGTTGCCAGCAGTAGTAGCTCAGAAGATGCCCCAGTGGCAGCTGAGGTGCCTCTGCTGCTTGGAGGGACAGGAGCTCCAACAAGCACCCAAACAGCAAGTTGTCATTGCTCCCGAGCCCCAGAGAGCTCCCAGTGGGACTCTTCTAGAAGACATGGATGCTCCTCAACAATAAAGCTGTACCCTTAATTCATTTACTTGCTTTTCATTCTTTATTTTTCTTAACTCACCTTCTATAAAAATGTCATTCCTAGCTTTTTTTGCACAAGGTTTGGCTCAAAGTTAGGCATATGACGTGTTTATGTTTCATATGTATAGAACAGATAGGAAGATCAGCCAGGGAAGGGACTCATGGCTGTTACTTGACATCTTTCAACACAGTAATATATCAATGAATCATTCAACCAACTAATAATAGCAGGTAAGGGCAAAGCAGAAAGATTTACTCACTTCTATGTGTTATGCAAAATGCAAAACTAGTTCACAAGAAATAGTCTATGGAATTGTGTCCTGTATTCTTGAAATATTTATATGCTGTAAATACGATTGACAATGAAACGATTCATACTTTAAAGGCAAATGCTCGATTTAATTCAAAGAACTCCTGATTTTTTTTTTCTTAAAGATAAGCAATAATTTATTTCTCTTTCATCTTCACAATTATCACATACTGCCCAGCTACATGACCAATGCCACTACATAACACAAGAGAATTGCCCACTTACACTTTACTTGGACAAATACAATTGCAATTTACAGATTAAAAGTACTGTACAAAGTGTAGTTGGAAAAATGTCAGTCTTATCTATATGATGGGATGTGACATATGATTTATAAACAGATTCAATCTAAGATGTAAAACTTTAAAACTTATTAAGCCAAGGGTACAGTATAAAGCATTTTGTTTTGGTATTGTATTGTTGCTAAAGTAGAAAAAGCAAAATTAGAGAAATAAATCCAGATCTTAAGTTACAGGATATGTATAAGGTTAAGAAATTAATTGGCTTCTCCACTTGTTTTTGCTTTGCCTTTTTTTTCTTTTTTTTTTTTTCCTACAAACGAATTAATATGAATATATTGCAGGATAAAGAAAGACTGCCAGATAAAGAAGGTACTGTTATATGAAAAACAAATGAAAAATTACCAGGTAATTTTGCTTACAAAAAGATCAAACTATAAACAGTCACAAAATATATAAAAACGCCACATTGAACGAGGCAATCGTACTCTACCTAAACTGGTAGTATACTCTGTGAAAGAAGTTGCGTTCATACAGTAGTAACTGATAAAAAGGCATTGTGCACTCTTGTGCCATCTGGGGATTTAGCACCATGTGTCATCAGTTCTTGGATTGTCATCCAGTTGTCCAAGATTTTCTTGTTTCTCTTTTTCATCATCTTTTTGTGACTCAGTTCAATAATGTTGATTTCCTTTTTGCCCTCGCTGCCACTCTGTGGACTTTCCTTAAGACACTCCAGCCTGCTCCTCATCATGAACTCCCGCCGCCTCCTCTGCTCCTTAGCTCGCACCAAATGCTGCTTCCGCTCTTCTTTGCTCCAGTAGCGACCCATCTTCATCTCACTCATCGTGTCATCATCTGTCGTCATCCCACTGCGCTCCTCTTTAATTTTTAAGGCACGTTCCTTCAGGATTCTGTCTCGAACTGGTCTCTTTGTGATGTATCTTGTCCCATCACTCCTTATTTTCACTTTCCATTCCATCTTGGGCTCTGCACACTTCTGTGAGTCTTTGCACATGCTCACCAGGCTGAGCTGGCTTTGGGCATACTCCACAGCAGACTTCTGCTGGATCAGTTGCATATAGCTTTGATAATGCTTTGCATGAGCAGGTATATTCCCATACCTATAAGAAGAACTGTGATATGGAGACAAGTAGGGAATGTGCTCGCTGCCCTGCCTTTCCTGGTCTGTGAATTTGCTGCTTTCTGATGCCAGCATTGCATTCTCAGCAGCAGTGTTTTGCTCAGTAGGTTTGCTTTTGGCTGAGGTTGTTTCCCTGTTGCTTTGTCCTGAGGATGACTGATTAGCCACAATTGTGCTTCTCAGGTTTTTCCTGTTGGTTATGCTAATCATCCTCTGGAGAGAGTTATCAGGGGATCGCTCTACTGTCAGTGGAGTGCTCCTGCAACTTTCAGCTGTGTTGTACGCACTAGAGCTGTCCTTGTCAGACTTCTCAGGGTGCTCCATGATGTCATCCAGCTTGCCTCTTTGTACATCTATACTGGTGTTATAATTCCTGAAACCTTCATCATGTAAAGCCCAAATGTCTCCATATTGATCTCTCACCTTTTGGAGTCGGTGAGCTTGCATAATATTCTGGCATTCGAGTTCAATGTTCCTCAGCTCCTCATTGAGTAGCTGCAGCTCATGTTCCACTCCATCTTGTTCTCTTCTGTTGCACTCTATCATGCTGCTCGAGTAATACAGATCATACTCCCCGTGATTGTTAATCTTGCACTTCAGTTCCAACAGCTGCCGAAACCTTTCACATTCCTCCTCTGGGTTTCCTATGAAATCGGATTCAATGTATTCCCCAGACACAAAGCTTTTATTGCACTGGAGTTCAACACCGCCTAATGTATCCTGGCTGTGACCCAAATCCCGTTTGCTCTGCAGGGTAGCACTGTTCTGCTCCTCAGGTGCGTTTTCTAGCTCCGAGCTCTCGTCATTACGGAGACTTTCATCTGTAGGTCCCACCCCACTGTCCTTCTCATGATTGTTGGATGATGAGGTTGCAGTGTCTGTAGTGCCATCCTCCTCTTCATGTTTCTTTGGCTAAAAAAAAAAATGAGCAAACCAAAATGATTATCAACTGCAGACTGTATTATAGGAGAATATTTTTCCAGATCTGTTTTGCTTAAACAGATGAGATTTGATTTAAGATGAATGAAAACAGATCTCTAAGCAGCAGTCCTACTGATGCTCAGCTTTTAAACATTTCAGAGTCATGATGTGATGGCCATACCAAGCAAAGTAGATGAATTACAGTACTAGTGACACAGCTTCTAAAGCCCAGAAAGAAACAATTCCCTAAGCCATCTCTTTGCAGTGCTTAAAGATAATGATCACCAGATGGTGTACTGTTTTTGATTCTGGATTATGGCCAGAGACTGGTGGAGATAAAATCTTCTCAAACTTGGGAAAAAGCTTCAGTACTGGTACCACTTCAAGCAAATAGAGCAAGCAGCCGATCAAACAATGACTAGTAAAACCGAAGAGGGCACAAAAAGACTACAGTTTCTTTTTTTAACCAGTGAACTTCTAGCTCCATGGAATTGGGCAGAGTTGACCTTGCAGAAAACTAGCCTGTTCCACTACATCCTCCACCACCTTCTTACAATTCATGTATTCAGCAGCCTTTTTCTGAGAGAGTGTTGATTTTGAATTCTAGGATTTTGCTCAAATAGACCTCAATCTATTGCATCCCTGGAGACCATTTCTGTTCCATTGTTAGAGTTTATGTTCCTTAGAAATATAAACAAGTCTTTCACTGTTAAGCGTAGAACAACACTAAATGCTTTGCCATGGACATAATGTCAAGCTGTTTGGCTCTTGATTCACACTCCACTCATTGTACCTCACCTATTTATATTCTCAACCTATTTATATTCTCATAGAACATGAGATAATACCTCTCTAAAGAGACAGACACTTTATTTTTCAAGCTGGATTAGCAAAGATTCATGCAGAGTGCAATTTATATGACCGAGTACCTAATTGTACATAGTACCAATCAAACGCCATGACTCTTTTGGAAAGTATAATTGCATAATTACATATAATGACAGTAATAATCAAGGGAGAAAAAAGGTACAGTGCACCCAGTGAAATGAAACAAACTCAAAGAGGCCACTGTCGTAATTTCCTATTTATCTACTTGGACAGACAGTAAAGCAGGATGAAAATGTGTCTCCTGTCTCATCCCTTCTCCTCTCTTCATGTGCACCTCATGATCACACATCCTTCATCTAGCTTCCTTTCTTCAACTGTTAGGAAAAAATAATGGCCCAGTGTCATAAAATCAAAAATAACCTCCACTCCCAATTCAATGTAAGAGTGGAATAAAACAAATAGTGAAAGAAACACCACCAGGAGAATTCAGTGTCTCTGAGAAACCAGTTAAAATTTCTGAAAAAATGTTTCAGGAGATTTAGGTTTAATTTCATGTTTTTCTAGTTTACCTTCTCCAGGTGAGTGCTGCTACATATGCTATTCTAGTCCCTTTTCTCACCTGACTTGGAGCTGCTGCAGCTTATATTGACCTCTTCTGTCCACAAACCTTTCAGCAGAGAAGTGACTCCAGTCTGCTTCACCTACACTGCACCCCAGCCACTGCACTGTGCAATCCATGTTTCTCACTGCTCGGGAAAATATTTAACTACTGACAGGAGGGAGAAGATCTCTACCAGACAATGGGAGGGCAGTGCTGCAGAACAGTCAGGAATTTGGGTGCCTGTCCCAAATGCAGGCCTCCATTCATACCAAATGAGGAGGGCCAGGATCTGCTCTCTGGCCCTGAGGGTGAGGGACATAGCACAATTTGCATCTATATGATTAAAACTCCAAAAAGAGATGGCTTACCCACAATGTGTTAGCACAGTTACACACCCTACAGGAGCTGAGCTCCATGATACTTCATCTGATGTCTCCAGAATGGTGCTACACCACCAAAGCATGTATTTGAGCACTTCTGAAAAAAACTGCTTTATGACACTATTTGTATAGGTGTTTGAAACAGACTTATAGTTTGATCTCATGCAGTCAACCCTTTCAGAATTGGTGGCTCTTGTTTTCCATATCACTTGCATCAATAATTTAGACTTTGCTCCTTCAACTTCCACTTGATTTAAACTGACTGAATGTAATATACTGCTATCTAGTCGTGTTACACTGTCCGGAATTAATATACAGACAAAAAAGGTGTAAACAAAGCAAAGCGATCTTTCCAGTGTAACAGAAACCAGATGGGTGGGATTGATCTGATGAAATAAAAGTGACTATAGTACAGGCATCTGAATGTCAGGTAGTCACTATGGGTTCCCCTCCTGGTCAGCAAGAAGAAAGTGCCTATACAATCAGATTCTTCTTAAATTAAA
Source organism: Dendrocincla fuliginosa (assembly GCA_035047845.1). Lineage (NCBI taxonomy): Eukaryota > Metazoa > Chordata > Aves > Passeriformes > Dendrocolaptidae > Dendrocincla > Dendrocincla fuliginosa. The sequence goes on along the minus strand of JAWWMO010000043.1, from coordinate 28,142,643 downwards.
GCAGACATCCATATCACAACAAATCTTTCCCCAGGATATGGATACTTCCATATAATTAAATTAAGAAAATGAAAAGTAATAGAGATATTTATTGTACTGCATGTTTGTGAGACATATTTTATTAAAAAATCCACTGTGAGTCAAGTCAGGTAGTCCCTGGAATTTGTCCTGGACTTTACATGCTTGCCAGAGCTCCTAAACATGTGCAGACTGAGCAATTTTTTACAACATGGAATTATTTTAAATTTATTTTGAAAGTTAGCAAGCCTAATTCCAGGTTAGAAAACAAGAGAGTCCACAATTGTCAGTATGTTTCTTTTTCCAGTGTTATCTATTATCTATTTTGCACAAACTGTTTGTTTTCAAACATACATTGTCAATCTCTTCTACAATTACTGTTTTGAAATGCCAAAGAGCTCCTTAGGCCTCATCTTTACAGCAAAAACTCAGATAATGAGAAGGCAAACCCGGCAGTGCGTACAAGCAAGCAGTAAATGAACCTCAAAAGATTCTGCATTTCAGCTCCAGCAAGCATTCATGCCTATAAAATGGATAATCTTGCAGGAATTCAGACACTGTTCTATTCTCATTTTATCACCAGTGATATATATTGGGACTCAAAACCAAGAATGGTACTAAACTCTGAAGGCAGTAAGATTCAGTTGAAGGATGTGACAAACATAGCTGCTGCTGGGATCTCTAGTCATCTCTGGGAGTGAGAGCAAGACTGGCCACGGGGAGAGGAATCTCCACAGACAGGCTAACCGTTCCAGCCATGAGGGAGATTTGGAATTGATTTCACTGGTGCACTAAAAGGCCTCTCTAACAAAAAAAAAGGATTTTCCCCCAGATATTTTCACTGTATTTCAGCTGTGAATGAAATAGAAGGATTTTTTTTTAATCCAATTCTCTCTCTTCTTAATAGGTTTTGATATATTCCATGACACCAATAAGAATTTCTGCATGGCAAGTGTATGATATTCTTCTGAAAATTATCTCTGCTGCACAAAGAAACATGATGTTGTAAAGGGGAAGGAACACAATGAATTATAAAAAATGGAGAATTACATATTTCCTCAAGGTTTATTGGACTATTCCATACAGAGAAGATACAATTCTTGATTGAATTCTATAGAGTGGGTCAAAAACACACAGAAAAGATATGACTATCTACTTGATTCTTCTATTATAAATGGTACCAAACTTTCCTGTGACAGCTCACATTAAATGTTAAAATGGCATTCTGTAAAACAGGCTCGTTTTTGGAAGAATATTCTGATATAGACTGTATTCATTCTGCAGCTCTAAAATTCATGATGACAGATGATTCTGAAGCCAGAGGACTAAGTTTTTGTTCACAAAAATCAAGGCTGGTCTTCACAGCCATCCAGGGAGCTTGAAGATATTCAAATTGGCCACTGGCATCTGCAACAAGAGCAGTTTCATAGCTCCAATGGATTGTGTGATTCCCCTCAGGAAACTGCTAGATTTCCCAGCCTAACACAGAGTAAAGAATCAGTTTTCTGACTTGACAACTCACTACGTAGAGTCTAGAGAGGCAGCAGCTGTCACAAATTACTGATGCCCCATTACACACCAAGCTGCATTTAGTTGATTCAATTACTCATCAGAAGGGCAAAGAAGTGTCTGGTTGTCCTAGAATGACTTCAAGCAACCCAATGTCAAATACTGACAGAGCACAAGTGACCAAAATGTGTTTCAAGGGTAGGGCTCTTTTACAGTAATATCACATCTCAATAGGGGAAAAAAATATCCTCGGTAAAAGATCCCAAAGGAAAAGAAACAATCTCAGTGGGTTCTGTGAAATCACAGAACACCACTGTTTAATAGTTAACACTATCCAAAACTCAAAATCAGTGAAAAAGCCAAAGCTTGATAAGAACTTCGCAGTGGAAGATCATAACTATGAGGTCATTTCAGAGGTACAAACATGTCATGTTAGGGTCTAGTAGGAGTTTGTAGACAGACTTGTTCTAGAATTTCTACCGAAAACAGGGGTTTATGTGAAAATGTTGCCATGAAAATGACTTTGCTTTGCAAAGAAAGTGTTCTTTCTGACAGGAAATCTTTTGCTATGCAAAATAAAATTTTGGTTAAAACAATAAAAAAGATGTCAAATATCAGTTCAAAGTAGGTAGCAGTGCAGCAGTTAGCACATTTAACCCGGGAAACTGAGGCTTGGCTCACTGCCTGGAAGAGAGAGTCACAGCTAAAAGGCTGCTATAAATCCTGTTGCAAAGTTCTCTTCACCTCTGACCATGGAGTTATTCCACTTCGTGTAAATAATTAAATGCTTATAAGATCAAAGATTTGTAATCTGATCTTTCATACTCCAGATAATTGACTTAATTATTCTGTCACTGTCTCTGTTTCAATGAATATTTCATTTATGTACAGTGAATAGCTTTAATAGGAGCTATCACCTACTCATTAGACCAGCATCAGTGCTGCAGCAGAGGTCAGAAGGGAACAGAGTAGATGTACATTCAGGCCCCCAACATGGACCAGGCAGTGATGCACCTGAAGCTGAATAAGCTCCCTAGTTTCCAGAAGAACTGAAATGGCATCACCTTGGATGTTGTGCGCAGTTTTGGGTACCACAATATAGGAAAGACATTAAGCTGTTAGAGAGCATCCAAAGGAGGGCAACGAAGATGGTGGGTGAAGGGCCTTGAGGGGAACCTCTATGAGGAGCCGTTGAGGTCACTTGGTCTGTTCAGCCTGGAGAAGAGGAGACTGAGGGGAGACATCACTGAAGTTTACAGCTTCCTCATGAGGGAAAGAAGAGGGGCAGACACTGATCTCTTCTCTGTGGTGACCAGTGACAGGACCCAAGGGAACGGTCTGAAATTGTGTGGTGTACTAAGAAGTGTCAGAGGAGGTTTAGGTTGGATACTAGAAAAAGGTTTTTCACCCAGAGGTGATTGCATGCTGGAACAGGCTCCCCATGGAAGTGATCACAGCACCAAGCCTGACAGAGTTTAAGAAACATTTGGATGATACTCTCAGGCACATGGTGTGACTCTCGGGAATGGTTCTGTGCAGGCCCAGAAGTTGGACTTGATGATCCTTGTGGGTCCCTTCCAACTCATCACATTCTGTGATTCTGTAATTCTGTGAAGAAGGAAGGCTGTCACAGTCTTTCTCTCCCTCTTCACTTCAAAGACAAATGTCTCAGGCTGTTTCTGAGCAATTCAGAATGGGCAAAAAAATTGTAAGTCACAAAGTTCTGTGGGTGGTAAAATAGTTTCTTCCCAGCTGCAGAATTAAGAAGTTGGCTTTTTTATCTTTGGCTCCACACAGATGTGCATGCTGACAGACCATCTGATTCAGGAGTGGATACTTACACTTTTCACAACAAAGTACAACTGACAAGACTCCTTGATGAAACTGTATGGCATCTTTGCCTCAGTCACACTGCCTACAGAACATATGGGCAGGTAAAAGTCAGGATAGCAGCAAGCTGAGACTATGCTAACAATATGCTTATTTGTCTCCATTAACAAAACAAATGTCGAGCTGTGTGCTGTTGGTGTAAAAAAAATACACTTTCATTACAAAAACACCTGTTGTTTATTTTAAACACCTCTTCTGTCTTGTTTTGCAAGCTCTCTGGTGCAAGGCTGGCTAGGAGCACCTATCTCAGCTTGAAACTCTAGGTGCTACACTGATAAAATTAATTAAAAAAAATTGAAATAAAGTATAACATCATAAACCCCAAGCAATTCAGAATTAAAGAAGAAAAGCAATATTATTCCAAGTGTTCAGAGAAAATGTGAAGTCTGCACTTATCACACTCTCTTAAATTGTTTGCTAACTTGCCATACTAGGCCTAAGCATCTATTGTTCTCTTTTCCCTTATCTACAGCATGCTGCAGTTCACAGCATTTTAGAGACAGAACTCTATCGAAGCCTTTGACTCCATTTTACAGCATACTGTTTCACTCTCTATTAATAAAAAAGTATTCCTAGAAAATTTCAAAGGATATGTTTAGTAGCAGTCCTACCTGCTCCACCTCATTGGCTGTGTACTGCATCGCTTCATTATGCTGCTCTTCCAACATTTCCAAGTTTAACTCCTCTAAGAATTCATTCCTTTCATCATCCAGCCACCCTTCCTCCAGCTGCAAAGAATACATTAGTACATTATTTTATGTTAGCAAGGACACATGCTAAAATAGAGCAAACCCAGATGGCAATGCTCGACTATTTCTTTTTATCCTAATGATTCTCTTCAGAAAGCCAGGCGGAAGGAGTTCACGTTTCAAAAAAAAGGAGAAAAAGAAGGATAAAAAAATGGGACTCTTATGCCTTTTATCCTTTCGTAAAACAGTATGACTGATTTTCTCTCATAATGAAGGAGACTGCATAGCACAGACATTATTTCCTTTCAAAAGGTATGAAAGGCGCAGCGCATAATCCTGAAGCTGTCATGTTCATTACCACTGAGAGCCTTTGCACTGAAAGAGTGGCAATGTTACTAATAGGGCCAGGAGGCAACCAGGCTCTTTTCTCTAACAACCTCCATCCCAGTGCTGTGCCCTGCTGCCACCACCTCAATAGAAACCTTATGCTGTATTTCTGTCACCATTTCCCCATTGATCTTCCAGGTAAACAAATAAAGAGAGCAGGGTGACAGAAAGATGTGGTGACTTGAAGGGAGGCAATTTTTGTTTTCCCGATATGTCTGGAAGCAAGGCTTATCAGTTTGGTTTGGGTTTTTTTCCCTGAGCGTAAGGTAATACTTTGACATTTGGTGAAGGCAGTATTGCGAAAGGACAGAAGGGGATGCTATATTTTCTGTCAAGTGTGTATATCCACCTCCTGCACCCATTTTACACCTTTCACATCTTTCTAAACTGATAAAACAGGTACCCTGGCCTAAAATGTTATTCTCTCCATTTTTTTCATTATGTACACGTGTACACATGGTGCACATCCATTTGTAACTGCAATCCCTTGTCAGATGGCACACTGCATTGAAAAACACTGGCCAGTGACACCACCTATAATGACAAGATTGTAGCAGAAGGAAACACTTATTGTTTTGTTGTTGATGAAGGAACCAGAGGATGACGGTGAGAAAAACATGCTAGAAGGGAAAATCCTCAGCATTAGACAAATTAAATACTATGAGCCACTCATGTCCCAAGACAGCAAGAGCAGTGTGGCACAGGTCAATACCTACAGCAAAAGTACCCCTGCCTCAAAGCCAGAATAGCTCTGGCAATAGATGTCAGTCAGAAAAGTTACACCAAGCCAGCAAGTAGTAGTCCCAAGCTACAAAAGGATTGACTGATGCTGTGCAGTACTTCTAACTGAATATGGGCAGGAAACCACTGTTTCTTTCACAAACTCTGATATGGTTTTGCCCATGTCAGTGAACTCTTTCATCTCAGAAAGAACATAAGCCTTTCACCATATCCTTTGCCAAAGCCAGACTCCTACAGTTTGAGATTAGGAGGAGACTGTTTTTCTTGAGGACATAAAATTTTTGTTTGTCCGTAATGGGACTTCCAAACCATTCTGTGAAACATCTGGTACTGGCCACTAGTTTTGTTTACTTCTCTTGTTTATTTTTTTCCCCAAGGAAAGCAGGAACACAGCCTTCCTCTACCATAAATGATGTAGTTTAGTTTCCCTCATTTGAGCAAATTGCGGAGATTAACAAATCTGGAGGATGAAAGTTGAATCTCACTCGAGCTAATCTGCTGCTTTGATTGTGGCAGACCCAGTATCTAACTAATGAGAATGCTTATGTTACAGTTTTCAGAATAAAACTAATACATGGCTTAGCATACATGTGTAATACAAACACTCTGTACACATACACATAACAGAATTTGTGTGTTGTGTGCTCCTCTGGTGTTCTGTCTCAAAATTTAATTATTCATCAGTATTCACTGCACAAATACATGGTCAGAGAGGTTTTCTTCCCTGTTACCAAAAGAATGTGCTCCGCAGTCACCCTTCAAGACTGAATATTGCCATTACCATTTTCTATCTAGAAATGAAAGCCTGCTTAATCCTGTTGTCTTTTGCCAGAGTCAAAGCAACACAACTAGCAGAAATGAGTTGACAGCCTGATCTCTGACAAACTCTGGCTTTTCCCTAAGTTTTGCATGAGTATATTCTTATAATATATAAACTAAACAAAAAAATCCAACACTGAAGGCCCAAACCTAAACCAAAGCACATTTTCTAATTTGTAAAGGAGCATTCATATGGGAAGATACTTTGGTACAGGTAAGTAATCCCTTAATTCAGATAGATGTAACTTCTTCATGTTAACTAGTCTAAACAAATACAGAGAATGAACTTTCCCATGACAGGTATTTTATAAGTGGGTGGGTTTCTGTTTCCTACTGAAAAACAGAATCCTAGTGAAAAACAGGAAGTATAATGCTGAAAAAACTCTTTCAAAAGTTCTGCAATTGAGGACTGTAATTTTACAATATAAAGTGAGGCATGGCTTTTTTTTCTGTGCTTTGTCACCAGTTTCACAGGAATAGTTTAGATTCTTGAAAAACATAAAGGAAATGAATGATGAAATTGTGAATTTTTTAAAACTGGTGTATTCAAGTAGAGAGTCCAAGTGGCAGTGAATTATACTTAATTTAATTTATACAGCATATGCAGCTAGCGAGACAGAATATCAGAATAACAGAATACAAAGAGAAGTACGAACAGTAGTCTTCTACCACTCTACCTCTCCTTTAGTCTGATGATGAATCTAACATGATCATCTTGCAATGATATTAAAAATTTTTGGCATGGCAAGATTCTTGGCATTGGCATAATCTAATTTTTAAAACCATAAAAATGTTTCTAAAAGCTTTTGAAAATGCACTTTTTGAAAATGAAGATGCAATCGTGTTTTTGTGACCAAAATGCTTTGAAACCAATTTCATTCCTGTTTGTTGAATGGTATTATAGTGAAAGTCCCATAATTGCTACATAAACAAATCATTTACATGCCTGCTTATAAGCCCATAGCATAAAAAGACACCTCCCCAATGACAAAGTACAGCTTTGTTTAAGTTCATATAAAATATAAAGTTCACATAAAAGATAAACTTGATAAAGGTAAGTATGGGAAATTTATCCTATGAATAAATCAGAACCATCTAATGAGTAATGCATACTTTTCAAGTTCTACTTCATGTTTTACTAATACCATATTAGTGCTGCCAGCTTTACTTATATACCTGCTTACTCTGCTGGAAAAGAAATTGCTTAGTTTGGGGAAAACAAGCCCTAGTAATATCATATTATTTTCTTTGCTGGCTAAACAGGGGGAAAGCTCCACAATTATCTGTTTGCTACTTTTGTCAGTAACTTTGGCAATCCTATTTCGTGTCAGTTCATTAGTTACAGTGACAGTGAATGCATGGTATAACCCAGGTTCTGGCTCAGTGCATCTATTTAGTCTAACCTGCATCTCTGGTCTTGCAACCAGCAATACAATTTTCTTGCATTCTTCACTGGAGAGCAATGCCACTGCCTCTTCACGATTCTGGACATCTTGGCCATTTATCTAGAAAACAAATGAACGTGGCACATTAGTTTCTATTTCCACAAAGCAACACACAATAAAGGGCAGATATCAGCTCATTTGTGCTGAATGTATGGACAATGAAAATTGTGCAACGGGCTCATCTTCAGTCCCTCAGTGGTAAGTGCCTTCACTCAATTATGCGCTTACTGTAAGAGCTGTATTGATCGTTGAAGGATGGTGGACATCAGAGGAAGCAGTTATGTTCATAAATGTCCAACCTGCGCCCTGGTAACATACATCTAGCAACACAATTAACCAGCCCCTGACAGGTGACGTTCATCTTTCTCCGTTCAGAGTAATGGAAGTGTCACTCTGAGATAATAGTGCTGGTGGAAGCAAGACTGGTAATGCTACAGCTGAAATCAGTCACACTGTATGCTGGTAGAGAGCCAATTAGAGAGCTACAGTATTATCTCTTACCAGGCAATACTTACAGGCCACTGCTTATGGCTGCTCCATTTAATCATTTCATATTTGTGTGGACAGCTTAGTAGACAGAACCACACAAAACATATGTATCCCCCTTACAAGGGGATAATCAAAATAAAAGTGGTTCTTCAATGAGACTGTGCTTTTCTTGCTAACTTTCTCCTATTCTGTCACTCCATTAAAACAACCACATCCATGACTATATGGTAAAAAACACAATTTGCATTGTCCAAAATAAAAATCTCATTTCCCATATGCATTTGGCTTTGTCCAATTCACAGCACAAGAAATGGATTATTCTCATTATGGCAACAAAACTTCAAAAATTTGATATATTTGAAAGAGGGTGAAAACAAAACTGGAAGGCAGAAGGATCTGAATATTCATGAGAAAAAAAAAAGTCTTTGAAATCAAAGTAGCATGAACTTCCCATTGAAAATGAAAGACAAAGTTGCATTTCTGTATATATGTTTGGCCTGGAAGCCCTGACTCAAAAATACAGCTTTAATTCACATTAAAGAAAACTTCAGTGCACCCTGATGACCTAACTGGCAATGAATTAAATGTCTGAGACACTTCAAAGCTTACATGACAGGATAGCTGTGGTCTCTGGAGACCAGACAACCCAACACAGAGCTGCCCTAACTAACCTAAAGTGATGCAGCCACAGAATGGTCCAGGAGCAGATTTCCAGCTTGTGCAAAACAGTCCCAGCCATGGTGGCTGCTCCAGTGACTCCCATCAGCTGAGGAACTGCTCCCTGTGGACCACAGAGGGGGCAGCCAGGCTGTCCCCATGCTACCTGGAGGTGCCCACCCCACCTCACCTGCACCATTATGGGGAACGGACAGGACTTAGGCCTGCCCCATGGCATCTGACCCCGCTGGACAACACTTAACCTGGAGGTTCACAGCTAAAAATAGCAGAAGTTTAGACAAGTTCCACCAGGACTGTCCTTATAAGACCCTTCCCTCAACTTTTTAACATTTCATGTAAAATACTCAGGCAGTTTTCATGTGCTTAAAGAGACTGTGAAGCTTGGCAGTTTCTGAGAATGAGAAGGGAGCAGTTAACAGACTCAAAAATGAGAGGAAACCTGCTGCAATTTTGTGAGGAATACACAAAGCAGAGCATCCCCCTACAGCCTTAACCAATGCCACCTGCCACACACAGAAAGTGCCCCCACGCTCAGGGATCCATCTCTCTCCCAGCATCAGTGTAATCCCCCCCATAATGGCACTGTCATCTTCTATTTCACTGAGTTATCTCATCAATAAGAGTAGATAGAGGGTCAATGTGTTTTCAGATATGAAAGTAAACCCCACATAACTCTCTGGTGTTAACTTTAATGATCAAACTCATAGCCATATATCAGCACTGACATTAAAGTAATGCTCCAGTCCACAAGAGGATGGCAGAATTATCTATGTTTTCTCTCACCCCTAGAGTCTTTACTCAAAATTGAAATGAATTTCATTAAGAACTGAAGAACATTCACCTGACCTGCTGTTGGCTGCCCACCCAGAAACTTTACAAAGCAAGGAAAGAAGCAGAAAGTGGACCTACTCTCTGTTTCCTTATTCTGAACATACATAAAGTAGGAATGAAAGTAGGTTTTACTCAGCTGAATAAAAAAGGGGTGTTTTTCCGATTTTTGAAAGTTAAAAATACCCTTATATCCTGCTTGCTTTCTTCTGTAGGTATTTTACAGAAAGACACAGAAGGCAGTGCCCTGACTTCTCTCCTAGGTGCACTCCATGGTGTGGTCCCTTCGCCCCAAGTCCTGCTGAGGACTTCACTTCCCTCACACCATGGCATCTGTGTCTTCTGGGGGAGAACATCATCTTGTGAACATTTTTAAATTCCCAACCACAGAGAGAATAAAGCAGCAGCCTCTGAGTGAGCCCTGACGTTAAAATCTAATTTATTATTTCCTCTCCAGAAAACGGGCCACTTTGGTAAGCCAGCTAGTTGACTATGTTGTGTAGTTATACTCCAAAAGCCGATGTAAGCTGTATCAGGCTAAGAGATACACGTACAGGTTTCAGCAAAGACATTTCCTGCAGAAATTAAAAGATGGGAAGGAACAGACTGATCTTGTGCCAGCCTGAAAGTTCATGTGTTAATGAAGGGTAATTATAGAACATATTACAGAAAAGCAACCTGTCATCATCAGGAGCTACTTCTGGGGTGTCAGTGAAAGAAGGTCAAAATACAAGGGAAATCAACTCGGAACCTGAATTAGAATGCTATAATACAGCAAAGAGCTTCCAGTCTAGTGATTTTTTGGTAGCATTTTGTGATTTTGCAGTCCGGCAAAAAATGCACTGTCCACTGTCGGTTGAAAACACTGCCATTCTAGGTACTTCCCTCTCTGCACAGGTGCACTTCCCTCCTCCAGAGCCAGGAGCCAGCTACCCTCACCCACAGGGGCTTCACTGTATCACAGAAAACTATCTTCAGGGCAGCTTTTTAAGTGAGCAGAACAACAGAAATGAAGGGGGGAAAAAAGCCAAGATAGTGGACTAGGAAAGAATTCAGAAAAGCAATGTTTTATTGGGGGAAGAAAGAAAATATTAATAAAAGCTTAATAAAACCCCTCCTCAAGTATGTTCAGGATCATCCTTCTCTAAACAGCACATTTTTTGTATGAAAACTCTTATCATCTATGCTCAGCGTAAGTGAGTTTTACCCAAATTTATGTGGCTGGTGAATGATCAGCAAGTCTGTGACACTCTTATTTACGTCCGCAGGATCCTGTTTAGAATTTGACACTGAGATGAACACAGTGAAAATGAGATTTTCTAATAAACAAGGAAAAAAAGACATGGGATGTAAGTGCATGAGCCAGAACGAGTTTGTCAGTCTCATTTTTCAGTACACGCACTCTAGCTCCCAGCTATTGCGTTAAAAAACAGACAGACACGGATTTTCTCATCGATCACAGTAACAAAGAGAACTACCTTCCCTCATTAACAGTCCACAGAGAAGATGGCACTACATGTTTGTCTGAAGAAAGAGTTTAAGGAAGAGTCTATTGCCACATACTTGCAAAATGCGGTCTCCCTCACGGATCCGTCCATCTCTGGCAGCAATGCTGTTTGGATCAACCTGCACAGGACAATATACAGTAACTGAACATGAAAAGATCTTTATGGGAAATTGCAACAGTTGCACAATTGCATGATTTGAAAAAGTACCATTTTTACACCATACAGAGGCGGTCTGAAGTCTCCTTTAGAGTCACATGAACTCAACAGTTCTTTAAATGATTGCATAAGCTTGTTTCAGATTAAAGATCTCAAGGCAGAAAGGGTTGGGAGCATATGATTTTCACATTAATACTTTCCTATGCCACTCTCAGGCATTAACCTTCAACTGTCAGAACATTAAAAATTAATGACAGAGACCCTTTTCTGTGGAAGTTCGCTATGGACTGAGGTGCTTCTTCATCAGTTGATACCTCTATACAAATTGACCTGTCTTTGGGAAAAGAGCATGATTCTTTTTCTTCCATGGAAACTTTTATTCATAAATTATTACCTCAGTAATCAATCTGTTATTTCCTCTGGAATTTTTCAGTTTGTGAGGAAACAATAAAAAACCACAAAGAATCCATATTGTATAGATCACTCACAGGTCCTGTGTATCATTCCTAGTCTAAACCAGTTAATTTTAAGATAGCTTAACCTAAATAGATGTTTAGGGCTCCACTGATAGTTTATCAAAGTCACTACAGCTCATCCCTGAGCAATGACCTACTGTTTGTTGCAGGGCAATTCAATCTATCACCTTTCATTTGATGGTTATCTTAAATCATTTATTTTGTCACATCACGCCATAAGCTATTTTTTCAAACGAAACATTTGAGTTGATCATTTGGTTCACAGGTTGCATCTTCTCTATCTCAGATACTATTTTCCTCTGTGCATTGTTATAGGAAAAAAATGAATCTGAAGTGCTTAATCAAGTACAAAAGACAATGTAATTACATTCACTTTCAAAGGTCTGAGAAAATTTTATAATGTAGGAAAACCCAAATGTTTTAGATATAATCCTGGAGTATATTAAGAGATTCCTGAACTTTCTTTGCCCTCACAAGGTCAAACAGACATCAACAGCAGTGCTTATATAACTGGTGGAAGATATATTCTTGCGTAATTTATATTAATTCCTCATCCTTGTTCCAAGGCTGTGCTTTTAAGCTTCTTTGACATTGCTACTGGCCTGTGAATATGCAATCTTGCTTTCATCTGCATTCACTGATACAGGAGAATTGTCTTCACTGATCCTCTCTGTCCATGAACTTCACTCAGAATTTAGAATCACAGTATCATATAATTTGTCAAGTTGAGAAGGGACCCATAAGGATCATTAAGTCCAACAACCCACTCCTCACATGACCACCTAAAACAAAAACATATGACTAAAAGTATCATCCAGTTGCTCCTTGAACACTATGCTGTGACCACTTCCCTGGGGAGCCTGCTCCAGGAACCAACCACTCTTTTTACTGAAGAACCTTTTCTGAATGTTCAAATTTGGTTCAACATGTCAAAGAAGCGCAACAAATTGGGATCACAGTTCATGCAGAAAAATCACCAGTGAGCTTGGACTCGGCAGTGACCTTGGACTCACAAGAGTTCTTCTTTACCCAGAAAAAAAAAGCCTTTTTGACTGGCTGGAGACTCAAAGGGAGACAAGGTTCCTGGAAGTCTTGTGGGCTGACACTGGGAAACACTAACACCCTGTGCTGGGTGCCACGTTTTGTGAGTAACGCAAATGAAAGCCTGAGTATCCAGCATTCTATTTTTTGTTTTTCCAGCATATTCATCTCCCAAGCTACTCTCTCCACCCATGTGTGGTATGTCTGTGTACCTCAACTGTAACAAACCCAAAAATATGACAATAACGATTGACCACTGTTATGATTGCCAAGGCTGTAGCAGGGGCAGAATGTAAGCAGGGTGCAGAGAAGGCACTTTTCTCCCTAAAAATTCTGCCTGATTTCCATCATAAGGGCACATTTCTTTCAAAATTCAGACCATGTTCAGAGTGCTTTTTACTTCCCTAACCATGATGTTGTAATAAAAAGGACTTACATTAAAGAAGCCCACCATTAATGACTACACTACTTGGGCAACAGATAAACTGATAAAATAAATGAATTGAGAGTGACACAAGCTGGTTACTGGCTGACACTTCTGCACTCTGGTCTCAGAGCACTTGCTTGCACATTGCCTGGTTAGCCCTTCGCCATGAGCATCTTCCACATTCCTCCCCAATGTCACATCCTTACCTCACTGACATAGATTCCTGTGTCCTCCTCATCATCGGTTCTGTAACAGACAGTCAGCCCCAGCTTCTCCTGGCTGCCAATGCGGCACAGCTCCACCTCCTACAAGAAAATATACAGGCTTGTGTGGTGGCTCTTGCCAAGGGTGGAAAAAACTGCACAGCACAAGGGAGCACCAAGCCACTGAGATACTCATACTGCATGACCTACTCACACTGTTCAGTCTTAAGACACAATATTTAGTGTGCATCTTTGTAAGAGTACCCTTTTTGCTGGAAGAGTTCACTTTGAGGAGACAGGCATTCGCTTAGGAAGTCTTTCTGCCTGGAAAGTACCTTTCCCAAGGGTGGTTAGACGGGTTTTTTAGTTCTTCCTTCTGCAATCCAGAGAGGGATGTGGGCTCTCTCTCTCTCTGGTATGGGAGGAGAGAGATACGCTCATAGACGCGCTATGGGCCTCCACAGCCAGCAGGGAGAGCCAGGGTAAGGGGGCCAGCAATGATAAGGCCTGAAGAAGAACAGGTGTGTCTTGCCCAGTGCTTTGCAGCCTGGTGCAGTTTTCCTTTTTAAGGTTTAGTATTCTCAATTTAGGAATAAATTTTTTTGAACTCCTTCCCTTGCCTGGCCTTCCAGGGGGTGCCTGTGTATTATCTTACTTCACAATCTTTAAGGGGGAAACTTTTCTGAGAATTAAGAAGGAAATTCCAGTACACTGCAGGTTCAAGCTATATAGAAACTGTTCAGTAACACAAGTCAATATAACTGGGCATCAATTTTGTAGGTTTTTGACTTTAGAATAATAGAAGCTGGCTTATAAGAGATTACACAGTCATTCTAGTCCCATCACACCAGCTATATAGGATATGGAACAGACTGGCTACACATCAATCAATCCATCACACAAGTCAAGTGCCACTCCCTTCTAACTGCAATACAAGCCATAAAGCAAGAACACAGCCTTCCATTAATTGCATAATTCCTTCCCTGGCCAGTTTAGTGCCATTGCCTCATTGCAGAAGCTGTTAGATAACAGAAGGATCCTTCATGGAACCTCCTGTGGAGCTGAACAGCCGTGGCATTTTCCTCGATTGTGAGATGATGCAGAAAACATATTCTTAGTGTCAGTTGTCCCAGTAGTGGCATCTTATGAAAAGTGCAAGTTTTAGGGCAGATGGCACAGTGATAACTACTACAGACACCCATCTGAATTGAGCATCTTTAGGGTTTCATAGGGGAACCATTCACAAAAAAATACAAAACTGCACTTGGTTTGAACACTGTGAAACAAACAATTGTAATAGAGCAGAACAAACCCAATAACACAGACTATTAGCTTTGTTGCAAATGGGAAACTTTAGCTGATATTTGTATTTAAAGGGAGGTCACCTGTCTGCAGGTGACACATGTACCTTAACAACTCCTGCTTCTGAGGCTGTGCAATAAAAGGAGACCAATTCATGCTTCAGTTCTCAGTCAGTGATACAGAGTTTGCTCCTCCCCATCCCCAGAGATGCCATGCTGACTAATCCACAAACAGCCCCAGGGTGTACATCAATGAGTCCCCTGAGTTGTGAGGACCAGATGTCAAAATCCGACAACCTACAGATGAACCTGCACTTCACACACATGGGTTAGCCAATGAGCCTCATGACATTTTCATTTCAGCTGAACATCTTTCACAAAGTGCAGTGCTATGGTTCACTCCCCTACTCCCTCACCAACATACAAATCTGCATGGGTTCACTACCTACACAAACCCTGTAAGCTTCTCCCTGGACTTTGGACATTCAATGTATTAACAAAAACTAAGAAAACATAGGAAAAAAACATGAAAGTTGTAGTATTCTTTAGTGTTTCTTAAAAATGGCAGCAGTTTTACATAGTGTGGTAAAGAGTGGAATTATTAACCAGTACACATCATACATTGAGTTTGAAAGAAGAAACACAGGACTGTGTTTTATTAGGGAAGACAATTGCAGTGACCTGATTTTGGCATTGGGAGCAAAATTATATGTACTAGAGGGAGGCCTATTCAAAACCCATAATAATTGATGCCTCCATAGGGAAAGAACACTTGACTAGAACTGTAATATTAGGGAGAAATTACAGTAACAAAATGGCTTCAATTACAGCAACAAGGTATACTTTCAAGGAATAAAGAAGCCTGCAGTCCCTTGGAGGCCTATAAGGAAACCTAAATACACCATAAAGGACTGAAACTGGGACCTTTAAATCAAGGCAAATGAGGATCTGTGCACAAGCAGAAATCCATTGACTTTCATTGTCCTGCTGGCACAACCTCCTGTATCCCCACATTAAGGCTGGACAGGGGCCCCAAGGACTGCTCTGAACACAATTTCATTGGATGGGAACAACCTTGAAGTTCTCACCGATGATTTGTCTCAAAATGTTACTACAAACCTGCACCAATGTCTCTGGTTGCAACCAAACTGATTCCTGTCAGTGCACTGGCTCAATGAGCAGAATACTTTAACCCTTTAGGGCATGAAAGAGCAAAGGAAAATGAGGATGATACTACATGCTTCCTGGGAGTCCAAGAGGTTTGCTAAAATTGCCTCTGGGAACCAGCTGATGACAAGTATCAGTGACTAACATCCTCTGACTGGGATGCAACAGCCCTGGCTGCACACAGTGCCTGGGCTACCACAGCCTTCATTTCTCCATCCAGTAACACAGCTTAGAGTTGAGATCAGTACTCAGTATTCTTGGACTACCTCTTTCCTAAATGGCTATATGGGGCATAGTCTGATGACTGAGCATGGCTGTGGTCGCTTAGAAGCTGTAGATAACAAAGACCGGGACACTGGTACTTAGTGTGAAAGGCCAAATAACCGTTTCACGTTTTTCAGTCTAGATGCAAGTACATACACAAGTAATATCTCATTCAGCATGAGGGAGAAGTTGGATGAGGTCTCTTGCTTTGCATTGGCAGTCATTCCAGAAAATTGCCTTTTGCCCACGGCACATCTGCACTACTAACCTCATGGCATCTTCTTTTTTCACAAGAAACACAGTACATCCTGGTTACAAGCAAACAAACCAGGGCTGAGAAAACATCTTTTGAAAATTTAAATACACTTTGCATAAAATATTAAATTATCTCTCAGAGCAAAGGCCCACAAGTCTGATCTCTAAGTTTGTGTAACAAGCACATCTGAAACAACTTCAACAGAAGAGCAGCAACTGGGACAGTACAGAATCTGGACCATCACAGTCAAATATATTTGACATTGTATTTTGTGACAGATGCTTTTTCGTGTGTTCTTTTCCCACAGTATTACAGAATCACAAATATGCTGAGCTGGGAGGGACGCACAGGGATCATCCCTGCACAGGACCATCCCCAAGAGTCACATCATGTGCCTGAGAGTATTGTCCAAACACTTTTTGAACTCCCTCAGGCTTGGTGTTGTGACCACCTTCCTGGGGAGCCTGTCCCAGCACCCAAACACCTTCTGAGTGAAGAACCCTTTCCCAATACTAAACCTAAACCTCCACTGACACAACTTCAGGTCATTCGCTCAGGTCTTGTCACTGGTCAGCACAGAGAAGAGATCAGTGCCAGCCCCTCCTCTTCCCCTCACAAGGAAGTTGTAACTGCAATGAGGAACCCCCTCTGTCTCCTCTTCTCCAGGCTGAACACACCAAGCCACTCCTCATACAGCTTCCCTGCAAGGCCCTTCACCACCTTCCTTGCCTTCCTTTAGACACCCTCTAATAGCTGAATACCTTTCCTATATTGTGGTACCCAAATGTGCACACAATATTCAAGGTGAGGATGCCCCAGTACAGAGCAGAGTGGAACAATCCCCTCCCTTGACCAGCTGGCGATGCTGTGCCTGATGCCTCCCAGGACATGGTTGGTCCTCCTGGCTGCCAGGGCACTGCTGACATATATTCAACTTGCCATGGACCAGAACCCCAGGTTCCTTTCCGCAGCACTGGTTTTCAGCATCTTATTCCCCAGTTTGTATATACATCCATGGTTGCCCCATCCCAGGTGCAGAATCTGGCACTTTCCCTTGTTGGACTTCATATGGTTGATGATTGCCCAGCCCTCTAATTTGTCTCTCTCACTGCTGGTTTTTAACAGAAGAAACTAAGTTTGGCAGTAGAACATTTTTAAGAATGTAATTTCCTTCTCTGAAATCCTTTTAGATACACGCACACATGTAGATTTTCTCATTGGCTGTTGCCAATATGTATGTAGGCACTGAACTGTCGGTCTCAAAACTCAGTATTTTAAAAATCTACAAGAAACAATATTTGGAGATTCACGAACAGTGCTGACAGACAGATGGTGGGGGGAGAAGGACTGAAGAGAGAGCTCAGGAGATGACAGCCTCCCCCTCTTTCGGGCACACTGGGGGCAGCCGCCTCTCAACACGAAGAGTATTCTGCTGCCAAGTGACAGAAGTCAGTGCCAAATTGCTAACTCTTTGACTTGCTTCTTCTTTTTTCTATGTGGGCAGAACAAAAATTCAGTGCATTGCCACAGAAGAGATAATAGTTTAAAGTGTTTTGCCGTAAATTATTTTGTTAAAAGACAGACATGGAAACTAGAATAAAGGCTACCCCATCTTGAAAGACTTGGATGCCAATTTCCAAAGTAGCTGACTTGTTCAGATATGGGAAAAGAGAGCAAAAAGGTGCAGATCATCCTCCTGAAGGACTGAAACTGGTTATATTGGTCATCCTCTAAAGTGCTGGAGAAGTGGCTGTAGCCTGTGGCTCCCAACCAAAGGCCGATAATCTTCAATGATGAAAAAGCAGTTAACCTGTTCCCTGAACTATCAGCCTCTGGAGACATAAGACCAAACCAGGACTTGTCACCTCTTTGGGGAGGGAAGACATTACTACTGTAATTTCTCTCAAGTGTTAGAAGAGTAGATTGTAAACATCAGCAAGTGGGTTTTTGGCTTTCTAGAATTGCTGAAAAGAGGTTAAGCACTATTAATGGAGACCTTGTAAAAGTTAGCATCAACTTGCAATTATAGTGGGTCTTTCTACCAAGAGCTATGTTACACAGAGTAAAGCTGATAGCCTGGTACAAAAGAAGGTACCATGAACCCTTCCATGATCAGTCTTAAACGGACTTTTAGGGAGAATTGACTTTTAGCTCTGAATTCTTCACATTTTCCCTCCACACACTGGAAAACAGATCATACCTGAAGAAGGAATTTGATAAAGTTTCTTCTCACTGCACACAGAATATGTTGACAAGAGGTATTCAGCAGACAACCCTGTGCTGGAATAATTGTACACATGGAAAACTTACTCTGCCACATTTTGATTTGTTAACTGCTCTCCCAATTGTGTCTGCTAAGACATGCACACCTTTGAATCCTTCCCCACATTCTGTCAGGATTAGCTACTCCCTCTTCAACACTGTTCACCCCATTTAAAGTGTGGCTGGGCTCTGTCCCACTGCCTGTCATTTGCTTCCACCTCCATTTGAACCATCCCACCCCAAAACCCCTCTCACCAACAGAATCATTCTGTCCTCATCTTCAAAAACTGTCTTAGTTCTCTCTTTCCCTGGGCTTGATGATCTCGGGGGCCTCTTCCAACCCAGCTGATTCTATGATTCTTTGTTTTGCCCCCTTGCACTTCCATGTGAAGAGAAGTTTTTGTATGGGTAGGAAACAAGGCAAACAAGAAATTAGAGCTCAACACAAATCAGTTGCAATAAACAGCAAGATACTATCTTCCCAAGGTAGGAGACTTTCAAAGCCCAAACAAGAGCTTCCAGTGTTTAGAGGCAACTGAGTGGCTTTGAAAATCATAATAAACTTGAAATCTAATGTGTCCCTTGCACTGGAACTTCTAAGGAATGGTTCACAGAAGCCTTAACACTTTCTGTGTTAATATTACTTTTGTTGAATTTGACCTATCATATTCACAGAGTTAGTGAAGACATTGAATGAAATCTTTGCAGGGAACTGTAACTCCTGGGCAGCTCTAGTGCAATGGAGGTTTAATGAGAAAAACACTGCTCCAGCTCTAAAGGGTTTAGTGTCCAGTTGCTAGAAAGTATAATGTTGTCTCATCTCATTCCATGTCCATTTTGCCTTTTTGTCCACTAATGACTTGCCATGAAATACAAGAAGACTAGTTTAATGTATGTACTGTAGACTAGTATAACTAACTAAAGGTAATCAGTTATTGAACATTATTTTACAGTATGAAAAAGGTAAACTCTACACTTGGCCATCTCATGTCCAAAGATATGTCTAGGACTGGCACTCTCCTGAGACTATGCTGACAAGGAAACTCGCCAATCCCCTTAGCAATTTATTGGTGTGTGAAAACACAATGACCCATTTCCAGAATGGAAACCTTTAATAAGGAATGAGGATGAACTTATTGATATAAGTAACTTGGTTGCAAGATCTAGACATGTAAAATTGCTGAGAAATCATTTGGTGTACTTTAGATTACTAGGCATATGTTTGAGATACTCCCCTGGATGACATGATATACTGAAGAAAGAAAATTTCCCTACCTTCTTAAATTCATCATAATCTTTAAAGAAAAAAATTAGTAAGATCTTGTTTCATAAGACAAGCCATTTTTAGCAGGTTTCCAGGAGCGTTCTGCTTTTAAGATCTTATTCCCTGTTCAATTGTAACTGCTTTGGTGCAGTCACCTAATGTAACTTTATGTGACTTCTTTTAGTTATCTATAAGCAGAAAACAATGCAAACACTACCAGAGTGGCAGCACATAAAAGAATAAATGCAGAGTGCTTGAAAAACACTGCAGGAATACTACAAACACTCCACATCCTTCCAGTATTCCCCACCTGCCTTTACAGCAATTGTTGCACCCACTAAAAGGCCCAAGAGAGACTATCAAAATTATCATAGCTACTGAGTTCCCTTCACCTGTATAGTACAGCATATCAGAGTAATGAGTCCCATGAACTCTGGTAACTCCATTAGAAGGCGCAGCATGGAATCAAAAGACAGCAGTATTTTTCTTAAATGGACAGTATGTGATCACTTAAGTCCTCGTTACCATGTGAATACAGTCTCACTATTGTGACACAGTCAAAAAACAAATTAATTTTAATTAGGGTTATTCTTCAGTGCAACAGAACCTGTGATTCATAGTTCAAGTTTTACATTTTTGTGACATGGTAAAACAGCGGATCCTAAACATTTTCAGTTTGTGATAAAGTCAACTATTTAATTGCTTAGCACTAACTAGCATCTACTCATCTCACTTAGCTTCATTATCTTTAGAGGAAAAGATCAGCACAGTCTAGCCTGTAAAACCAAAACACTGTGCTTTCTTCCCTCTTCCCTTTAAACAACTCCTCTGAATGGGGAAAAAACAAAAAACAAACAAAAAAAACCCCACACAAACCAAACAGACAGAAAGGAGAAGTTTTGCTACTTACAAGTATGAAATAGGTTTTAAATTAGCAGTCAACACAACAGTATACACATAGTTTTTAGAGAAGACAATCACCACAGCATACTGGGGAAGGATTCCTAATTCACCAGTAGAAAGATAAAATGCTGCCAGGCTGGAAAAGACAAACAAATTGTTTGTGTGGTGAAACAAACAATGCAATTCAGATATGCCTTATCTAAATCCTAAAATGTGTGAAAGGTAGCTGACAAGTTCCATCTACAAAGCCCACAGACTTGCAATGTGTTCTAAGGCAAAAAAATTCCCAGAGATGCAGTCTGTGGACATGCCTGTGGGTTCAGGAATTTTTCTGCACCAGTGGAGGATTATTAGTACCTCTTGGACCAAACCCAGATTACAACTGCTACTAGCTGATATTGCAACATCAAGGAAAAAATAACAAAAACAAGCAAACCAAAAAAAAGTTATCTTCATGGCTTCCCAGAACACTGCAATTATCACTAAGTAGTGTATTATTGCCCATCCCTAAATAAGTGGTCACGTGCAGACTCTGAAACAACCCCAGGTGTGAGGTGAAACACTTTTATGTTCTAACCCTTCACAAAGCAGATCTCCAAACTCTTTACACAATTTACTTCATAGTGAGATGCCCTAAAAGTTTGCAAATGCTAAAATACACGAAGGTTTAGCTGACAGGTTCTGTGATTATGTCCTCGTTTTCCTGTTTCTTTCAGAAGTGTTTGTAAGGCAATGTCTTTGTGCCAGGCAAATTATTCTGTGCCAGTCTTGACTGCACTTTCAGAAGAAATCAAGACCTATTGAATGCAATGAGGGGCCCAATATCTGATGATCCAAGGTAGAAGAACACAGTATTTAGCATAAATTTTAAGAAAAAGATAAAACAAAACCAAAATAATAAAGCCATATAAGAAAAGAATAGTTACTTTTATCTTTGCTTTTCCTTTTTATGTATAGTCATAGCTGAGAAGCTTCCTTTAATATTCATATTGCTAATGGTATAATTGACAGAATGAGTATTTGAATGAATGAAGCACGAAAGGCCAAGAACAGAGTACTTACAGAATAGCTCAATGAAGAATTAACTGAGAAAGTACATTAAAGTCTGACTTACATTAATAAACTAGTTACACTGAAAAAAAATCCTTATCCATCTGAGCTAGTGTCCCTCTTCTGAGGCATCGAAGAGAAGTGCTCAGGAACTACACATGCTTTAGAATTTAAGATTCACTCTTCAGTATCATCTTGTTTCTACATTTTTATGAGTGGGATCAACCTCCAATTATATATGCATAACTGAATTTTGGCTGCTTTTCACACTTTCTCTCAGGGTTACTGTAGGAAGGCTGTCCTGTAAAGTCGGATCAATTTCATCAACTTCTTGTTAGTGGTTTCTGTAAACTATGGAAACCAACCAAAGCTTGGCTTCAGCCTCATAGCTGTGTTTAGTAATCCTAGCTCTGTAGTTCTTATCACTGGGAGTGATGTAAGAATTTGGATCATTATCAGGCAGAGCTTCAAACAGCCAAGCACAAAGCAGCATCTCACTAACAGCATTCACTTTCTTGATCTCTTCCTCCACATGACTGGAAGGATATACCTTTTTCAGGCTGCAAAA
This sequence comes from Dendrocincla fuliginosa, assembly GCA_035047845.1. Lineage (NCBI taxonomy): Eukaryota > Metazoa > Chordata > Aves > Passeriformes > Dendrocolaptidae > Dendrocincla > Dendrocincla fuliginosa. The sequence goes on along the minus strand of JAWWMO010000043.1, from coordinate 28,120,304 downwards.
TCACTGCTCATATACATTGCTACCTTCTGTAATATTTAATCTTCATAATCCCACACCCTCATTATCACTGGCAATTAATTCTGTTCGTGAAATAAAATTAAATAATACAAACAGAACTTTCACTCTTCTTATAGGAACAGTTCATCTAATGAAGCCCTAGGAGGGTAGAGAGCTAGCAGTGGAGCTAATAAAAAGAAAAATTAATCTAAAATTCAGAAGTGATGAGAATGATATTACACATAACATAAAATCATATGTTACACATGAGAGTGGGGGTAAAACAGGAAATGACAGTCTGGGTTTGTAACAAAAAAAGCATCACCATCAGAATAAGAGATGCTCTTTAGACTTCATTTTAAAGCACAGTTTATTTCACCTCTGAATTTGTGCCGTGCAGAAGGAGTTGTGACTGTCATGTATAAATGATCAGTACAATGGGTAAGACTACACACTTAAAACAGACAGTGTTTCAAACAGGTATCACATTTCACAGTAGCCAAATCATGCTGCCAACACTCTTAGCTTGGCTTTGTTTAGAAGTTAAGTCTTTAATGGTAACCAGAAGTAATTTGAGAAAACTCAGAAAAAAAAAAAAAAAAGAGACGGAAGTACTAGCATTAGTAAAACTCATCAAAACAATATATTTTTAAACATGATGAATTTTTTTCCCTATGGGTTACCTATCTCTGTTTAGATGAAGAGACTCTGTGGTGCCTCCACTGTACATTTGACAAAGTAATTTCAAACTAAGGTAGATATTTTATTTTCAGGTTTGGAGTGGTTGTTAAATATTGAATTCTTTACTTGCATATGCAGGTGTCTGGGTGTGCAAATTTACATATATGACTTTATGGCACATACAGTGTGTATATGTCTGTGTTTAAGTGTGTGCGAGGCAGGTCAGTACACTGCAGTCTTTCCTGACAATCACCAAACAATTCATTTAAGAGCATGATTACAATTCTTGAAAACACAGTGGCAGGTTATATGCTTATAATGAGAAAGCAAAAGTGTCAGATGACCTCACAATTCACAGAACCAGAGCAGTGACATTTACAGCCATCTCTGGACTCTACTACCTTTTAATGACAAACCATATAGAAGACTATTTATTAATAACTGCAAAAAAGAGAAATGGCAAAAGGAAACAAGAATTTTCAGTTTGCTAGAAAAGCTCCTCTGTCATAAGATAGATCAGTCAAACATAAACCTCTTCTCTCACTTTACCTCCATGACAACTGATTGTTTAGGGTGAGCTACTGTAAAGAAACAGCTCACAGGAGAGACTATATGGAGGAAACGCCTATCACTGCAGCTTTGTTAAGTGTGTCAATAAAAAAAGATCAAAACCGCCTGGGATTCTGAGACTGTCAGACTGAAAGCAAGTAATACCACGGCAAACAAAGGCATCGCAGACTTGAGAACTATTCTAATGCCATCAAGAGTTATGGTCTCCTGTCAAAGGGATCTTCCAGGAAATATGTTAATGTCTATGTAACACAGGCTAATTGCAGGCTATGTTCCAGAAGTATTCAGCGTGAAACAAAGTACAATGAAATGGTCTTCTCCTTCACAGGTCACTGCAGGGTCCCACTGCATTCTTTTCACAATGGATAAACTTGTATTTCAAAGTTTGTAGGGGATTTAACTTACAAACACTGACTGCTTCCACCAGAAAAACAATGCTTCCATCAGAAAAGCAAAGCTGTTAATTCCTCTGGTACTTTCACAGAAGGTAAAAAGCACTGCAGGATTTTAGCAGATTAGAGTTCAGTTTTATAACTCATTCCGTAAATGCCTATGGAGATTTGGTAGAATTCAAGGATTCACTTTTAAAGTGACTGACGTTCTCAAGTTGTAAAAATAACCTAAAGAAATAAATTCTTTTTTCCTCTCTCTAACAGTCCCAGTATGTTCTGTTACTCAGATTTTACACAGACAGGTACATTCACAATATACTTGGGGGCTATTTGGAAGGAAATAGAAAAGCTATGGAGCAAGACAGAGCCAGCTCAGATGTAAACAAGTTGGAACTGCTGGCAGCTATGCTGTTACAAATAAAATTACATTCCCCACTGTCTTCTCACTTATCAATTTTGACAGAAGACTGTCCTGACTTCTCATAAACAGCATCGGAAAGGACAAATCACATTGGGTGTCAGATTTGCCAGGATGGATTTGGTTGGTAGCTTACCACAAAGAAACAGAGGGTTATCTCCATTCCACATGGTGGGGAGAAACAATGCTTAGTCCAAGGGGTGGGAGCTCTATCTTATAGGTTGAAGTCTCATTTAATCCTTATTTTTTAAAGTCTGGTTTAGATTTAGGAATCTCTGACACAAGATTTGTTTACATCAAAGTAGAAAGGACAAATATCAGTAAGCATTTCTCAAATGAATAATCCAAACCCAAATACAATGTAGAATGAGAAATACTTAAAAACAAAATCACTTTCCTGCTGATCCATGCTTTATAGCTACACTTAAGAGCCACATGCTGTTTTGTGTCCAGACAAAGAATGCTCTGGCTGGGACAGAAGGATGCTGTAGACAATGATAGCAGTGTTAAAAAAAAAAAAAAAAAAAAAAGGAAGAGAAATAATTAGCAGAAAAAACCCAGCACTAATGTCCTGACATATAGGCACCTATTAATGAAATATCATCTTGCAACTGTGGGAGTAGAATTTGGCCTTGTAGCTGATGAATTCTTTGATAATAAAGAAGCTTCACTGTATGTGGGAATTCACTCTCACCCTGCAGCTCTGGAGTGAAAATTTTTGGTGTGCACTACACTCCTATGTAAAAATCAAACAATGGAGTAACTTGAGGCATGATATGCCTGCCAGTGCATATTCAACAGTCTGACGTGTGATGATCAGTAACAGTCTGAGGGCTATGAGTTGGAGGAGGAAGACACCCTGGTATCAGCTGAGACTCCAACAGATGAGGACATGGAGCAGATAACAGTCATAAGCAGATGGGGGAATGGGTTGGGCTGGATGAATGATGGAGCTGGACTACAAATGTGAGAAACTTTTGATTACTGTGCTATGAACAAATTTAGCATTGCAGTGGGAGGAAGGTCAAAGCATATGGGGATGAGATAAACACCATTTTTAATTCTGTGGGCCTGGCAGGCTTTATGTGGCCTGCCTGATTTGCATTGAAAGGATATTTGAGCTTGAAGACACATGGTGGACTTTACAGTGAGTATTTCATATGGAAGTCAAAGAAGCGGAAAAAAATCCTCTACAGATTACAGGCTTCCTGGCTGCTAAAGGCTCAATAGCTGACAGTGTACCCTCCATAAGTCACAAACCTCCACTCGAAGCTGAATTTTCCCCCTCAGCTAGCATGCATAATACCAAACTTTCAGATTCCTGTAAAAACTATAAATTCAAAAATCAACCCTTTTGGGAAGTGTTAAAGACAAAATACCGTAAATGGTAATAAAAAATATTTTTCCTTTTTGTCTAGATGATCAAACTTATTGGAAAGTAAAATACCCACTCCCTTATTTCAAACAAGCTATGGTATTGCTTTTCTCCCTAATTCTTCCACATTCCTATTCATACTTTTTATTTATGTTCTTTCCCCATGGTGCAGTACGAATGCTAATTTATTAAAAGTACTTAACTACATACATATAATTTTTCTATGATATATATGCGTACATGTTTTCTCCTGCTTGAGACACAACACCCCTTTTGGTATGTTCTGTACTTGGCAAAACCATGAATTCTTGCTTTCTGAGCAAAGAGATCCACGATGAACTGCTTACATGTAGTATTTCTCAGCAGTCAGCTTCGGTCCTCACTATTGGACTTTCACTCAATAGCAGGGTGAATTTGCAAGGATACAAGAGGAAGTTACAATATAATTAGGAAGATGATAACATGCAGTGAAGGGTTTCCTTTGCAATAATCTTAGATCCTACATTCTCACTTTCTTCTCATTAAATAAAGTAGGTAGGAGTATCATAGACAGGGCAGAAACTGAACCTCATGGTAAAATGAGATAAGCAGACTGGAGTAGTCCCTATTCTATTGTGCAGTGTGTATGGTCATACTAAACTGTCACTTTGTCTCACAGCCTCTACATTCCAAAGGAGTCCTTTGTACTTGGACAATTCTGACCAAAAAAATAATAGAAGAAAGAGATATGTTATTACAAGCATTTGAAGAAAACATATTGACTTTTCATTAAAGATCCTATTCTGACCCCCTATTGAAACTTTGGCTTTCAACTTTGAAAAATCAAAGATACCACTAAAGAATCATTGGTTTGAGTTCCTCAAGGGTAGGGAGGAGAAATCCCTCAAACTTTACCCATCCAATTTTTTTTTTTGTTCTGGTGCTTTTCAGAAGTGGTTCCCCAATCTGTTTTCCAATGAAAATGGCTCTGACATAAAATGTTGAAATGGACCTTCTCTTGGTTATCAGATAAGAATACAGCATTCTATGTCTGGCTAGACGTCCATTAACTAATTAGCAGCTGAAGTACATCTCCTACAAGGGGAAGCTGGGAGCATTTGGTTAGCCTTTTGGAGAGAAGTTATCTTCATAATAAGGAGATCTTATTGCTTCCTTCAGGTACTGAATGCAGGAGTCCAGAGAAGTCAGAACAAGACTCTTCCTTGAGGTGCACTGGGATAGCCACATGAGACAACAGACATGAGTTACTACTCAGAAAATTCTAATTAGATATTTAGAGAAGTGCTTACCGTGAGGGTAGTCAAAGACTGGAACAGTTGTTCTGAGAAGTTGTAGATTTTATACTGGAAAACATAACCAACTATAACTACATCTGCTGTAAAATCAGCATCCATTTCTTTGATCCTCTTTGGCAGGCTCCCTGCAACTTCTGGACTTGCCTCAAATAGGCATAATTGAAAGCAACTTGGAAAATTTAGTGGTGACATCTACTGCAGCACATGACATCAGTGCTAAAATCTTTACAGTGACTTCTACATTTCTGTTTATCACTCATGTAGGAAATTAAGGTCTGGAAGGGATCTAACACCTCCAAAGGCTCTATGTACTTGGAAACCAGTCTCCACACTTGAGACTGTCAGATATATCCTTCTCTGTCCACAAATGTACTCCTTAAGACTTTGGAGTTTTCCTAATGGCACAAAAACATTCCAGTCTGACATGCTGCTTTAGGTAGAAGAAAACCTGCAGACAGCAGGAATTCTGACAACACCAGGAACTTCACGTCCCCTGAAGATAGCTATTCCTCTTCCAAAAAACATATATGCTGCAGTTCTTTCTGATTACCAATACTCTTGAGTTTTATAAAGAGGCCCTTCATAGTTGAGAGTCGTTTCAAAACTATAGCAAGTGCCTCTTTCTAGACAAAAAACCCCTAGATACACAAACTCCCAGAGTTTATAGGTTGCTATAGCTGCAGTTCAAATCAGCTGAAAATCACTTGGCATAGCTATCATTCACAATATAATACACTGAATAATAAAACAATACAATACAATAAATTTCACCTACTGCAGATAATATCATAGTTTTTATTTGTTGTATTTCAACTGTTACTGCCCAGTATGTGGCTGTGTAAACATCACTGTTACTCCTGCCTGACTGCTTTGGGCCTGACACATGTCAAAAGATTTATCTGCCTCATCAGCACTTTCTAAACACCCAGGCAGCCAATTGAAATGGGGAGGTATAACAGATGTGCCAACATCTGCTACCAGAAGCATTTATCTGGACAGCAGAACATAGAGCTGTACATCCCAAATCCTAACCAGTTACAATTCTGTGTATTTGGACAGCCTAGATCTACAACTGTGTGAAGGCTATATTTGGATATTAATTAAAATAAAGTTGAAAATGTAATTACATTTGTGAGACATACCTTCCTGTAATTCAGTTTGTTTTTCAGACACAGTAAAAGCACCATACTATGAAAAGGCTAAATTTAAAGTAAGAAAGCACTATTCACATTCCATCTAATCCATGCTCTTTTTTTACCTTGGGATACAAACATATTAAAGTAAATATAGTTAAAATATGCAAATTTGAATCACATATATATGCCTATAAATCAAGCACATGAAGCAATAGGCAATGACTTTTCTAAACACATTTTTATTTTCCTGGCACCAAAATGAGGTCTATGGGCACCATATCCATGCTGAGTTTCAGCTGTTCGAACTTCTGTTGCACATGGAAATGTCCTCCACCCCCAAACACATACTTGTGTAGGTTGATAAAATCATGAGATGAAATACAAAGCAAACTCATCATCTGCTTTTTTGATGCACAATACAGTTTCACCTGTATTGCTGCTCACCAAACCATGCCCTCCAGGAATGACTATCACATTCTCTTTGAAGAGATCCCTCATTAAATAAAAAAGCAAACTCCCAGAGAAAAGGCCTCTCTGCTTTTTTTGATTTCTCCTCTGAAGGTCCAGCATGCATAATACCAAAACCTTGTTTAAAGTCCATTTTCTTGTAAAAGGTTCCCTTTTGCTAGGGGGATTCAGCCCATGCTTCCTGTGCTCTAGGTTTTTCTGGGATACTAAGCTTTAAATAGTGATATTATAATAAGCTGGTTAACATAACTTAGGCTATTTTCTAAAGAATGTCTAAAATAAATTATTTTCTCCTATTTTTTGTCTGGATACTTAGATTCCATGTCTCCAAAACAGACTACATGAACATTCAAGTAGAAGACATATGAAAAATAGCATTAATAAAACCCTTAGAAACATTTTGATTGTAAAGGATATATGGAGATATGTGGGATAATAATATAAGAAACGTTTAAACAAAGAATTTCTCCAAACCAAGAAGATTTATAATCCACAGATTTCCATAAATATGAAATATATTGCCAGCACCCTTCTCTTTCTCCACTGAGTGAAAAACACATACCATATGTTGTAATGTTGCCCAAAAATAAAGTGTTGCTGAACTAAAGTCACTTTTCTTCATTTTCCTAGAAAAACATAAGCTCTGACAACAAGGAAAGATTTTTATTACCTTCCAGGTGAAGTAAGGAGTAACCCTATGCTTGTTTTATGAAATCATGAAACAAAATGAGTATCACTGACTTGATATATTTTCCTCCTGTTCTAAAATACAATAAATGGCAATAACATTGATAAATTTGCCCATGTCAGTTTTGTGTCTTTTTCTCCCCACTCTCTTCTGATCCTCTGCAGTTGTGGACACAATTCAAATCCCTAAACTGGGATATTCATTACTTAGGGACGGTGAGATGACAGCAATTTCATTGGTTTTGAATGTCAAAATTTTGTGATGACATACAGTGATACACTCAAAATCAACAAAAAACTGTGGCAGAAATTTCCCTGACATTCCCTTCTATCTAAATGATCCACTGGCTAGCAAGGAAAAACAACGAGTTAATGGCCAAAAAAGAGATGCATTACAATTAAAGGCTCCTGGGTTTTCCTGCCAGTTCTGTCGCTGATTGACTTGGCAAGTCTCTTCAATACAACTGTCCTTAGCTGACCTGCTTGTGAATTCCTGTAGCAACAGAGGACATCATAACACTGAAGAACCTCAGTAGAACAGTGTTAAGTTTAATTAATTTAGACTTGAAAAGTTACTTTAATTCTTAAAAGACAAATGAAAAAGTGAAAGAAAAAGGCTTCTCCTTTTACAAATCCTTTGCTCATTTACAGTGTACAATTGGCCACAGTTAGGGAGAAATTCCATGTTTATTATTGTCTCTGTGTAAACTATAATCGTATAAATCCACTGGTATTTTAGAAATAAAAATGCCAGTGCACTACATAATCTTATGCTGTTTTATACCAAATGCATGCCAAGAGTCTTCTTTTAATTATTGCACAGTGTTATCCAAAGAAATACAGCAAAAAAATACTCCAGTGTCACTTTTCCCTTTCAACTGTGACCTCTTTCATTTTTAGTCAATAGTGACAGTCAGCTGGATCACAAGGTCAAGTGTTAGCAGCTCAGAAATCCTTCTGAGCTAAGAGAAAACAATCACAAGGAACAGTTTTATAAGCCCAAATCAGTGCTTTCTCAGGTCCAACTGAAACAACTTTAATAATCTGTTTACTTGTCCAGAAGTATATTCACGAGCTTTTCAATTAATAGCTATAAAATACGATTAATTTTTTTCCCATTTTTGTATGATGCAACAGGTAGGAATGGAAAAAAACACCCCAATCACCCCAAGACCCCACAAACCAGACTCCTCTAAGCAACCAAGACAGCAGATTACAGGCGCACACATACCTGCTCACTTCCTTCATGACACTTAATGGCAAATGCTATATAATATTAAGAACTGCCACAAAAAATCAGAAGGAAGTTGTCAGTAAATGTCTCTATACCATGAGGCATTCACAATTCAGCCATAACCACTAGTCAGATTATGAACTGACAGGCAGAAAATCAACATAATGTACGAAGTCTGTGTCCTATGATAACAGACTGAGAGGGTCGAGGTTGTTCACCCTGGAAAAGAAAAAGCTCCAGGCAGACCTTAGAGTAGCCTTCCAGTACCTAAAGGGGGGGCTACAAGAGAGCTAGAGAGGAACTTTTTACAAGAGCATGTCATGATAGGACAAGGAGTAATGGCTTTAAAATGAAAAGGGGCACATTTATATCAGATATTAGGAAGAAATTATTTACTGCATGGGTGGTGAGACACCCAGAGAAGTTGTGGACACTTACTTCCTCGAAGGGTGTGAGGCCATGCTGGATGAGGCTTTGAGCAACCTCATCTAATGAAAAGTGTCTTTGCCC
>JAWWMO010000043.1:28077604-28111441 GCA_035047845.1 Dendrocincla fuliginosa | reverse complement strand
CTTACTTCCTCGAAGGGTGTGAGGCCATGCTGGATGAGGCTTTGAGCAACCTCATCTAATGAAAAGTGTCTTTGCCCATGGCAGGGCTGTTGGAAACAGATGATCTTTAAGGTCCCTTCTGACCCAAACCATTCTCTGACTCTAAGATGAAGTCCCAGCTTATCTAAGCCCATTCTGAGCTGTCTGATCAGCCCCTCTGGCACAAGAGCAGCTGCATAAGGTAAGGCATGTGGTGAGAAGTACCTGCTTTTCCACTGCAAATCTACACCACAGTAAGTCTGTTTCCTTTCCTCTTACCATACCCGTTGGGTCTGATGACAATGGAAAGACACAACCTTGTCCACCATTTCAGCTCTTCTAAACTACAACACCCACATCTCTATTAGGATCCTTATTTCTTGAAGCCTCGCCTTTTAAATTATGTTTGGTCGTTGTTGAATTCAAAAACTGCCTTTTTTTTTGCTAAGGACTATTTTGTGATTCATCCTAAGTTTTAAGAAGTTCAGGGGAAAAAAATACTCCAATCACTGTGGGAAGCACAACCTTATACCAACTCACAGAGGTATTAGAGTGGTTCTTCACCTCCACGTCACCGTCATCCTTCCTGAACATGGCTGGAACTTGGATTGAGGGATACCTACCAAAACAAGGTCTTATGCGCACTCGCTCTCTCTCTCTCTCTCTCTCTCTCTCTCTCTGCCTTTTTCACCCCTTTACACTATTAAATAGAAAACATGACTTAGTAGCTTTGCAGAGAATTTCTATGCTACATGTAAAGAGTTTCTAGAAAACTCTTATCTAAGAAACATTTTCCATTTTGAGGTTTACAGATCCATCTTCTGGGTTAGCTTCATTGTATAGAAACACTCAAAAAAGACCACAAACAGAAGAGCCTGACTGCAGCAATTGGCAGCACCGGCAGTGTGTGCACAGAAGCTGTTGCCACAAAAACTGTTTGTTCGGGTGCTAGCGATTGAGGAGGAGCTCCAGTTGCATGGCCACAAAAAGCTCGCAGCAGGGTGTTTGCAGGCTATCACAGCTCTGGAGAGGGCTGTTACAGGCTATGAGCTCAGTAATACTCATGTTACAAAGTCCTTAAATATGTATTTACAAGGTAGACAGACCTGTTTGGTTTACTGGTTAAACAATCCACGTGTTGAAAAGGCCTTAAATAGGAATTCACCAGGCAGGCAGGCCTCTCCTGGGCTGTTACAGCAGTGGTGGACTGTTCAGAAGGTCACTGGAGACTCCACTTTAGCAGCCCGTGAGTACATCAACCCATAAATACTTATGGGTGTTCAAGTAACGGTGCCTCACTCAGACCACTAATCTGAACAAAATTACTCCTTCTTTATTTCTAAAGAAAAAATACCAATAAAATCAATCACTTCAAAAGTGTAATGACACAGAAATGGTAAATTTGTATTTGCTCCTGAAATGTCTTCCCTCATCACAAAGGGATGAGTGTTACTGGAAGAGTGAACCAATGTGTGTTACTGTGGCATTGCATCTACTGCAATGCTTAGATATGATAAAAGAAGAGAAGAGGATAAAATTTCCCCCTACACAACTTTAAAGTGTCCAGTAAAAAGGAGTCTACACAAAGTCTTACTCATAGCCAATTCTGAAAGGTTTCTGGCTTATCTCTCTTCAAGGCTCATTTTCAGTTGTTTGTGAAAACAGCTGACAGCATCTGATCCAGAAATGCTCAGGTCAATAGGAAACCTTAGCAATTTCAGCAGGTTTGGATCAGGCCAGTGGTAATCTAAATTTACAGTTAACAGATTTATGAGAGCAAATACTTTTCAAAACATTTGAATGAATGGCTGTGCATAACCATAAACTAGCACTTACATTCAACATGCATACACACACATTTCCTTATTCTGATGTAAAAATGTGTCCCTTGGGTCTACAAATCAGAACACAATCTCATGAGTAATAATTTTTGCCCAGAGGTATTAAACAACCCTTAGAGCACTTTGGGTTGCTCTTCTTAGGAGGAGGTACTGATGATATAGTAAAGCAAGTTGCATATGAATATTCTAATTTCCAGAAGTCCTATTTTCTAGAACATAGCAGGAATCTGAATAACATATGTGCAGTTTCTAGATCATGCTTCAAGAAGCAAAAAGTCTCATGTGGTTTTTTTTCAAAATACTGTGCTCTTTCATGGCTGCTGTTTCCTGCAAGAACTCTTATTCTTTCATTGCCTGGACACAAAATTTCCATAAAAACTGACCACAGAAAGACTTCACCTGCACATCACTCACGTGGCTGTCTGTTTGATTGGTGACATGAACAAACTTCCTCAATAAAAAGGTAAAATAAAGCAGCTCAATGGTTTCTAGGACCTTAAGTGAACAGCATCAGAGTACCTTGTAATTTCATATGGGGTCCACTTTACCCTTAACAACCTCTCCCAGATACTGGTCTCGATACTGTCTCAATCTATCACACTAGCATTGGCACACGTTAAAACCAAAGTTGTCAGACACAAGCAGGCTCACACAATGGCTGCAATTCTCCCCTTTTCACTTTGAAAGTGTTAATCTTGGCATGGTGGACCATTGATGTGGTTTTCCAGTTGTAACACCTTATTTCCTTCTGCCTCTCTCATTGAAAGGCATTCTCCTTAGACTGAATACGTAGGACATATTCAGACATCAGGGATGCTTTCTTTTGACTAGCTTTGTATTTACAACATGCTTTCAGGTTTCTTTCCTATTTATTTTTGAACTGTTCCACCATTTAAGTGACTCTGCCCTCTTAATCTCTGTGTTTCTGCTAATGTTCCAAACCAAGTGTATGATGTTTTGTCTCCTGGTTTAAAAATGTTATTTAATAAGTCCACATCCATTGCATTATTTGCTTCTTTCTAGCACCAGTATCCTCTACTCAAATTTTAGAGCCGTGTTTAACATCAGATTTACTAGGGACTATGATGCTTTTAGTCCTTTCCCCTCATTGGTACCAGCAAGTGTGATGTATACTCTAAAATTACACGATGTAATTCTAGCAGCACAAAAGCCACTCGCAGCCAGGTTTGTTCTGATATCTTTGGCTCTCTATCAGTGACTGCAAGTCCAACTGAGCATTTACAAATCAGTCAGTTCCTGCTTCTTAAAAGTCATGAGTATCTGGCTAGGCCAGAATTGCAAATCTTTCGATCTCTTTCTGCTAACACTGAGTGATGTTGTCTCTGCCCCTGTCCCAATGTCTACAAACAATTCACATTCCCTTTATGGCAGTTTCTGCAGCAGCAACATAAGCATGCTCAAGTTGACTATCAGCAATCCCCCCACTTCATCATCTTCCCAGGCATTTGTTTAAAGTATGGTACCGTATGGTGCCTAATGAGCCTCCCTGGGAGTTCATCCTTCCAAGACAATTGGCTCATACTTGAGTCCATTGCTCTGCAACAATCTGAGCACAACCCACTGGGCTTTTCCAGCTGACAGTAGAAGAGTATTGTGTCTAATCCTACCAAATCAACTGCAAATATAAGTCCATAGCCCCACTACTGGTTATTGCATGTGAGCCTCCTGTTGGTTTCTTGTGATGGTAACTCAGGTACTTAAACACTAGCACATATTTGCAAGCAAGTTCCAAACTGATGAGAGTTTTTTAGGATATTCCTTTTCTTGGTAACCATTCTTATTTACAGCACCTCAGTTGCTAGTTGTCTTGTTTCCTTACTTCCTAATTTGGCTGAATATTTTGTATTTGTGTCTCAAAACTGATGTATTCTTCATTTACAAACTATTTCATAATGAGGTGCTGCAGTAGTTCTTTTTCTGCTCACTGTTTTGTTCAATGCCTTTCTGAAATCTCCAGGTTTTGCTTTTAATCCATGAAAAAACTATTGAGTGTGCCGTGGAGACCTGCGAGTAGCTTATCTGCATACTTTTTAATGGGAATGCTAATAATGCATTTTGGAAACTGAACCACACTCCGGACACCAGACAGACTTTTTGCTGTGTGTGATTAGCTAAAGTTCACACCAGGAAAAAAAAAAAACAAAAACAAACAACAAAAACGACAAAGATTGAATCAAGGAGCACTTATAGAATCCTCCTTCTACATAAAACACAGTAAATAGCAGTAAACCTCTTTCCCATGAACACAAGAGAAATCAAATAGTGAGATAGAAAACATTTGGTGCTTCTTTCATCCAGCCTACAGACCACAGGGTGGCATGAGCAGAGCTTCTGCACCCTTTCTTCTTGCTGTTTTCACCCTTAGATGGTGGATGGACAGTGATGATTTTATTAGTTGTTGTCTTCCCAAGTGCTTAGCATTTCTGTCCTTCCCTGACACTACTGCCACAGAAGAGCAAGTAATGCAGCTATGCTGGAAATTAGATCAGGCAGCTGGGCTAGGTTAAAAACAACCCTGTTAAAAATCTATTAAAAAAAATACTGGATTACTTCCCACATCTGTTTCAGTAAGCAATGTTGGCATAATTGAGGGGCCAGAAAACATCAGGGCAATTCCTTCTCTACAGGAACCAAGTGACCACAGCAGGGTACGCCCAAGTCAGTACAGTTGTAGAGACCGTGACAGCATTGGATCATAGCTGCTACTCCACTCACAGTCCTTCTGCTTCTCCCCAGGCTTGGCAACAGGTGATAGGAAGCTCCTTTTAACTATGAGACTTTTTGGGGATGGAGATATTTATCTCTGAGAAGAATGCTTTCAATTTTTCCAGCTCCTTAGTTATGGTAAATAGCTTAATAATGTCTTACTAAGCCTGAAATAGCAAATAATAAAACCAATAAGTAACCTAAACCATAATATTACCATATGGGCTTAAAGTTTGGGAATGTCTTTTATGTTTAGAGCTCTGTTAATTAAAGGCTTTGGGATGTTCTTGTTTCTCCTACAATATTTATATATTTAGTAGAAGGCTTTCTTCTCAAAGGAGTCTAGACAGTTCCTTTTCTATTTAAATTTCACTTGAAACACTTTATATCCGTCACTCAGTGAATTTGCCTTGGGCAACTGAATCACAGCTGACAGCAAACTAATGACTATGATGGTGTGATTAGTAGAGATTACAGGCAACTGAGAACCTGCCAAAACATTTGCTGTCATCACAATACTTATGCCAGCCATTACTAGGGATTAATAATGGCCACAAAGAGGGCTTGATTCCACCAAGTAGACCCTTTAAAAAGTGTCACCGATATTCTGATTAAATGGTGAAAAGTATTTTTATTTGGCCATTTTTTTGAAATATTCTTTCTAGATGCTCACATTACTAATTTATATTTAAATATTACCAGAAAAATTGTTTCTATTACATTTAAGAAACAAGTACCATGATCAAACACACTTGACAGAAATTTAATATTATATTACACGTGGGGAGTTAAAATCAAACTTAAACTCTGAGATTCTTATGCTGTAAGATACCACAACAAAACCCAACTGGGAAGGAATAATGATTCCACTAATCCCTAGCAATGACTTTTTGAGGAGTTCAAATACAAGTTTGCTTGTTCTGATGAGATTTACTAAGTAGATGTTATTTGATTTTTCTGCTTCATGGGAGAAGAACTGCAGATTCCCCAGGCTGCTACAAGAACAAAGGGCTGAACTTGCAACTGAGCATCTTAGCTGCTAAAGACAATAAAAGTGAACTCACTGCATATTTGCCAAAGCTTTTGCCACTCATTTAATTTCCAAATGTCATCCAGTTATATGAAACCTTTAAAAAGGTTTCTTAAGGTAGAGCAAACAGGAGGATAGGATGTTTTTAATCTTGTATTAAAGATATTTAATTATTTATAACCACTCTTATTTAAAATACAGTAACTTGAACTTATGCAAAGACTCATCACTGTTTAATAATAAAAAGAACCATCTGTTTGTCGTGCCTGTGCCTATAAATATTTTGTTACTGGATGATAGTGGAAAACATGAAAAGCTAATGACTGACTGACAAGCAGACTATTTAGATGTTGAAATGAAAATCTAATGAAGAGCAACATCACTAATCACATGTTATCATTTTAGGAAGCCTCACATAATGATTTTCCAATGACTCAGAAACACATCCACCCTTGTCACTGGAGAGTGCAATGCATTAATAGCAAAGGGAGACTTGTAGTAGTGAGCACAATTTCTTGTAAATGCAACACTTACAATGTTAAATATCAAAGAGCAAGTAACAGAAATTATATCAATTTTCAAATTTGAAGCATGGTCTTACAAACACTCAAGTACACACCCAAGTATCTGAAAGACTGATCTCTAAGGCATAAGATAAGGCAAATTGATTCTTAAAGTTAGAAGCAGGGGAAAGCAATTAGAAGTCTAGTGACCATTTTTAATTGTGGAAAGGCTTCCTTTAAACTGTTAAATCTGCTAAAACAAAGCATATGAATTGCAGTCTTCACCGCACAAAGAGGGAACATATTTAATAAGCCTTCTAGACTTGTATGTAGTCACTGACTGCAGAATTCTGCTTTCATATTTCACGTTTAGCCTAACCCCAGTAAATCCTGTGACATTACACCGGTATAACATAAAATAGTCTTTGGTGCCGATTTTTTAAGAACTATTCCCACTCTTCTTTTTCTCAGAGGAGTCTGCTATCAACTGTGTAAATGCCATATCTGTAATAACAGAAAGAGAGGCTGAAGTGTGCCAGTGATCTTACCTCATACTCAAAGTCCTCTGCTCTATCTGCATCAGCAGGCAGGCTGGAAAGATACTCATTACCTTCATAAAATTCATGCTCCACCGGGTGAAGAGAATGGCAGCTATATGGAACAAAGCAGTACAACAACAGGGTTTTTTTTAAAGTAAAACATGATAAAACCCCCCACATTTCTCTGCAGTTTTCTCATCTAAGGACTGCTACTCTGAATGGCCTGACAGCCTGAAAGGAATTGTACCAAGAAGCAGCACAGGCTGTTGTCTTTTCAAAAGCTCAAGCTCTGGCTGAGTTCATTTTTCTGTGTTCATCTTTTGTCATATTTTACACAGGGTGATTTCTTAAAAGGGTCTGGTTTGGGCCAAACTGCTTAATTGTGACAATGTGGGACTCCTTACACTCATACAGGTACCACTCACTAATTATCTGGTCATATTCTTGAATATCCATGATCTACAACCCACCCCAGGCTCACAAACTGTTCAAGAATTCACATAAAAGAACTTGCATTATCCTCTTCTATTAAAGTGGTAACAGGGTGGTGAACTGCACTTGAGCAACTGCACACTTACAAATGTCAGTAAACTGCACTGTTAAATGGGCTTGGTACACAAAGAATGAGGTCTTTACAACAGCTTTAGACCCAAGACTGGATCCCAACCATGCAGTACCCAGTGCAGATCTATGTTAGCAGAGGTAGAAAACTCTTCCCCATGCTGAGGGCATGGGAGCTTCAGTCACAGTAGCCTGCAATTTAGAAATATCCAGTAACAACTCAAAAATACATATATCATGTTCCCTGCTGTGCAGCTATATCCATCTTACCTAGAATTTCTAAAAATGGACCTATATCAAAGTCAAAAGTGATATTAGCATCAATTCTGCAGAGATGCACAACTGGCTAGCGAGTCAGGGAAAAAGCTCTAGGGCTATCATAGTTTTGCTGGCTACAGACAGAGGGTCTGTAGGATCATCTAGGTCACCCACAGTATGATGTTACTCATGAGGTGAAGTCAAAAGAGGAAGAACTCTACACCCTGCTTATGTATAAGCACCACCTGCTGGTGTTTACATCCAATTTAGTTCCAAATAATTCAACATATGGATACTTAAATTCATACAATTTGCAATATGACAGGTGAAACTGTACTTTTTGATTTCTACATATTTGGAATTGTTTTGCTTTTGATAAGGGACCTTCATATTAAAGAATTTGTTTCCTTGATTTTTTGTAAGAAATTTGGAAGAATAGAAGACAAGCTCTTTCTAGGTTTGAAGAAACTTTTTTGGTATTTTGGAACACAGAAGAGTTTTTCTTCTTAACTAGGGCTTAGCTTAGGATGAACAAACACATGAACATAAAGCAAACATGGCCAAGATTTCTTTCTGTATCTCTAATCCACAAGCAGAGTTTAGGAAAGCTGTCACTGAAGCCTGAATGGGACAATGGTTATCAAAGACATTTGTAATTTATTTAAAGTATTCCTGACAGTTTTTCAAAGTGAAGGCTACAAGCTTACCACTGCAATGCCTCAATCCCACAGGTAAATAGCAGAAGAAAATAAACAATACCTGTCTGAAAGTAGAAAAGGGCAGATATCAGGAACTGGTGGTGTGGAAGGCCTTAGTTTGGCCAAAGCCATAATGTGCTCAAAAGTGATGTCAGTCTGAGTGCTGGCATCAATATGCCGAACATCCTGAGAGCTACTATGAGCTTTGTTAACTGGGGCTCGTCGTAAAACCTGAACCACAATTGGCTCCTTGGCATTGCGAAAAGCTTCCACTGCTTCTTCATGAGGGGCCTTGGAGAGGTCCTTCCCATTGACCTAGAGAAAAACAGGAAAATACAGCAAAGGTTAAGAGAAAAGGCAGCATAAAAATATGGATGTAAAATATAAGGGGATGAAATATTTGTGTAGCACATCAAGCTACCTGATGACATTGACTGGACTATGTTTTGGTATCCAAGCAAGAGGGAAGATAGAGTTGGGAGGAAAAAATAAATTCTTTAATCTTGGCTAGAAATTAGAAATAGTTAGAACATTTCCAATAACTGTCCCACCCAATGAAATCTAAGCTCAGCAAAGAAACAACAATATTTAGAAAGTAATGTAAAATTATTTCACTCATGCTATTTTATTCATCTCATAAAATACTAATAAAAAAGGAGAAATGCCTTTAATTTTGAATTTCAGCATTTTCTGTGGCATGCAATTGCTTTAAAGGATTTCAAGCATAGCATTGTTATTAATGCAGGTATCAATAAACATGTCTGTCTAAAAAGAAACAAGGCCAATTTTCAATGTTTTGTCACTTATCTGCTATGGCTATTACACAACCATTAAGACCAAAGATAGTACGACTTGACTGACATAGTCAGCGGCTGCTCTTTTAAGAAAAGAGTAATCTAAAACAAATTAACCGAATAAATAATTTGCTATGAACAGGAAAATAATAAATTATGCTGCAAAAGCAGCATAGCTCGGCAAAACGAAAAAACTGTGCCAAGGTTTTTCTCCATCACAGGAAAAAGCAGAAAATTCCTCCCAGTCTAGATGAGGCCTTAGGCTAGTAAAAAAGCTAACTGCAAGTATGGATTATGCTAGATTCATATGAATTCAAGTGTTTAGGGCAAAATTCTCAAGTATCAGCCCACTACAAAATGTGAAGTCTAATTTGTCAATGACAGTCAGTAGCTAAGCCCTTGGACACAGGGTTGTGCAACATGTTTACACAGAAAATACTACTCCATTATTTCCAGAGCAATGGAATCACTGTTGACTGCTGCACAGGACCTAACTGTTGTGAGCTACTGCAGAAATGAGGTGATCCTTTGCTGGGGTAGACAGGCAGGTTTTTCTAGTAAGAATTGTGAATACGTGAAGGCACAAAAACCTGATTAAAATTTATGTTCCTAGGAAAATCTCTACACTGTCGTGTCTAAATTAACTGTGTTGTATAGACACTGAGTCATAAGACTGATAAATGAACTAAGACTAACCCTCCCCTGAAATGGTACAGACCATATAACTGACTTTTCCACGATGTTTGCAAATACTGGTTGAAACAAAAATTTATTTGCCATATCATTCTTTCGTTCAAGAAATTCTTGGAACTTCCTTGTCAAAACAAGAAAAATGCAAACAAGAACAATGTCAGCAAACTTAAAAGAGCCTCAGTAACTTAGCAGCCTTCAGTAGCATTTTGAGGCAACATGTGCAGCCACAGTCTTGTCTGTTTATGTGCATAGCTGTGATACTGTTGACCATTAATTACAGGTATATAGAAGCCAGTACATTTCCAGAGTATGTGCTCAAGTAAAAGGTAGAATCGTCTTTCTGGTGACATAACTTCCAAAGAAACAGCACTTTCATGCCCACATTATTCATGAAGACATACACGATAACCATCCTGTAGTGTAGCCACCAGTGCAAAGATCTGCTGATCTTTCTAGCTAGCCCTGATGCTGTATGTGTTGATGAGAGGGCTAGAAATTTTTAACAGATTTCTATACATAAGAAAGATGTATGTATTCTATACATACATCTCAAAACTCCTTGTGCTGAGATGCTACCTGGGATACCCAGAAGTACCATGCCACTGCAGCCTACACTGTGATCAGGTAATATGAACAGCAGCTTGCTTGGTCACCCAAGTTCAATGCATATCTATGATTTCTCTGATGACTGAAGCCAAAAATATTAAGATTTTTTATGTTATAATTTTATTGTTTAAGTTACTATCCATCACATTATAACCTTGGGTTACATTAATCAAAGTTACATGGAAAAATATCAGTGATATTTAAGAGGAAGAGCCAAAGAAGAGCAAGTTATCTTATCAGAAAACCAAAGAAATTTACCCAAGGAGAGAGCTTCTGGAAACCCTTTCCAATAACACAAATTACACCACCAGGGTGTTCAAAGTCAGCCCCATCTAATTGGGGCAATTAGAGATAAAGCTTCAAGCCTGGGTCTTCTAGCCACTCTTCAGTTCCACTCTCCACTTCCTTCTTGTTTCTAACTCAGATCCTATCAAGGACACAATTTTTCAGTTTCTGCAGTTTTTGTAACAAGAGTGTCCTACAGGTTCTCTGAGGAACTGTCATTCCTAAGGCCCTAAGAACAGAAAAATTACTTTTCTAACTACCCAAACCCCCTTGATACTTTCTGAGCTTCAGATAACTATATGGTATTTCTACTAGAATTAATGCTTGGAATAAATACCACATAGCACTGTATCATTTGTTCCCCTTATTCAAGTATAAAACACACAATCCTTTTATATCCCAGTTGAACCACATGGATTTTGGCACAAGCTGACCATTTTATCACAGATCCATATCAGCAAATCAAACAGATATTTGGATAGCATACAAAATACATTATTAGATTTTTTGTTTTGAGAACCAGAAGCTCTGTTTATTCACATCAATCAATACTTATCACTTATTCTGAGGAAACAGACATAAATTCACAACAATGCCATTTACATGCAAATTTTATTTCTAAAGAATAATAATATTTTAAAATCACATGAATGTGAAAAACCACAAAAGCTACACATTTTCATTTATCCTGTGAGCCTATGACTGACCTCTATTTTCATTTAAATGCCTATTTGAAGCCTTAAAAAACATTCCATCCTTTATGTTGGTTTCTTATGAAATACAAGCACATTGGACCCCATACTTGCTTAAATTGTCACTGGAAGTTGATCAACACACTTTCTCAATCTGCATAAAGGTCACATAATTTATGAATCCTGCCTTTCTCAGAAGAAAATCTATAGCTGAATTACTCTCTGCTGTCAGCTCTCCTGCCCACTTGGGACTGAGAAGAGAGAATTTTCTAAAAAAAGCAAAGCCAGTACTACAGATGGGGTTGAAAACTCTCTTCATGCAGCTTCTTTAAGGATTTTCTGCTTCCTGCATTATCCCCCAACTTAACACTCACACATAGTTACCCTGGGAGCCATAGACAGCTGAGCACTTATTTACAGCAAGCCATTTACAGGTTCTTAGTGGATGATTAAATAAATTCCTTGCCTTGGAAAGGTTACTTTCAGTGGAATCCAGGGTACTATTTTAAGTGGATAGACAAATCAGTCACTTTTAACAGTCAACACAAAGACACGGGAATACATTTGTTGTAGCAGATGGACTAATTAATCCACAAGCAAGTTGTGAATGTTAAGTAAAGAATATATCTTTTCTCATGTAAACCATCCTCCTGCGCTGTTTGATTAAGCTTTTGCTTAATGAACACTCTCCCCCTCCCCCACCCTTCACACCCCCTGCCCCCTATTGGACATATTGCAAAGTCTGGGTTCACTTATCAACATCCACCCCAGAGTGACCACTGGCCACTGTCTGGATCCCGGCCATCCCCTTTGGATTCTTGCTCCAAATCCATCCACATATAAAACTTCATCAGCATCAGAAAATAAACAAGAAAATGGGCTTTGTCTTTCATGCAAACATCGACTGACTTTGGCCAATTGCCACTTCTAATGACAGCATCATTGTACATACACTTATTCCCCTTCACACAGAGGTCGACAGCAGAGAATGAAGGACAGGACTAAATAACAAAACAGTGAGTATAAAAAAATGTAGACAACTGGTTGTTAGGTTATCCTCATGTTATGACTTCTGAAGAAAAGCTGAAAAAAATCAGTCCTTTGATGAAGACGGCTTCTAGGATTTAAGTGCCTGTGACTGAGAATTTAAACTGCCTTGTCTGTCTTCTAATACTTTCCTGCTCTTGATAATTTAACACTGGCCAGAATTTTTGAACCAAAAGGGCTAGAAATGTTGATATGTTTCCTGTAGTCTTTACTTTTTCCGTGTTAAGAGAAAAAGGAAAAAAAGGAAGAAATAGTCGTATGAATGCAATCATCACAAAAGGTGTTGCATTAGCAGCTCATGAGACAACCTCCTATCCTCAGCAAATACCTGGCATATGCAAGTTGAAATTTAGGATCACTTCTTGAGTAAAATCCTTGGAAACACTTTGTTTATTCAGTAGAGGTAAAGGGAGGAATAACCAGAGTGTTCTGCAAGAGCAGAGACGTCTAGACATAAGGTTTTCCTAGCAAAATGACAGAGATGCTGTCTGACATGATGACGGAGTTCACACAAGGCTCTCTGTCCTAGGGGATTTCAACACCCATACAGAAGATGCCCCTGACCTGACAGGTGCTAAATCTACTCTTATCACAGCAGTCTCTTCACCTTCAATCCCTCACCCTAAATACACCCAGGCCACCACACCCTGGGTGCATCCTTGGACAGCAGAGTGGCACAAAGATCGAACACTGTCCCTAAATTTGATCAGTCCTTCTTTAGGATGGTAATTTGAGCCCTCCCTAGCTGTAGGCAACAGAAAAGAAAGAACAAAAACATTTCCCCTTCCTCCCAGACTTACAGCTTTTGGCACATACAGACTGTAGAAAAACTTCCACTGCTGGAGGTGCAACAGCTGTGAGGCTCTGTGGGCAGGACAGAGTGGCTCAGCACATGTGAGCTCCCAGTGGCACACATGCCAGAGAGGACACTGCTAGTCTTCTGCTAACACAAATAGGATAGCTCATCTACTGAAAGGGTATTTGACACACTGACCTTTTAGGTTACAGTTTTTTACTAAGCTGCATTTCTTCAGAAAGTTAATCCAAAAGATAGCAAATTCAGCCATTATCCAATATCACTATCTCAGTCAGGGTTCACGCAAGTTCAGTTAAGAGGCAACTTTTATTATGCTGGTTAATGACATTTCCTCTTCTTTAGCTAGATGACCTAAGCTACACTTGTTCCAATTTGATCCTTTGCTGCCCTGAGTGTGAAATCTTGTCATCCCTCTTAAAACCTACACAAGCTGCTGAACACACAGGCTCTAGCTGCTTCCCTCAAGCTGAACCACAGGCTTGTAACAAGAATTACATCTCCATTACCTGTACAGCTACAAAAACTGGGAAAATACAGAAATAGACCTATTACCACTCTGTAACACGTCCTCTCAGAGGGGAATAACCCAGTGATTTCTCGGCAATTTTGATCACTTTAACAGCAGCTGTCAGAAAAAAAGCACCCTTCTTTCATCTGAGCTCAGGACAAGGACCATGCTCCATTTTGTCAGAGTTGTTCACCGTGGCCAATGCATCTGTGGGCAGGTCTGACAGCTACAGCTCCTCTCTACGAAGGACATGACACATCCCCAAAAGACCCCAGCAAAGAGCTGGATGCTGTCTGGCAGTATTGCCTAACAAGCTACACTATGAGATTGAACAGATTCTTAAACTGGAGTGTAAAAAATGCCCCAGGCAGATGTACTTGGAATGGACAAATACTCATCACAACTGCAGTTAAATACAGTAAACTAGTAAGTAATGAAACTATTAAGGATAAGTTTGTGCAGCTTCAGTTCTCCAACAAATAGAAACTCATTTAATATCTTTTTCCCCTTGATTTTGCGTTCTTTACCCAGACATCTCTAACTAAAACAAAACTGCTGCTAGACGAAGCATCTCCCAAAAGTCAAGTGCATTGTAAGGAAAGCAATCACTGAAGATCCCCCTTACGTTTAGGAGGATGTTTGGAGGTTTAAATACAAAATTTGACTACCTAATTGCATTTATGGTATTGAGTATAGGAAATGGATGGTGTTTTAGATGCATTCCTATAGCCTGCTTCGAGCTGGCTGGGTTAGGCACAATGATAATTCACTACATTCATTACCATTTCAATCTCCTTCAACAGTGTATGGGACATTTCTGTGCCTAAAGACTCTTTGTGGATTTGGGCCCTCACATTGGGACATCTCTTAAAAAAACACTTGGATGCTACAATTCACATCAATTGGATAATTATGCCTGCTCCAAGTTTAAAATCACCACTGAGTTAGAAGCTCTAACTTGTGGCCAAAATGCAAACTGAATTTCTGCACTTCACAACATGAGGCTTGGCAGACTGTGTAACTGGGGAATAGTCCCTCCAATTTATAACTGTGTTAAAGCAATATACGTTTCACAAAGATCAATTCCAGTGCTTTAATGCTGATGTCCAACAACATCAGAATAGCTCAGAAAGTTCAGCTCAGAAAGCACAGTTCCGAAAGCACAGCAACAGCTCAGAAAAGATTCACTTGAGTTTTGAAAGCCAGAACATACTATTATCTCTTGGTTTGTGTTATCTGCAATTCCCTTGGTTTATGAGTGAAAATAAACCAACAAATTAAAACATCAAATTAAATTTAGGAATCACTGTACTAGTTTCAGAGTGAGCTGCCCAGAGACAACTGCAGGTAGACATGCATTTGTTATCAGCTGTTG
This sequence comes from Dendrocincla fuliginosa, assembly GCA_035047845.1. NCBI lineage: Eukaryota > Metazoa > Chordata > Aves > Passeriformes > Dendrocolaptidae > Dendrocincla > Dendrocincla fuliginosa. The sequence continues at coordinate 28,096,449 of JAWWMO010000043.1, read as the reverse complement.
TTATACTCTTCCAACTCCTGCAATCTGCCCAACAGACCTGTGACTAGTTGCAATGGCCATTTTTCTTACGTCCTCTTCCAGCTAGTATTCCCAGTTTCATTCTCCTTTCCCTTGCTTTGCTACTTCTGGTCTCTCTATTAGGTTGTCAGTTCTTTCCACTCTGCTGCCTTCTTTCAGTGTGAACCCTTCTTTACTCTCTAGGAGTCTTCTTATTCTCAAGCTCGCTGATTTCAGTGCCTTCCATCTTTCCTTTCCTGAACTCTTCTCCACAAAGACCTCCCACTGAACTTGCCCCCCACCCGCAGGTTGGGAACACTGGCAGTTGTCATCCTCCCATGGTGACAGCTGTAGAGTCTGAACCCTCGTGAGGTCTGCCTTCACCAGCACCTCCTGGTACCAACATGAATGCTCAGCTAACCCAGATGGTAGTGTTGCAAGGCTGCGGTGTATTTACTATGCAAATTGCTTTTAATATTGACAAACAGTTTTTCTGATGATATTAAGATTCTGCCTGAGGGCAATAAAGACTAAACTAGCTGCGGCATGCATAAGACTCCTTGTGTTACTTCTTGATATAATTAGACCATCATTTATTACATTAATCATTGCAAACTTTTACTATTTATGTATAGGACATTAAATAAATCTCTCAAGAGATCTACCAGATACAGAAACTCTTTGATGGTGGGGAAAATACAATCAAAGGCCAATATGTGTGCTCTTAACAAACACTTTTTATCCCTAAGCCCTTGCACTGAATGCTGTATTCTCCTGTGAATTAATGGTGTCCCTACGCTATCACGAGCTCACTCTCCAGTTTCTCTTACAGGGAAATTTTTCTCAGGAAAGAGGCTCTTCAAAAGACAGCTTCTATTAAAGTTTTAGGAAATCAAATTAACAATATTCTTTAATCATCTGCAATTCCCAAAGAATAATGGAAGAGGCTGAATGGCAGATTTCAGGACTCTGTAAATAATGTGTAGTCACTTTTTTCTTTTTCAGAGAATCATATTCTACATTTCACTGACAGAAAATTTCTCTTCCACCTCTAAAAAAAAACCCCACCTTTCTATGAACTCAGCCATGGTTGGGATTGCCATACGAATGTTACACTTATCACTGTCATAACAATTAATCCACATACAGACGACTGAAGCTCCTGGTCTCCTCTGAAATGAGTAGTTTAAAAAGATAGATGGCTGCCTTCTGGCTAATTGTGGGAGTTCTTTCATTACTATAAAAAGACTTTTTATATCTCAAGTGACTTTATAAGCAGTGAATAATGAGACTTAAAGTCTTTGGAAAAGAGTCTACTGATCAAATGCTAGGATAACTTATGGGCACAGTGACCTTTTCCTCAGTAAGATACTCCAAACTGCTGCTGTTGGCACATTATTAAAATCCCCCATTTAAGGCATGCAGTTAAGCACGAGGCAGACTATTTTTTATTTTTAAATTCAGTTTAAGGTAGCACAGCAAGAGCTAGAACTCTCCCAGCATGGAGGACTAACTCCCAGCCACTCCAGCTGTGCAGGAGCAGGACAGATGGCTGTGGTAGTGCATGCAGCTGGCTGGGTCTCGCCACCCTGCTCCCAACTGCACTGCCAACACCAGAAGCCCGCTTCCCCTGTGCCACAGTGATCCTCAACCCAGCAAGGGGGCCCCTTCCTGCCAGCATGTCCACCAGCAAGCACCAGTACACTGGATTGGCTCCTATGAAGCTGCAGAGAAGGGCATCCAACAGCCCAGTGCGTCCAACCTATCTGGTAAGCAGAGTTTTGCCCTGGCCAGGAGGGTACTCCCTGTGCCAGCATTTCACACTGCAAAACTGCAGCGACACTAAGCCCAACATGAGAGCACTGAGCCAGGCCCCAGCCCTGGCTCATAGCCTGGCCAGTTCCCGGGTTCTGTCACACAGCTAGCACAGCTCGATGTCCTGTTGGGGTGCTAGCCACGGGAAGTGCTAAGGTTAGAGTGATGCACCTGCACTGGTTTTTTTTAATGAATGTACAACAGACTGGCTCTACTTTAACATGAATTTCTTATTGTGCATCTGTTTTAATTTTTATCTTGAAGGAATAGAAAAGGCTCCTCTTCTTTGGAAATAAACTTGGAGGGTCTCTTTCATTATTTTTCCATTCTTTTCTTATGCTTTCTTGACACTAATTTGGCACTGTTGTTCTTCATTGATTTTCATGGCTTTATTCCAGAAGAAGGCAAGAAACCATGGTAAAATATAAAATATCTAAGCTGTGCACAAGTATAGATTAGGAATGGAGTGGCTGGCAAGTGGCCCTGCAGAAAGTGATCTGGGGGTGCTGGTTGACAGCAGGCTTAGTGTGAGTCAGCTGTGTTCCAAGAGGGCAAACCCCATCCCGGGGTGCATCACCAGCTTGTCAAAGGAGATGATTACACTGCTGTATTCAGCACTGGTGTGGCCTCATCTGGAGTGCTCTGTGCAGTTCAGGGTCCCACCATTTGAGAAAGATGTGAAAGTACTTGAATATGTCCAGAGGAGGGCAACAAAGCTGGTGAAAGTGCTGGAGGGAATGTTCTATGAGGAGCAGTTTAGGACCCTGTGTTTGTCTGTTTCAGAGAAAAGGAGGCTGAGGGGCAATCTCATTGCTCTCTTCATATTCCTGAGGAGGGAAAGGGGCGAGGGCAGTGTTGACCTCCCTGATATCCAGTCACAGGACCCACGGAAATGGTGCAAAGCTGCACCAGGGGAGGATTAGAGTGGACATCAGGAAGCACTTTTTTACTAAGAGGGTGGTCAGACATTGGAACAGGCTTCCTAATGAGGTGGCCCCTGCCCCTGTCAGCATTTAGGGGCAGTTGGGCAATGCCCTTAAAAACATGCTTAAACTTTTGGTCAAGCCTGAAGTGGTCAGGATTGATTAGACTATTGGATTAGATGATTGCAGTAGGTCCCTTCCAACAGTAAATATTCTAGTCTAGTCTATCCTCACAAAATAACTGAAATACGATGTTGCAACATCACAGCTTGTAAAATTGTTGTTTGTTCTTTAAATAGGAGGCAGGCAGGGAGCAGAAACATATGCTCGCAACTGGATCAATATACTGTAGCGAAGTGCAAATTTCAACCAAGTCTTATGTGTTTTTATAGCTCAGATGTACCTGAATTCAAAGGTTTCTTCTCAGCTTATTTGTTAAAAAGGTTATGTTTTAGAATGGCTCAGTTAAGAAAAGTGTAATTTTCCCCTTAAATTTGAAGTCAAAAAGGTTCTTGTTTCAAAATCCACATCATGTAGGACTTGAGAATAGCTTTCTTGTTACTGCTGATAGGTATATTCTTTAAGAAAGCCAGCTTCCTTTTAAACTTTCATGGTAAGGTGGCTTTACAAGCTAGTAAAGTAAAATGCCATAGCGTAAAGTTATTGGTGAAAAGAACTGCATCTGAAAAGCAGAGACTTCCAATAAATTGAGAAATGTCTGAAGCCAACCCAAAATGGCAGGGCCAAATTTAAACAAACCTTTCCCACCCAAGGAGAGGCAGACAGGCATAAATCATTCCTGGCAATCAATTCTGCTATTTGAATTCGTCCTGACACTTGTTGGGCTCGGTTGTTGATGTGGAACCATGGCAGAAAGGCCAGGCCACTAGGGAAATCTGGCCAGCTTTCACATCTGAGAACGAACCACCCGACCACAGGTCTTCAACCCTTGTATCACAGTTCTTTGTACCAAGTATAAACCATTTTGTCTGTTGTGTTTCAGTTCTGCCACTATAAAGAAAATTCTTTGATTACTATTCATATAAGAGATGGAAAACATTGGAATGGTACAGGTCACTTTTCAGGCAGAGAGTTTAAAAATAAACATACACAATTCTGTGTCTCACTGTTACTAGTTTGCAGTTAATTATTGATGTTGTTAGACAACAAAGAAAATATCTGAGAAAAGGGACTGTAGGTTTCTTATTCTGTGAAAATTCAATATTTGCATACACTGGAAACAAACCTGGTTTTAATGGAGATTCTCAAAGAAGATTTTTGTGGGAAAAAATTTGTATACTGGCCTTGAATGCTTTCATTAATACCACATGGAAATATCATTGCTCTCAGTTGTCAGCGTGTAAGCCTCACTAAAAGGCAGTTAAGGTAGCCAGTGCTATCTCACAGACATTCAGAACACACGTGGTTTCCCCCACCTCCCTCTCCAAACTGCAGCTGTAGGAAAACTCAGAAACTGTGAGGTCAGGTACCCAGATGTGTGCTCTTAAACTCCAGCTTCCCCCTGATACCTGTCACAGCGAGTAGAAACAAGCTGCAGGCCAGCCATCAGATCCTGCATGTCACACAGCTTTACTGAGCGAGAGAGGGATTACTTGGAGCAGATTGTGATACTGTGATCTCAGAGAGGGCAGTGCTGTCCCATCTGATATCCTCATGCATGACCAACAGCCAAGGTGCACAAGTATCAAAAGGTGTCAGTATCCTCATTTCACCCTGCGTTATTTGGGTAGGAGGAGGCAAAGAGTTCCTCAAAGACTGTACGACAGGAGATGCTTGTGGTCCAAGGGGCAAGGGAAGAGCCATCATGCGCAATAGGTCGCAAGTGAACTCAAAAAGCACTTTTAGAGCTGCTATCAAAGCTTTGCAGTTAAGCAGCCACTTCTCCCCACTAGGTTTATGCTTTCACTCCAGGGCCAGGATAGTCAGACAGATTTCTTAAAAAGTAAGTCAACCAATGGAACACAAGACTTGCCCTTTACCTTCAAAAATGAGAACAGTAGACAGGGAGCAGCAGCAGCTTCATATTGACACATTAGCCTAACAAATAAGTCATTTGCCTAGAAATTTTGAAAACTGAACTCAGCAAAACTTTATGAAATTACATCTTTCATTTGGCAAGGCAGTCTTTCCATCAGGTTATTGGGCATTTTGGAATGCAAGAAATTATACACTGCTTTCTGAAGCTGTAATTTCAAGTCATAAATATAATCTAACCATCTATCAAATAGGGCTGGAGTTAAGTAGTTAAGTATTTGGGTAGATTGAGACTACTCCTCTTACTACTCCATCCCAGTCAAATGGGCACAACAGCAGTTTAGAAATCTCCCAGTTGCGGAGCAAATGGGAGAAATAGTGGGTCTAGTCTCAAACTCTGCTTTATTATTACACTCTAATTACTGTCCTTTCATAAAACATGACTCATTATGGCATGCCTCTTTTTTCCCTCCACCTTCTTTCCTCATCATTTAGCCTTCTCCCCTCCTCCCCTCCTCTTTTTTCCCCTCAGGGTTCCCAGGTAAACCCCCCCAGTTCTGCTGAAGCCACTGATATTTTAAAAGGCATTAAGCCTATCTTTAGGAATTGGCAGGTAAAGTTTGCTGATATTTCTGCAAATGTCAGTAATAAAAGTATTAAATGAGATCACTGCTAAGACAAACTCTTCTGAAGCTCCAGCAGTAACCTCTCCCCAGCCTTTCACTTTCCTTTTTAGCACTACATGTAGACAGATATTCCTCTAGAGTCAACTCCATATCCTCCTTACTATCACTTGTCTAACCAATTCTGCTCCAATTGAGTTACTATTTTCCTTTATTGTACATGACATGATATTTTTGTTTATCTGAAGTCCAGATAAAGAGCACCTAACACATACTCTTTGTCAAGAAAAGGCATTTGCTAATCAAAAAGTCTATCAGGTTAGCCTGGCTTTGTAACCGTACATCCCTGCTTAGTTTGTGATGCATTATGCCTCACTTAGTCTTTGCCTTCCCTAAGTGTAATCATCCTTTTCTTCAAATTGTATATTAACACTTCCACACTGTGTATGCTGAACTTGAAGGCTAGCAAATCCCACAATGATCCTAAGCATAGGTATACCATTTAATTTCATTCCACCAAGTCCTCCATGTTTAACTACATTAATAAATCTCCCTATTCATCCTGGCTGCTCCTTTTCTCAACACTCATGTCCCTTGCCTCATAATTTTGCCAGTACAGCTGTGTCTGGGGGCTGTGCTAAAAATAGGATCACTGAAACCTCCTGCTTCAGAAACCATCTTTATTAAAATATTAGGGTTATTTACCCTACAGGTAGCTGCCTTCTCCCTCTGTGTTGCCCATGTTCCCCTCAAATCCCCTCTCTTCAGGTGCTTTTTCCCTCCACTCAAAACATGTACCTGTGCAAATCCTTCTGACAGTTTAAAACTTTTCTGCTCGACACAGATTGTATCTTCCGAAACAGTAGAAAATCTTCAAAATGGGCAGACTGTGATAAAATAACTGCTCTCCATAAGTTGTGTTTCATGCAGCTATCTGGACACAAGGCACAGGCAATGTGCAGTAGAGTCAACCAAGTCTTCAGGTTGAAAAGAAAGACAGCAATTGGTCTTTAGTACTAAACACTTCGCAATTGTGTGAATATTCTTCCAATTTACTAAACGATGTGACCTTGGTTTTGGAAAATTTAGAGACAAAAAACTCAGACATTAAAATAAAATTGGTGAAAGACAGGAAGAGAACAGCTTAAAATGCTAAAAAATTATAAAGATATTTTATTATGTCATTTGTTAATCCAGGGAGAACATCTCTATTAATAGATAGTAGTATTCAAGGGTGTTGTAAACGTATTTCCCAGGATGAGGTCTGATTTATAGTCTTGGACAGAAATTATTCTTCCCATGTCTTACAAAAGCAGAAAAAACCCGTTTGCTCAGCATGGTTTCAAGTTATGCAAGTACAACACAGCGGAGACACTGCTGCTTCTTGATGCCTTCTGTTAGCCAGAAGTTAGCTCAAAGATGGCTTTATTGTTTAGAGCAATATTTGACAGGCTGTTAATCCAGAAAGTGGATTATTGCCTTTGGGTACTTTGTGAAAAAATAAAACAGAAACAACTGAGGTATTTCATTTATTATAGCTGTTGCTATGTATGGACAATCATTTATTTTTCTCCCATAACAGATTAGGCTTCTCAGCACTAGAACTTCCTAAAGCAGCTTCACTAACATAGTTGGCTCTAAGCCCCTTACAGCCTGTCTTGTCAATTATCTGTGAATTTAGAAAGACTTACAAAAAAGATCATAATGAACTGGATTTGAAAGAGGCTGTAAAGGTGTGAGGTAGTTATACTGAAGCCTGGAAGAGCTATGGTGCAGATATGTATTGTGCCAGGTCTTGCACTCGGATAATAAGTGCTTTTTCATTTACAAGTTATGTTTAAAAAAATGTGGAAGCAGAGCTGTGAATTGGATGGGGCAGGACTGAAAATTTCCAAGGTCTGCCTTTATCACAGGCATAGCCCTGTTATCTTTGCACAGTCACTTGACTGTATTTTGATTTTTTTCCCTGCCCGCTGTTACACTGGAGGTAAAACAGTAGACTTCTATTCTGACTTCAATAATAAACTATTGATTTTTCTTTTCTTTTTAATAGAGAACTTTTTTTTTTCTTTTCCCCCATATATGCAGACAACCATCTCCAAACATGACACACGCTTGTTGCACTACAGTTCAGAAATGCTACGTGGCTGAGCTCATGTTTGCAAAGCACTTCTGTACCTGAAAAAAGAGTACATTTGCCAAGCAAACTGTAATAAGGACAGATGTTGAAGTTTGATAAAAACTGCAGCAATAGCACAAAGTAAAAATAGGCAAAGGTCATGACTGACATCTGACCCTTGTTCATGCATCTCCAAATGTCACCAATGCTTAAGACTGGTATTGGATGAGTTACCAAGAGGGGAATCACAGCACAGTGTTAGCAGAAATAGGACAGTTCCTGTGCCAGCATATCTGCATTTCCAATCTATCTGACAGCTGAAGGACTCCATTTAAGGTCTGGACACCAGTTGGCAGATACAGATGTAAACGGCTTGTAGGTACAGCTCCTGGAAAATATGATGACTGCAAAGAACAACTCCCACTGGGAGCACGCTGCATGGCTCCATCCAGCTCTGCCTCTAGTGCATTCCTTCAGCAGTGGGCTGGCACACTGATGGCACCAAAACCAGCTCTGTCTCAGCTTTCTCACTCTCAGACTCCGTGGATACAGGCACAGTATCTGTACAGGTCTTTCTGTAGTTGCATGCTATAGAACATGGATACAGTTGGGTTAGGACACTACTACAGGGGTCTGCTTTTAACTTGTGGCATGTAACATATGCCTATTTGTGCCTGGAGTCCATTCATTGTCACACAGTGTGCGAAGGCCTTTTAAACCACTGTTTACAGGACACTTGACACATTCAGAAATTACCTTCTCTGTCAAAATCATAAAGTGGAAACATCCTCAGGAGAAATCAAAAAAGCTAGAATATATGCAGTTGTATACGCTAATTAGCCCCTGGAATACACATGTATAACAGGGCTTGTGAATGTAAAATTAACCTTAATTAAAAAAAAAAAGAAAAAAAGTTTTGTGAAAAAAGTTGTAGGCATATTTAATAGGAGGCCGGAATATTGTTGCCTGAAGAAGGATGATATTTATAGACCAAGATGTGCAAAACTGGAACATTGTTTTTGTCAAGTACAAATTAAGCTAATGTACCATTAAAAGCTGGAGGCTCATACACATTAAATCATGAGATTAGGACAGAGACTGTGCTATGACAAACTATCTGTGCAGAGATATGGTAGAGAAGATCCAGCATCCAGCTAGGAACTTGAAAATCTACTTGCTGTTTCTCATGTGGCATATTTAGGGTGAGTCTTCTAAACACTAATATTGCTCCAAGAAAAGGTGTGCCTTATGAGAAGTAAGGCAGTACTTCTGGAGACAGTATATATCATTTTGTTACGATGCACAGCTCTTCCTTAAGATGGATCTTACATTCCTCACCCTGCAGCAACTTCACTGAAGACATACAGAGGAATTTTGCTGTTCTCAGGGGGAGAAGGAAAAGGAGGGAATAAGACAGAAAAGAAGCTTATATCCCTGAACGGTAAACTAAAGTTCAGTCAGAGGACACTGGAGATTATCTTTACACTATTTGTCTCCACCTTGAGCTGCTAAATCAAATTTCCTTCCATGCTGCCTCTGCCTCCCCTACAGTGTCTCTCTGACCTTTTTGCTAATAGATTTTTTTAATATTAAAAAATCACTTGCAACTTTGTTCCTGCTTGCTTATGGGGAACCACACAGAAAACAAAGAGAAAAGATAACAAACAAGAATTAAAAAAAAAAAAACAACGAAACAAAAGAATGTTAACCGTGGATCACACACCTTGTGGAAAGCGAGCATACCACCTGAGGCTCACAGGTCTGATACAATGAGAGCCTCACAGCTGGAGTGGCCACCTCCTGCATATCACCCTCCATATCCATATCACCCTCCACACTCTGGAGGGCTCAGACTTTTGTGGGACTTTGCTCTAACCAAAGGGCCGTAAGTTAGTGTGCTCCAGGTAGCTCTGCTGCCACTACAGGAAAAGGACAACTGCAGAAGTGGCTGGTAAGGGACATGAGATGACACCTCTCTGGGCAAAGTGCACTTGGACATGTGCGCTTTAATGTTGATCACCACAATCTGTGGGGCTGCCTTTTCTGTCTCGGGAATGACATGTGCTTCAGACAGTGACAATGCACCCCTAACCAAACCCCTTAATTTCTTTACCACTACTGTTACATAAAGGTTCTGTGTCTTCCATGCATGACCACTAGAACACATGGAATTGCCAAAATTCCTAGGCATCTGCGCTTTAAAAAACAAATACCCTGTCCCTTCCAAGGAAATCTTCACTATCAACAAACTAATCTCTCAGACGTTTCTGCTGAGAACAGTTCAGCAGGAATGAGAAACAGAGATTTCAAGAATACTGATGGCACACAGAAAAACAAACCCTGTGGATTTTTGGAAGAGCTCTTTGCTTTCGCAGTCCCATTGGAAAACTCAGCCCTAACTTTATTCATAAATCATGAAAGAAAACATAGCTCCAAGCCACCTCCTAGCCACACAATAGTCAGTTCAACAAAACAGGAGTAGGATGCAAACTGCCAGACAGCAGAGGAATTTAGGTGAGACTCCCAAACTTTGGAGGACAGCATACAAGGAGCCTGCACATCCAGAAACAAAGACAAGCTGCACACTGAAAAGCAAACTCCTCCATCTCTGTAAGTCTCTGCTGTTGCTTTTTCTACCATGTGTGGTTGCTATGCTGTTCTCCAGCTTTGCTTCATCAAAACAATTATATCTGCAGCCTTTTGAAATTATTTTCCAAAGATAAAACAATTATGTCAAGGACTAGTAAAAGCTCTTCACTGTTCCACATCTGCACAAATTACCTTGTATTTCAAATGATTTTATGTACATTTAATCACTACAGATTAATTAGATTGCATACAGAAACCAGCAAAACTGAAGAGCTAACTTCAGTTTAAGTACACATACAGCTAACTTGTGGCTTTTTAGAACAATTTTAATTAAAGGTTCTAGAAAACTCATTCAGCTGAAAATATTGGGAGCTTTGGGATTGGCTTAGCATAGCTAATTAATTTTATATTTAATCAAAGCAGCCTTTAGCTGTAATAAAAATCTATTTTCCTCTGGTAATAAACATAGTAATTTTGTGAAACAGAATATATAATTTGCAAGATTTCATATGTACAGAAGATCCATTCTGAAAAGAGATCATTGCAATCCCAACCTTCAGAGAGTAGGTTGTTTTCCTTTTAAATATGTAAGTCTATTTCAAAATCAAATTTAAATGTCATGTCATAACAGCAATTTCTGAAAAAGATGCCCTGAAGTGCCTTGGATTCCTCCAAAAGAGGAAAAATAATCTAAAGTGACAGTAGGTTTGAATGAGACTGACTTTTCCAGTGAACCATAGAGAGAATGCAAGAAATGTCCCACCGGCTCAGACCAGCTACCTCGATCTGGGTAGCTTGCTTCCAGCAATGGCAGTGGCAAATGCTGTTCAGAGTGAGCATGAGGCCAGCTACTTTTGGCAATCCATTCCCACACACCCTTCCAGGCGTTCAGAGAATTTTACAGATCATCCTTTAAAAATGTCATTTGCACAAAGAATCTGAAAAACAGCCTTTTTCACTTTGTTTCTAAATAGTAGAGTATAAGAGCTGGCAGATTTCCAGCTCCAGCCAGCCTGGCCAAACGCTGGATTTGATCCATGCAATCAGATAAAAATAGCCCCATTAATGCAGTATAAACCTTCCAGCTTCAGGAGTCACAAAAACACTCATCCGTCTACTTACACAGTGACAGCCAAGAGCTGCTACAGCATCTTTTCTGCTAGAGACTTCCTTTCATTTATGTAACACAAATTCCCAGTTGTGCTGCTGTAACATGTTTTTCATGTGGTCCCACACTGAATTATCTTCACTCCTTTATACTGGGCATTGCAAATTTAAATAAAATAGCTACATTAATCTAACATGATGCATCTTCTGCTCCTAAAATATCTCAGATATTTTAGGATATTGTCACACAAATAACAGCTGTGAGACACTGCTTGTTTAGATGGGTCAGAATGCAATGCATTTTAGCTGCATTGAAATATTTCATTCATTTGTAATTGTAAAACTAATTTTTTACCTTTTTTTTTTCAGTTAACACAATAGACTGACTAGAAGATTATCAGTCGGATGCACCCTCCTGATACAATTACATTGGCAAACAGATTAGGTATTGATTGGCTAGCAAACGTATATTGATGAATACCAGCTTATTGGGGATTAGTGTTGAAATGAAAATGGATGTTTCATTTATAATATATATTATGCATATATGTACACACCGCAAGCTCTGGTAATTATGATCGAATGACAATAAATGTACAGATTCTTGCTTTACTATAAACACACACAAATACAGCTCATCTGCATAGATTTTTCAACATTATAGGGAGACTGGCTGTAAACACTTGTCCTGTAGTAAAACCTAATGCTGTAGTTCTCTTTCACTGGATTCTCTTCTACTTTCTGTGGGTATTTCAAGTATATTCTCTCTCTTTAATATCTAAGAATCAAAACCTGCTCTTCCTGATACTCGTGTAAATACTATCCTTGTCAGCATGTTGCACAGATTTAAGTTTATTAAATTGGCAGAAGCAGGTTTCCTGAAAGCCTTTCCCAAAGATTTCACTTTCATGACCTGCTCTTTCAGCAGGACACCAAAAAACTTTAGCACTGTAGTCAAATAGTTGAAACACGGATCTTAAGTCATCTTTACATTTGTACTTTGACTAGCAAAGGTATAGCATTTAAATTACTTTCTCTTTTCAGAAAAAGTGTGAAATGCATTTAAGTATAACCTCTCTTTTTGCCTTTCAAGATTTACAGTTAGGCCTTTCTCCACAGCAAATAGGTCCTAGTCCGAATCAGCTAGTCCACCAGTTTCATTCCTGCTCATGCAAAAATGTCTGGAACGTCTTTGTAATTTAGGGATTCCCTAAATTACAAAGGGGCTTACTCTATGTATTTACTCTGTAACCAGCATTTCCTAATAGCAAACCATTCTCACTATTCAGCTTCGTTCTGTTAGATCTTGCTGTTGCTAGTTGCACTTCATTTGGGATGCTTCCCATTGTTCAACATATCATCAGTACTTTTCAAGACATTCTCCAATTATATGATAGTGGCTACCTTTGGAATGAAGACATAAATAGATATGTCCGATCTACGCACCAAGAATATGAAAAGCACAAGTCAACAATCTGTATTTGGGCTCCATCTTGATGACAGACTTTCCTAGGATTTTCCATCCAACCCTATTTTTAGATGTCATCCCATGCATACGTTAGCCTTACTCAGGCAGTTTGATCTATAAACAGTAAAGGCCAGAAAGTTTTTTGTAGAAAAGATAGATGTTAGAAGAGAATCAATCAAACCATAATCACAGAATTTAAGGTATAGACCCCTTCATTTCCACCAGTGAATCTCCCAGAGCAATACACTTATACCAAAATGTAATACCTTAGACAGAACTGATCAGAAGATAAAGATGAAATTTTAAAAGTTACAATTAGCTGTATTGATCAACAACTGTGCATGCAAGAAGAGCAATAAAGACAGATGAAGCAATATATTCACATACACATGGTACCAATATTATTTCACATCCTGAAATGGTAGAAATCTTCATATCTGTACCACTTACTATGCATATCCTCAAGCTCTGCCTTCTGTTCCCTTACACAATTGTTTCCCTATGCATATTTCATGGAGAAGGAGACTGGAAAGAGGTGTGTTTAACAAATGCAACCATTAGAAAGAATGGACTGCTTTTGCTTTCACAGGCCTTATTGCACCAGAAATAATTCATCTATTCTGCTCTGAGTAGATTCTCTATCTCAACTTAGTAAAACTACAAGTGCATCAAAACAGTAAAAATGGCAACCTGATTGATGACCAAAAATGATCAAAATACTTCTTTATCCTTGTGCTGATGCATATCTTTAGGATATGCTTTAAAAAGATACCAGGGCAACTGAACATTAGGAACAAAAAAAATCAAAATAAACCAGGTGGTTTGAAAACATCAGAATACACAGTATGTCCCATTTCTCCCCTAAGAGATTAAGTTGGACTTGACCTCATCTCCTTGTTTTCAATAAATGATCTAATATCAGAACATTTCTCTGTTTCAATGACACACAACACAGAGATAGTTATGGTGTTATTGCCACTATTATCTAAAGACATCAGAGTAAAGTACATAGAACATGATAATACATCTCATAGAAGAAAAGGTCAAGCAGCAGTTCCACAATCTGCTGATCCCAAATATATGTACAGTTGTATCACTCTGCATTATAATCACATTTCTGATGTATTGCCAGAGTGCGTGATAGCAAGTTTATGGTACAATGCCAATTACATGACATTGTGGGGGAATAGACAACTGTTGAACCAGCATAAAGTTAGAATGGTGCAGACAGATGATATCTGATTTGGTATTAAGCATAAGCCTGCTGGTAGGTAATTAGCCAATCAAAATTTTTTCAGCTAAACTGGAAGATGAATTTTAACCCAGTCAATGGTAAGTGAAGTGAAGTCACAGAACTTGCTCTCTAGTATTTATGAGCCCCAGAGCAGTATTTACTGCATCACTGAATGACAGCCCAAGAGAGCTGGGGAATATACATGGAATTTAGCCAGACAAGCCTTTCTCCTCATCCAAAACAGACAAAGCAACTTCAAATGAAATGAGGGCCATAACAGTTGCTCTAATTTAAACTGAGCTGTATTAATTATACAAAGGCTAACAAAAGGGTTGTTAGCATATGCAGAACAAGAGGTAGTGTAAGCAAGGAGTAAGAACCCAGAGAGAAGAACAAGGAATCAGCAAGTTGGAACAGTGAATGGCTACCTTAGTCAGATGTAGATTATGAGAAAATAATATAATTTGCTCAAACATCTCTATCTAGTTCATGATTTGGGGTATGACTGACGTTTGTCTGTCTCCCAGGAAGAGCTGCCTGTTTTTGAGGACCAGTTATACAATGATTTTATTTCATTTGCAGAATAAGTTATCATAGTAAATGTTTTTTATTGATTGATGGAGATTGGATCCATCATTAAACAAATGAAAAATTAGTTACTGTTTCTCTAAGACTCCAAAAGGGGAGTTTCTGTGAAAAAGAAATGGAAAAAAAATCAACCTGTTGCTATTACAGGAGAATACCAGTTAAAGCTAGATTTAACAAATGCTAAAATAATATTGACTACATTGGAACAAGGTAATGTCAAACCACATCACCCATTAAGATTAGGGATAATAACTGCAAGTCTTGAATGAAGTATACAGAGATAATTAATCTTCTAATTAGGATGCTAAAATTAGATCTGGAATTGAAAGATGAAATGCTTTAATCTTCACTTACCTATGAAAAAGAGTTTTCATCTTTTATTTTTTTAAGAAATGATTCATCTTTTTCATTCTGGTGTATTTTTTCCACTGATGTATGACAAAGACTGTAAATTATATGTGAAAGCCTGATTCTGAGAAATTTTCTGTCTTAGTTTAGGAACGTACCCACTCAGGTAAAATGGAGAAGCAAACACATCACAAACATGTATTGGATTTAGTGCTGAACTGAGTTTCCTGAAATTAGGAGGAACTTAAAGCTTTTCAGGATATGTCTGAAAATCAAACCCTTTACAGATTTTCTACTCAGGAAGCATTAGCCTTTTAGCCCTAGTTATTATGCAGAAATCTTGCACATAGAAGCTTATGTCCCACACCCAGATGTCCTTTATCAAAGACAGAAGTTCACAATTGAGATTACTGGACATAATCAGTCTTTATGTTTTTAAGCCAAATTTAAGCCATTCTTATTAAAAAAAAAAAAGAATAAAAAATTAATGAACTATGAACCCAGGCCTTGAAAGCATCCAAAATTATCACGAGTAGATCCAAAAATGTGAGCTGAGGCTAGAAGTACCATTATGTTCCTGGAGAAAGATCAGTGTGAAGAGAAAACAGAAAGGAAAGAGATGAAAACAACTAGAGTATCTGCTGAAACTTCACTGTAGTCCTGCACCAGGGGAAAAGGTTTCAAGCTGATTTTATCTGCCCCCTCTCAGGGCCACAGTGAGCTCCACTTTTTTAGTGAAGGAGAAAAGGCATTTGCTACACCCTGTTTTAGAATGAGTCACTCTTGAAAAACCATGCTAAGTGTCACAAACTTCAAACCTGTCACGACAGGGCTTTGATCAAGACAGAGTAATACTTAAAATGCAGGGCACACCACATGTTAGAGGAAGATGCTGCCACCACCTGCCCTGGTGGTAATGGCCTGGCTGGTACATAGAGTGATAAAGAGGACGGGGAAGCAAACTTTTAGCCTTGCTTCTTCAAAACAAATCCAGGAGTAAATGTATCTCAGCTCTTAAGTCTCACAAGTTTAAAGCACATCTATAGTTATTATCTAAATTAGATAAGGCACCAGGATCAGATACAGTACATTAAAAAGAAACCCTGTAGAGAAAGGCAAAGCTCGTTCATTCTTGTTACAGACCCCTTATAAGCTCTTTTTTGCCATTCACATCTTTGTTAAGAGGTGGGTTTTTTGTTTGGGTTTTTTTTGGTGGTTTTGATTTCTGAGGGTTTTTTTGGGTTTTGTGTGTTTTTGTTTTTGTTTAAGTTGCATGACTTTTATTGGTGAGTAAAACAAGAACAGCAGGATCCAACTCCTATTTCTGTAACTCTTTCATCTGCTTAGCTGACTGCATTAGCCACTTTTCCTGAAAGGAGAATGGGGGAAAGTTCAACAGCAGACTGACATAATAATGAGGATACAAAATATAGATGAAAAGAATACATGCCTAAATGTCTGATGAACTGATATTAGCATATAAATGCAATATATGTACAACAGCAGCCTTTGAATTAAACCACAAAGAACACAGTCTACTTGATTAGTTGTTTATTTTTTCTTTTGAGGCAACACATGCGAGCCACAGATTGATACTTTAATAGGAACCCAAAAACCTTTAGCAGAGATTAAAAAGGCTAGTAGTCAGATGTCATAATTCATGGATACTGACTGCACAGGACTTTGACAAGAACCATTAATTGTCACCTTCTGAAGTCACATACTCAATTTAGTTCTAGTTCTTACAAGATGTGGTAGGATCATTAAAGGAAGCTTGAGGCTAAGCACTGATAATGGGAGTATTTTAATATTCTCAGTACTTTCACAAAGGAACAGCATGTCATACATCTTTTCTCTGTATTGCACCTAAACTCTGTAAAGAAAAAAAATCTTTTTGTTGCCTCCACTGTTACCTAAGAAAGTGAGGTATTAGAGTTTCTGCACTCTTTTGCAAGCCCGTGGCGCAGCAGGAATCTGAAAAAAAACCAAAACAAAACACAAAAAAAAGCCCAGCCTACAGAGGGCTTTCATATTTTCTTTGTACCTTTTGGACTCATCGTACACACTGACTACTTTTTCACAGTAAAGAGAAAAAAAAAATAAAACAAAGGATGTCCTCCTTCTTGCTCTGAAGGCTTCAGGAGTTCTAAAAGGTAAGATCACTTCTATTCTCCATCGAAAGTCAGAAAGGATAAACCCCCAGATTAATGTAAAATTAAACAGAAACTTTCCCATTCTCCTTTATTTCTTCTCTGCACTTGCTTCAGAGCAGCAAAACTGAAACACAGCAGCATAAACAGAGGCTAAATGTGCTTGTGCAGGCAAAAAAGCAAAGGAAAACTTCAACGTGAGGCCAGGTCTCAGAGCTCATTATTAAGGTAACAGCAAGCTTTAGGTCAAATAAATAAGCACTGGAGAGGCATGGAGGCAAAGAAGGTTCCCTCAGGCCACTGTGTCAGTCCTGCCTGGAGGACTGGCAGGTTTATTCTCCCACAGAGTTATACTACCATAAAAACATGAGATAGCATCCACCTTACTTGTCTTTTAGATATGTTAAGCTGTATGTCTAGTAGTTGCAGGCTAGATACACACATCATGCGATGGGTGAAGAATTGGCTCATGGGTTGAGCACAGAAGGTGATAGTGAATGGGGTGACATCAGACTGGTGACCTGTCACTAGTGGGGTTCTGCAGGGCTCCATCTTGGGCCCTGCGCTCTTCAACAGCTTCATAAATAACTTGGATGCAGGACTGGAAGGGATACTGAGCAAGTTTGCAGATGACACAAAACTGGAAGGAGCTGTTGACTCCCTCAAAGGCAGGGAGGTCCTGCAGAGAGACCTCCATAAATTAGAGGGCTTGGCAATCATGAATCTGAGTCAGCAGTGCCCTGGCAGCCAGAAGGGCCAACCATGTCCTGGGGGGCATCAGGCAAAGCATAGCCAGCCAGTCGAGGGGGGGGATTGTCCCACTCTGCTCTGCACTGGAGCGGCTTCATCTTGAATATTTTGTGCAGTTTTGGGGACTCCAATGTAAGAAAGTTATTAAGCTCTTAGAGAGTGTCCAAAAGAGGGCAGTGAAGATGATGAAGGGCCTTGCAGGGAAGCCATATGAGAAGCAGCTGAGGAAACTTGATATGTTCAGCCTGGAGAAGAGGAGATTGAGGGTAGACCTCACTGCAGGTACAACTGCCTTGTGAGGGGAAGAGGAGGAGCAGACACTTTTCTGTGCTGATCAGTGACAGCACCAAAGGGAATGGCCTGAAATTATGCAAGGGGAGGTTTAAGTTGGATATTAGAAAAAGGTTCTTCACCCAGAGGGTGGTTGGGCACTGGAAGAGGCTTCACAGAAGTGATCACAGCACCAAGCCTGACAGAGTTCAAGAAGAATTTTGACAATACTCTTGGGCACATGGTGTGACTCTTGGGGATGGTCCTGTGCAGGGCCAGGAGTTGGACTCAGTGATCCTTGTGGGTCCCTTCCAACTTGGCATGTTCTGTGATTCTGTGATTCCTTTGAAGTCAGTGGGGAAGAGAGTAGCTTGAAGTCAATTCATATGATCCATCTAAGCTCTGCTAAGGAAGAGGTCAGCTGTTCTCTGATGGTGTTAGCTTCTTACCCTGTTTTTCCCAAGTCCAGACACATGGTTGAAATAGGGTTGATGAATCCTATTCAAGTGCCATGCATCTCTTGGAAGCTTGGTTGTTGACCTCAAAGAGTTATTATTTCATCTCTTAAGTAATTGGGCATCAACCTCCATGGAGACAAAAATACACAATAAAAAAACTAGCAAGTGTATAATAAAATAAAAAAGCTTAACTAGCAACTCACCAGAATTTTTCATTTAGGTAATCTTACTTACACTTACATTTTGCTAACTATATGCAGATGTTTGCTAATTAAGATCACCTTTTGGTGTTTTAATGGCTTAATTTGAATACTGTCACTGTTCACAGGGACACTTCCAATCTTGCTTCAGACAGATGCTGAACTCAGGACCTGGCTTTATGCCTCAGTCACAGGGTTTTTTGCTTTTTCT
>JAWWMO010000043.1:27999650-28077504 GCA_035047845.1 Dendrocincla fuliginosa | reverse complement strand
CTTTTCTTTTCTTTTCTTTTCTTTTCTTTTCTTTTCTTTTCTTTTCTTTTCTTTTCTTTTCTTTTCTTTTCTTTTCTCTTTTCTCCTCTCCCTCTCCTCTTTTTTCTTCTTTTCTTCTTTTTTTCCCCCTCCTTTCTCCTCCTTTCCCCTCCCCTCCCTCTCCTCTCCTCCTCTTCTTTTCCTTTCCATTTTCTTTTATGAGAAAGAGTGTGAGGTATTTCTCAAAGTGAGATAGCAGAACGGGTAATATTTAAGAGTGCTTCAAAACAGAAACTATTCGCTATTCACAGAAAAGGAAACAAAGCTCCAGAAGAAAGTTCAGCACTACATCCCCTGAGGTTGGCCAGTTAATTTTGGTTGATTTGGAAGATTCAAATCCTGCTTTGTTTACAGTTTGTTCTATATTATTTAACACATTATTGCTGTTGACATCACATTAATTAAATAAGCACAGAGACAGATTGTTTCAGCTCTTGAAAACAGAATGAATAAAAGACCTCACAAGAACAGATTTCTCTTCCTCACACTCTGCAAACACCAGATCAGAGACAGACTATTTCCTGTCACAAATTAATCAGGTACCAATCTTTCAGCATCTGAGCAATTTCTGTTTTGATTACGTGCAGCATATAATAAATTAAAAACTGCCAGAAGTTTCACAAAGGTGCTCCTGGAGTGAGTAACTCGCTTTCTGTATCTTTCTCTGACATTGCATGCACCACAAGGGGAATTTAGTGAACTGAGAGGTCACAGGAGACTTGTATGTGAGGAGCGAGTTCACTCTCAGTAGCACCTGAACAACACTGATTCCGGACTGGAGTCATTCCTCCTTCGTGTGCCCTGAGGAGTTGATTTAGAGCAGTAAAGGTGAAATGTATCTGGGAGAGAAACACTGCTAAAGGACTTTCTAGATAGTGAAAACCATCCCATTTAAGTGTTTACACATTGACACCTAGGCAGGGTCTCCCAGGACAGCTAATCTTACCATTCCATGGCTACTCAATCATCAATACATTCGTGGTGCCACCACCAGGAAAGTGAGTATGTCCTTTGGTTCCTGCAGACTGTGAAGGCTGCTGCTGAGAGAATGGTCTGTTTGAGATCAAAAGCCAAAGCAAGTATGCTGTTGGGCTACACTGTTCTCACTCCCTCCCTTTCAGTGCAGTCCACCCAGAGCAGGATTGCTAATGTTGTGTCTCCTGCTGCAAAACTACAATTTCTGTTGTCAGTATTCTCATGATAAAGGTTTTCTCTTCCACATAGTGATTGCAAGGATCCTAATAACTGTAAATATTTCTGTCTCACACCTTTTTCATACTTCTTTTGTGTCCTAACTCCAACTCCTTCTCCCAAGCTCAGATACTGTTTCTTGTCCAAGAAACTCCCTCCATGACCTCTGAATCTCCAGATGTTAAATTATAATGCACGCACTACACAAAGCTCATTTGTTTCATATAAATAGACTGTGGGAGCACCTTGGAATGACCACACATATTTCAGGTGTGATACTAATATCAAATAAACTATTTTAACACACCCTTAATCTTTCTTTAATAATCCATCCTAAGTGAATTATCTTGAAGCAATGCTGGACTATGATTGATGGCTCTCTATAAAATCTCACTGTTGGCTCAGTACAAAAGAAATACCTTACCAATAATAGAAAGCTCACCCTGGATATTCAACCTAGTTTCTTCAAGAAACAACAGGATGGAAGACAGACTGATATTCCGGAAACTAGCTCAGCAAGTCTTGTGTTCTCCACGAAACGAGATAGATGCCTTCCTCTGCCTGCTCACAATGCTAACAAATCACCCGGTGTGTGCACCAGCAGAGTTGTTGCTCAGTGCAGCATCACTGTACATGAAGTACTAGCACTTCCATGCAAACAGCCCTTATCAGAATTGTATTTGTACATCTATACAAGGTGATTGCTGTAAAGGCATGGACATTTACTGGAAGAACCTGTGCCCTATGCTACTTGAATTATTGATCAATTACAAACAGATTACTAACAACTATGAATCATTAAAATCTTATAATAAATCATGTAGATAAATAAAACATGTCTAGGGTGAATAATCTTCTTATTCTCTTCCTCATTCTGAATTCACTACCAGAAGCATGGCACTAACCTATTTATAGTAAGGCTACCCTCTGAAAATCAAAAGTCAATATAATAAAAGAGCTGGTGGTCCTTTGAAGTAAAAAGAGAATTTTCTCGTGTTTTATTATCTCAACTGACAAAATAGAGACTGCTAATAAGTTTATCCGACAATACCTACACTTCTGAAAAAGTTCATCATAAACAATTGGCAAATATGGTAAGATTACCTTTTTGTTCCTTTTAAAGCATTTTCTTCCAGCAATTTTGACAAACATGGAATTCTCGAAAAATGCAGCAATGTTATCTAGCAATACGCACCACAGTGCCCTAATTCAGTACAGAGAGTTGAATAATAAAAAGAAATAAATTTTATTTATTGGGTAAGGTAAGTCACACAGTACCTGAGAAACTAGCTTTGCTGAGCTATATTTCTATGTTAATAGCTTCTGGTTTCACAAAGACTTCCTATATTTCATTGTAGCTTAATTAGCAAACAGACCCCTTATTCCTTCTCCAGAAAGAAGACACATAGATTCTGGTTCAAAGGCTCTCAATTCCTAAAAGAAATGGAAAATATGAAGTTTAAAAAATACTCAAGTTCCTAGACAGTTTGCTAGACCTAGGCCCTACTCTTCATTCCATGGGGCATTACTTCATCTATCAGTTTTCTTTGTCTGCTGCTTTAGTTCACTCTACTGAAGCGTAAACTAAATTTTAATCACTGAATAAGCCACCAAATTTGAGGTAGACTTAAGTGGTCCCTAAAGTTTTACCAGTGCCATCTTCTGTATATAGAAAGAGGAATATGTTGGATTTCAAAAAAAAAAAAAAAGGCTAACACTCCAGATGAAGTATTTGTCTTTCTAATTTCCAATTACAAAGACCAGTATCTAATCTAGCTGACTGACAGTGAGTTGGTGAATACCTGAAATACGAGATTTGACATGAACTCACAAGGACCAGTCATTTTTATTTCCTCCCAAACCACATCAGATTTTCCTCTGTGAAACCAGCATTAACCAAATCTAGCAGAAGTCACAAATCTCTTATTTCGCTAGGTTGTGATGTTGGTTGCTTAGGAACTCAACAAAGTAATTCCATTTGCATTTTTTTGTGCATTATTTTATTTTCTCCGGACCATAACCCAGGCTCAGCGAGCTTCACATTCTTTCAACTCACATAGCAGTCTCTTCAATACAAGATACCTTTCCCTTTATGCTGCATTACCTCTGCAGCTTCAAATAAATGCCAGTGTGAATGCCACTACAGAGATGAAGCCTTTATCACTGCACACATTGTTACAGAGGCTTCTACAGTTACAGAAGAACTGCAGTACAACAGCAGTATCTACAAACCTCTGGCACAGAAATTGTTCTGATTTCACAGTCTTCCTAGATGCTTCAGGGTTTTGTCCTTACAGAGGTAACATAATTCATTCTGAACTTTAAAGCATTTTAAAACTCAGAATAAATATGTATGCTGCAGTCCAAGCAAATATTTAGGCAAGTGTGACTGTTTCACTACTTGCTCTGCTAGTGCACGTGCAAGAACCAGATTCAGAGCTGGAGTTGTCAATACTGTGACTGTCAGTGCTGAGAAAAGACCACATCAAGGCTTCTGGGAATATCAAAATACAAGAAAGACTTCAAATGTTCACCAGAACAAGTAAAACCATAAGAGAAGCCGTCTCCAGCAGAGACAGAAGACATCCAGCAGACATCCTTGCTGATAAAAGTCCTCCTTGCCTGATCTTTGAAGGGGTTTGACAAAGCTGGGTAGTAAAAACTTATCTCGACGCACCCTTGTTATGATCATCACTTGGATATATCCAAGTTCATCTGTATGGGATGGATGCAGCTTAAGCTAAGGGGTCCTTTTGGCTCTTAAAACAGAATGATTTGTGCAGTGGAGCATCCTGCAAGCAGGAGCAAACCAGTCTGCTAAGAGCAGGATGAGTGGGAGGTCTGACAACAGGGCACATGGCTGGGCAGACAGGCAGGGGCTTGCTACAGAGGACCCTTCCGAAAACTGTGAAATGGGTTAAAGGAGGCATGAAGTATGCCTTTCTCTTGATGCTACAGATAGTAGGATAACAGTGGGTTGCTACAAACACTTTGAGTTTTATTCTGTTCTCAGTGAATGCTGTAAAACTAGAAGTCCTTGCATTGCCACTCAGACACTACTACTCAAAAGTATCTGCTTTCTCGTACACACAAAGGGACGTGCATTTACACTGACATATTCAGAAAAAACCATAGATTAGCATTATCCATGTATATTAACATAAATATAATGTGGAGGATTTATCAGGAAACTGATATATCTTGTATGAATGCATAACCAACAGTCTGCATATCAACGTACAAGAAAAACAAACAGAAAAGAAATAAAAGGAGGAACACGGATTGACAAGAAGATTGTGAAATTTGCTCTATCAGCATATTATTTGTGTCATCATCACATTCTGTAACTCACTACCAATGTTAAATCATATGTCTTTTTTGAGACTATAATTAGTGCCACTTTAATGATTTATAGAATAAAATGCAACTTCAAGGATGCAACAAAAGGTAAAAAAGCTTTTAAAAACAATGGAGGAAACTGGACCTTATTTTCAAAGAAATGGTTCTGACTCTTCAGCTAATGGAAAACAAACAAAATCCCAGCTATTGAACATCTTCAAATATGTCAGCACTTTTATTTCAATTACATGAAATTCTGTCAAGCTGAGTCAAATACACTTCAGTAATCCCTGAATGGATTTCTTGTGTTACATTTCAGTAAACCCCATGTGGGTTCCTTCAGTTACTTGGGGGAAAGAAAAGAAAATATTTTGTCATAATATATTGCTTTTTCAGAAGAAGAACAATTTTAGCTTTAGGATTACTAGTTAGTCTCAAATAGCATCAATTATCCTGAAAATGCTATTTACACAGAAGAAATAGGAAGTTTTATCACTCAAAATTAGTGGCTTCTGCTAAGATTTATGAAAGCTATGAAAGACATTGCAGACTCACAAAGCTGTTTTAACCAAACTGAGCTAAAATAATTTGTAACTTTAGTGTTTAATTGTACATCCAGAAGCCTGAAACACAGACACATCTCTTAGGACAGGTTCCAGCACTGTGAGAAGGCTAAGGAGACCTTACTGATGCCACCAAGAGCCTTGTGGATATGTACAGAGAGGACAGAACCAGGCTGTTCTCAGAGAGACACAGGAGCAGGATGGGAGTCAGTGGGCACAAGTCAAACGAAGAGAAATCCCAGTCAGACATCAGTGTGATGAAACACTGCAACAGGTCCTCCAGGGTGGCTGTGCAGATGCTATCCTTGGAGAAGGCCCTGAGCAACCTGCACAAAGATGGCCCTGCTGTGGAAGGGACCTGGCAGCCTCTAGCCATCCCCTCCAACCTAAATAGTCCATGATTCTGTTTACAGTGTGTAACACAAAAGAAGAGAAATGAAGAGAAATAGGCAACTTACCAGCCAGCTGGACATTTAAAGGAAAATAAAATTGCCCTTACCTGAAAAATATAAAGGAAAATAAAACATTAACAATTCATCAAAATCAGCAGGGTAATGTATGCTAGTAACTTCTGGTACATAAACAGCATACACAATTATGTATTCACGACATTGCAAACGTTTCCTCTCCTATACTCAAAATCTATAAAAGATAAGACACAGCTATGCTGAAATGCATATCAGCATCTCCCCAAATCTGCAGCTCCTGTGGCTTACGCCCACAGCTCAGAGAAAAGCTTTGTCATCTGGAGGGTCTTTGACCTGAAAGTTTTCATATTCCCTTACTATTTCAATTTCAACAGACATGTGCCAACATTTCTTGTAGACAGTTTTACCTTCAGTCCCTGTTGAGGATCTGTCCTCTAATGACCATAATGAAACATGCTTTGTGTGAGAGCCTGTTCATTTATTTTCATTCCCGTGAGTGCCTTCAGAGACCAGTGTTGCAATCACAGCTACTTACTATTTAATTCCCAGCCAAATTTATGGCCAAATTGAAAAATGGAGGCACGCTGCCTGATGTAGGATGCTTTTGTCTGAAGTGTCCTCATGGAATCATTATACTTGCATTAATCTTTAATCTGCAATTAAACAATCAGTTCTATGTAAAAGATAGCTGCAAACAGATCTCCTGAATGTGTACTAGGCAATATATCTTAATGGGTGTATGCATGCTGTCGAGGGTCTGCAATTAGGACAGCATCCATCACTGGGCCCCAGGTCAGCAAAAGGTTAGGGGAGAACCAAACCTCCCCAGGGTGCTGAGCATCTGTCCATGCTACCTGCCTTGCTCTGGGGCCATGCCTGCAGCAGCAGAGAACATGGAGACAAAAGCCAGGTGGGGGTGGGAAAGGAAATACAATAGATTAAGGCATGGCCTCACTGATAAATCTGTCTTGGCAGAAAATGCAACCTGCTTTGAATCTGTTCCCTTCCAATTAAGCGCCCTGCTTCCAGCTCGGGCAGATGCTTAATTGGAGACTGTGGCTGCCAGGCAAGCACCAGCACCATGATCATTAACAGGTAGTTTGAAGCCATTAAGGTGCTCCTGCTTGTCAATTCCCTTCTCATATACCACTGACACAAACAAATGCATCTTCTTCCTCAAGGCAGCCAGCTCACCTCCTAGGGAGATTTGCACGCCTGTGTGCTGAAAACAGCCTTTGGTTCCTGGGACTGTGAAGTTATTACATTAGCACCCAAGCCATGTGATTCAGCAGGGAATACAAAGGGCCTTCCTGCCTGGTGCCAGTGTAATATTAGAAGGGCACCAAATGGCTTCAACAATAGGTAAGCAGAAGGGCATCTGTTTTAGATTTGACTAAAATTGTATAATTAGATCTTGGTAAGAGATCTGTCTGCTCACGTGTGGTTTGATCA
The DNA here is from genome assembly GCA_035047845.1 of Dendrocincla fuliginosa. Taxonomy (NCBI): domain Eukaryota; kingdom Metazoa; phylum Chordata; class Aves; order Passeriformes; family Dendrocolaptidae; genus Dendrocincla; species Dendrocincla fuliginosa. The sequence continues at coordinate 28,070,492 of JAWWMO010000043.1, read as the reverse complement.
AATGCTTTCCAAATAAAGAACCAGTTTTCAGACCTCAGCAGACACCATTTCTGATGCAGACATGGACACAACCTTAAGAAACTCTACACCTGTGCAGAGCATTCTGTATGAATAGATGACTGCACCAATACACCAGATTTTAATTACAAACATGGGGAAACAAAACTACAAGGATACCCATGAATGCTGACTTATTATAGGACATTTATCCCTTGCCAGTTTTAGTTTTAATAATTCACTCACTGGTTTAGCAAGAAAAAAGCCAACCTACTCGATTCATGTCAAGCAGTGAGATTCATTTTATTTTATCTTTCAGGGGTATCCTGACAAGAATTCACAACTGTCCCATTTAATGATGTAAAGAATTCACTACCATGTACCACTTGCAGCTTACAAATCAGCCAATCTTGACAAATATACACTAATTAAGGGCAAGAAAGTAAAAGGCATTTATTGATTGCAAGGTCTGAGGCACCAGAAAACTGATTAAATATATGTTGTTAAGGAGTTAATAAATGATTTAACTCTGCTATGCCATGCTCCGTGTACACCCAGGGCTATGGTAGCTAAATGGCAATTCAATGCTATAGTCTTCCATTATTTCCGGTGGGCTAATAAGACAAGCAATTAGACTGTTGTCTTCCCTTCAAACCACAGCATTAGCATACCCAATTGTGCAAAGGAATAAATGATACTCATCAGATAGGGACAAAACTACCGTATATAAAATATTTTGCAAATAGCAGACCCATTAGTTTAAAGAGAAGTCTCAGTTAGCTCCTATATAAAAATAATAGATTTTTACAGTTGCACAGTGATCACAGAAACTTCATAGCCAAGGTCCACCAGCAGGGAGAAGAGTTCTATTTAAATGCACACCCTTTTTAATGGATTGTATCCCTAAGGTAATACAGACCACCAATGGACTACGGTGACTGCAAAATGATTAACCAAGACCCTGTTTTTTGACAAACTGACTCTTCAACAACATGCTGCTCATGGTTCAATGAGCAGGGTCATCATCCTGACACAGAAAACTCTGGGCCAAATGCCCTAGCCAAGTTATAGGTTGGAAACATGACATTGTCTTCTATAAGGTCATGTAGATGCTAACATGTTTGCTCCCTGCCCCAGATGGTGGGCAGGCACTGTTGGGCAAGCAGAAAAAATGGCAGCCATAGCACCCTGCACCACAGAGCCAGGGCAGGGCAGTGGTCTGAATGCAGCTAGATGGGCAATCACAGGGTGTCCTATGAGCCATAGAATGGGGCTGCCTGGGGCTTGTCGCCACATTGGAAAAACTGATGCTCAGATTGAATAAAAATAATCATATAAATGAAGCCATGTATTTACTACTTTAGAATTCTCTTTCTACCTCCAAGTGATGCTATACTGCACTTTTCCTCATCACTCCTCTACACTGCTTTACAGAATACCAAATGAAGATATGGCTTTCACTAAAATTTAAAAAAAATGCCCATTTGTCCATTTGCTTATAGAATATATGAAATTGCAGAGAGGGATCACAGAATGAAGGGATATTTAGTAACTTCCCTATGTAACAAGTAAAAATAATCATCTCGCCTGTTCTTCTTCTCCTTCCTCACTTACACACAACAGCACAGCACACACACACGCATGATGTAAAATCACGGAAAAATACACCCAGACAGACCTCAGGAGATAACTAATCCACCCCTGTCTCAAGGATTTACCTGAGGAGAGTTTATATGTGGGTCCTTTCCAACTCAACATATTCTGTGATTCTGTGGTTATGCCTACTAGCAACTCCCAGCCATCCTTCTTACTGTTGTTAGGGGGTCTTAGACTGTGGTGGTGCATCTGCCCCCTCACCTCATCCTCAGACCTCATCTCAGAAGCCTGATAAGCCTTGACCAAACCATCTGAGTTGTGAAGTGTCCCTTAACCATACCAGTTGAGCTGTGAGGCACTCACGGATCATACCAAGAGCTCTTGCATGATAGAGATGGGAGCAATCAGAAACATCAGCTGCCCAAAAAGGAAAATAATAGATAACAAAGGATAAGAAACTATCCTGTCTGGTACCATCTTACTGCACTTTGGGGAAAAAGCCCAATAGTTACCAACTTGTGTTATGGCCAGAATAGAAATGTACTGATGACCCAATTCAATCATCTTGCAACACTATAAACAGTAGTCCTAAGTGAGCTCTCCTGTACTGCAGCAGGCTGTGCCAGCAACTCTCTCTGAGTGGGATGCCTCTCAGAGCTTATGAACCCTCAAGTGTGCGATACTCAAAGAACCATCACCAATAACGAGGTCTAGCCTAATACTGCCCCCAACACACATCTCCATAATCCTCGAGGTGCAATCCTTGCCTGTTGAGGAATGCAAAGGAATTTGATGTGAGTATTTCACTAAACCTGAGGGGAATTTTTGATGGGTACCCTTACACACATAGAAATAGATACACACATAGTTTTACCTCTGTGTATGTGAATTGATTATGGTATGAATGCTCAAATCTACAGTTAAGTCACTGTTATACTTGTAGTGAACCCTACTGCTTTGTAAAGGTTAAAGTACTCAATGATTAAGTGCTGCTAAACGCTTCTGCACCCCTACCTGTGCATCCATAGGCTCTGCACCCTTACCCCTTTTCCATTTCTAGCTTCTGCGTAAATCATTCCAAATTGCTTATAATTTGATCTTCTTTTGTATGCTTTAACCTGTGTAGTAAGTCATAGAGCGAAAGTTGCCATTGAACTCTGTAAAGCTGCATTTTCACAAATTCATATTATACCCTGCTTTTGCCAATACCTTCAATGGTGTTTCTTTAAGTGGCTAAACCCCTCATTCACAACATGGATTCAGACCCAAACTGGTATTTTTGCAGTTTAAGTATATTTATTGTCTCACCCTTCAAAGGCATGGAGAAGAGAGATTCCAATATGCACCTTTAAAAAACCAGACCTCTCCTATCCCTAAGGACAACAAACCTCTTGAGCTTTGCTTTCATGCCATTGCTTAGGTATGACTTCAGCCCTATAATTCTCAGTTACTTGCATATTTGTTCTTTCTTTCTCCTTCCCCTGTTTTCTGCTTCACATAAATTATGAAGCTTTGCACACCACACTGAGCCATGCTGCATATCCTTAGCGGCAATGGGCTTGCTCCAAGAGTACTTCACTATTTTGAAAATGCCAAATATAAAGTGAAGCATGTGCTGCTTTGCATCTGTCAGTCACACAGCACTCTCCTTTGAAGCCTATCAATAAGCACACAGTGACGGGCGGTCATCTGAACAACACTCTGTGCTTCCATATTCAGCTCAGCAGTCTACACAATTTTAACCAGGGAGCTGCAAGGATAAGGAGAGAAAAGATTTTTTCCAATCAGGTTAAAATGTTTCAAGTGGCCCATTCACTTTCTGTACACTTCTGAAAGATGACTAGGAGTCAAAGTGAGAGACTAAGCTCTGTTGGAGGTGCATTGTATTCTTAATCTATTAATAAGCAAGAATGCCTCAATTTTGGTTTGACACTGGCAATAGACTAAACTACAAAAGGACATTCACACAGAGGTGAGAATGAAAATGGAAGGTAGTGACAATGGATTACTCTTCAACAGTAGAGGACCTTGGAAAACTGTAAGAATGATATTTTGTCTGCAAAAATACTGTAAACCAGTTGTTGCTCAACAAATTTCCACAATGAAAAACTGCCTTTATGCATTTAGCATTTTAAGCTCCAGGAGAGTCCCAGTAAAGCCTGTGAGTAAGCTACAGCAGTGGAAGGAAAGAGGTGACGTGCTCTTCAGATCTCACAGCTTCATTATGTTGTCATAGTTGTATCTACATTTTAGAGATAGCCCCATTACCAAACAAGTGTACAACTGGATTTCCTCCCCAGCCAGCATACTAAGAGGTTAAGCCTCTTCAGATAAATGTGTTGTTCCTATCTAGTTATTTATGCTTTAAATACTTTCTCCTCTTTGAGGGCAAACTTTCTACTCTGAACACACTTTCAGAAATCATGCATAATTGCATTTATTTAATTGGAAATAAACCTATACATACCACAGACTTTTAAAGGAAGGAGGCATACAACATGTCACAGCTCAGAAAAATAATGGCAACCTGAAGTCAGGCTCTTCAGACTCCAGCCAACAACCCTTTGACACCACAATGGATTGGAAAGTCAGTATCTCAGTGGGGAGAATGTTTTGTCAATTAAGAAGTTCCTTTTATTACTTCTGGAAACAGAAATTGTTAAGTCTGGATTTTAACCAAAATGCTTCCTACTAAATGAACTTTTTGCTGGACTATGTCAAAGACAAAAAGTTTCTTTAAGGTTTGGGATAGCTCAGATTTTTCTGGTTGCTTTGTTATTATTTCCTTACTGTGCTCGCATCTGGGTTTGGGAGACTCTGAAATGAAAATATATGTAAGGTGCACTTGCAAAAATCTGAAGACATAACATTATTACAAAACAGTGGTTTGAAGCATATCCTGCTTCCTTGCAGAGGCTTCTGATTTCCTTTACTAGGTACTGAAATTCTACAGCAATTACTTTCTTTAAGTATTTCTGTGGACTGATCAACTATCGATCTGAAACTATCTATTTGAAACTGATTTAGCTTGGATTCAGATCATGTCTTACACACATTAACTGAATACCCAGAATATAATCTACATGCTCAATGACCAAAAAAACCACAACCACAAAAACGCAAAAAACCAAACCCCCTTGCTTTTCTGTACCTTTATTTCACAACCACAAGTGAAGTGGAGAAAAGGATTAATTGGCTTTTATAGCAGCAATAACAAAACATGACCATACAATAGTAAAAGCTGAATAAGAAAATTATTGTGTCAATCCCGAAATCTGTGAAGGATTGGTCATTGCTGTAGGTTGTCCACAGCCTGATAGGGCCCTTGCTAATGCAAACCTTGGCCCTTTCATCACGCTGTACAAATATGTTCCTGCCTTACATGCTTCTGGGAATTGTCTGCAATCATTCGCTTTCTTATGAATGATGAAATCCCCAAAATTCTTAGATCTAAGGCTCTTAATTCTTTATAGCTCTCTTCAGATGTTGTTTTCATCTCTCAGCTTCTATTTGTAATTTCTCAGAAGTATTCCAGCAAGGAAGTACCCCAAAGAGAATAAGAGATTAAAGACCTCTTATATGAGTTACATGGGTTCTTTGCCAATATTTAGCACCTTTCCACCTTCTGACACCACACACATTTTTTGTACAGCCACCAGCTATTATCAGCTAGTGGAAATACAGAGCATATAAACATATATGAAACACAGACACATAAAAAGTGCCATTCTCATGAGTTCAGGACACTAAACACCAGGGAAATAAACACCAGGAAGGAAAAAGGATACTAAAGGAGGAAAAAGTTATTTATTAAATCAAGGATATTCTTGGCTTCTATGTCTGAGAATCAAGATCACACACTGTAAATGGAACTAACATTCAGATATATTGTACAAGTCTTTTATGTTCTCTGTTGTTTCCCACTGCAAAAGGAGGTGATACAGATCAGAGATCACACAGTAGATCATAACTTGAGTGGAAGGTGAAGGCTACATTTGTCTCTGGGTCATGGATTTTTATACTCTATTTGTGCTAGGTAAAAGTATGAAATATGATTTACCTGTATGATCTCTCTCTGACATTAGAAATAATTTTTTCCCGTGGAATGAGGCATGAAGAACAAAACATATCACATTATGTATCCATTTATATTTCACTGAAAAACTGTGAGTGGAAGTGAAAACAAAACAAAAAACAGACACAAGGAAATCTCCGAGTGATGCTAACTTTTTATACGGCATCTGCAAGAATGTCATGACGTGTACATCCTGCACCTACAGGCATTACCTACATATAAAACCCATCAATTACCATGCATATCATTTGGCATTTCAAAGAAGTCAAAAAATGTAAATAGGAAGGCATGCTATATACCATAATGTCAATTCTGTCTTGTATTTTTCCTTTACTTGTATACACCCTTCAAAACTCAAGGAAACCTATTTTAGCAATCTTGCCATAACTTCTCTAAACAGAAACAAAAACAAAAACAAAAACTCGAGAGATGGGCAGCTCACTACTCTTTAGATTCCCTTTTTTTCTGCAAAATCTGAAACTTCCTAACAACCTCTCCCCCCATACAATCTACTATCACCCTTAGAAGTCATTGAAACAGTAATAATATTTGTAAGTGGGTATGACACTCGGCCACCAGGAGCAAAGCTATTTGGCACTATAATGCAAATAAATGACTGCATTCATCAAATGAGCTTTGTTAGTTATTCATTGTGTTCCTTATCATTCCTTCCCCAAACCCCAGTGCCTCTGCAGTGTGCACGGAGGTGTGTCCATGGCAGCATCCCCACTGTAAAACCCACCCTTATCAGGCAGAGCAGGGTGCTACGGGAGTGACCTGCCAAGTCACTGCGTCCCCTCTTCTCTCCTTCACCCTTTTGTGCCCACTGTTGCCTCTTTGTCCTCATCCACGGGATCTGTCTCTCCCTGCTCAGCTCTCTGTGCCAGACTCTCTCCCACAGCTGAAATGATTTGCAATGAAAGGGACTCTAGAGGGATCGGTAATTCCCTTCTTCTTCTACCTCATCTCCTCATTTTCCTCTGAAATCAACTGCGCCGACCAACTTTCTGCAGGGTTAGGCTTTTAAAAACAACCACACTACAAAACAGCCCAAGCCCTCATGTTTATCGCAGCAGCCCAGGAGGCCTGCACAGACAGAAGTGGTATTGACAGGTTTGGAAAGGGACAGACGCTGACTCTGATGCAGGCAGGCACTTGGGGCTTTTTTTTTCATTAAATCTTTCACTGCTTAACACAGTTCAACATACCATTCTGTACCTCCAGAGAGAAGCTTTTGGGGGCTGGAGCCAGAGATTAATCCCTCTGTAATTTCTACTGCTGCTGGCAGTACTAACTGCCAAGGGATTTTGGGGAAAGATAATGGCACTGTTAACTTGCAACCTAGGTGTAAAAGTGGTCGTAATAAAATGGGGATGGTTGAGGCCCCATCAATAACCACCACACACCAATTTTATTGGATGTAACAGATTCAATCTGTTTGATGTGATACAGGAGGCTCATCCTAATATGCTAATTGACAGAGGTTGGGGAGCCACTCAAAAAATTGTCTGCCACAATGGCAAAGAATTCAGCACAATTCAGTCAGTTTAAACTCTAAAACCAAGTAAAGATGTAAAAAAACCTGCAGTGTAAAATTGCATTTTGCACTGAGTAAAGATCCAGACCAGTCATTGTACTGGTCTGTATCTTTCTTCAGTGTAAAATGTAATTAAACAGGGTATAAAAACTGTGTATAATTAAACCAGTTTGGAATGATTCTGCAGATATTCCATAATTAATGTTTGTACAAGAACAGATTTTCTGTTTTGCAAGAATCAGCACATAATCAGCAGCTGATTGTTAACTTGAAAAGATGCTGATCCAAGCATGATTATTTTTACACATACTTACCCTTCCATGAAAACATAAGCAAGAGACATTTTCTCTAGCTGAAGAACTACTGTAACAAGAGGTATAATAAATTGTTTCCAAACAACTATAATTCTATTATTCTGTTTATCTTCAGCAGAGTTGTTATTCCTTATTTTGGGGTGGGGGTGAGGTGGAAGCACTGATTTCATGTTCTTGGCACTATGTGTTAACTTGAGAAAAACTGTCCTATACTTTCTCTTCTTTTCCGGTACTTCCTTCTCTCAGATCACAATGACTCTGACTGATGGATGCTTTGATACTATGGTTAGGGTAATAGACCCAGAGTAGTACTATTACACATTGTCAGCAATGTCCCTACAGATGTTTTGTGAACTAAGTTCTAGGTTCCTGTAAATCTTTTCTTTCTTAAAAAAAGAAGAGTGCACAAAGATTTGTAGAAGTTAAAGGCTAAAAGAGGAATAGTATACTAGGAATTCATCAGTGCAACAAAGAAAATAGGAGCTATTTAATCCTGTGAGATAAGACTGTTTTCTCTGGAAACTCTTATGCTTCTGGTCATCTGTTCTCTGAAATTTTCATGAGCCCTCTCACCTTCTTGAATTTTTAATTTGTTTTGCACTAATGGAACATGATTCTTCATCAATGGCAATTAAAATAATTAACATACTGATGGTTTATACTGACTTCTTTTAAACTTAACTATGCATTTTCTGTGCCCAGGGGTCCAAGAAGGTCAATGGCATCCTGGTTTGTACCACCAACTGTGCGACGAGCAGGACTAGGGGAGTGATCATCCCCCTGTACTTGGCACTGGTGAGGCCACACCTCGAATCCTGTGTTAAGTTTTGGGCCTCTCACTACAAGAAAGACATTGAGGTGCTGGAGTGTATCCAGAGAAAGGCAGTGAAGCAGGTGAAGGGTGTGGAGCACAAGTGTTATGTGGAGTGATTGAGGGAGCTGGAGTTGTGTAGCCTGGAGATAAAAAGGCTGAGGAGGCACCGCTCACTCTCTACAACCTGACAAGAGGTTTTAGTAAGGTGGGAGTTGGTCTCTTCATACAAAGAACAAGTGATAGTTGCACCAGGAAAGGTTTAGATTGTATATTAGGAAAATTTCTTCACAGAAAAGGTTACTGGGCATTGGAATAGGCTGCCCAGCAAAGTGGTGGAGTCACCATCCCTAGAGGTATTTAAAAGAAGTGCAGATGTGGCACTTAGGGACATGGTTTAGTGGTGGACTTGGCAGTGTTAGATTTACAGTTGGATTCAATGATCTTTTCCAACCTAAATGATTCTATGATTCTATGAATAGTCAATATTAAGAAGCCAGCAACCAGTTTTCAAAAGCACCTGCTACACTTTGATAATATCTGTTGTTATTACTAAGTTTGTTCCCATTTATGATCTTATTTTCTTGTGCTTAGGAAAGCAGTTCTAATGTAGCAGAGAATCCAGGCATGTAAATAACAATAAAAAACATACCACTTAAGATATGCCTGTGTCAGCTCTGCTGTGTATTTTCAGTAACTGTCATTTACAAAGTTTCTCACCTTTCCCTCTCACCTTCTTACAAACATGCAAAATTCACCACTACGTAGAACACCATCTAAAGCTCAGACAGTTTCCCATGCTCTTTCTATAGAATATATAGATCACTATCAGAATAAAAGTGCCAAATGCCTGCTGGCAGCATCAGTCAGTTGCCCGGAGTTGGAGTTGTAAAATGCTCTATCCCTACAAGTGATGGTGGTGTGATGGGGCTGGCACAGCATTTTGGGAAAGATTGCTCAGGTGTATCTCAAAGACAGCACTTTCCACTTAAATTTGGTTGGCTTCACCTCACAGGGTTTAAGACTGAAGGATCTGTAGAAGACTAAGAAAATTGCTGAAACTGCCTGAAATTCCATTGTGACAAATATCTAACTCTGGAAAAGGGCCTTTGAAAATCCTGGACAGAAAAACACTGAAAGCAGAAAAAGCAATAATATAGAGGTATAGAAGCACACAAAACTTCCTTTATCCAAAGTCAACAACATAATTTGCATCTGTATAAAAAAGATTGAATAGAACAAACTACTTATCAACCTGTACAATATTAATCATGTCTGTACCAGCTCTGGTGGCTTACTTAACAGCATATTCAACACAAAACATCACCAGTAGAGAAACATCTGAAAAAAAAGGAAGTGGTGCTTATATCCCTGGTATGCTGAATTAGTAAATGACACCGAAAACAACCTATTTGCACATTTCTTACACTCAAAAAGAAACGTAAATGTATCGTAGTGCAGAAAAATCTAAAGGTGTACTTACAGAAATGGGAAGTAAAAAGCTGAGGCATTAGACACTCTCTTAGCAGATGGAAAAGCCTTTCAATTGGCCACAAGCTCCATAGCACAGAAGATTAAATTCTAGTAGAAAATTATCAAATCAGCAGAAAATAAAATTGATTGTTCCCATGCATACTGCAAAAGCTGTATTTTACTGAGAAGACTGAATACCTCAAATACAACATAAAAGCTTGCCACAATGACAGATAGTTCTATTAGAAAAAGTACTGAGTGCATAATTAACCACTGCTAATACCTATCTGAATATCTGAAAAGAAGAAAAATTTATTCAAGTGGAATATAAACTATTCATCAAAGCTGAAAAAAAATAAATTGCTGCACTGAAAACATGCACTACTTGGGCTATGTTTATGATCCCCTGACAGAAATGTATAAATAGGAAAAATTTACCACTCATTCACTAGGGGCTAATGAAGCAGAACTAAGATCACATGCACACCATCACTCAAGTGCACAACATTTGCAACTTCTCAATTTTATATGGAACTGCCTGTTCAAGTCACATATTATGTAACAAAGGCCATATTTTTTTTTTCAGCCTGAACAGCAAACTGTAATTGTCTCAGAAGTTTCATTTTTTAAAAGCTAATGTTAATTTAATGAGCATTTTCTCCACATTCCTGGATATAGGTGATGGAGGACTTTGCTTTCTAAGTTTCCCAGTATCAATCAGTTACATATAGCAAGGCATAAAAAGTAATCAATTGAAGTTGCCTATTTTGTAGAATGATTTATACTTTTGGATAAACAACCACAGATCTAAATTCTGGGATTTTTTTATAGCAGTTTGCAGAAATGAGGAAAATCTAACCCTGTTATATCCATACTATCTAAGCCACTGCAGCTATTTAGCTGCAAAGGTGGAAACAGTACATATCCACAATACAGTAACATTACACTATGTAATTTTAAAAATGCTTCTTAGAGCTAAAACATTTGTAAAGGATAATAAGAAGTTTATACTGTGTAGACAGGTGCAAGTAAGGTCTAAATTCTCAAACAACGGCAAGTTTCCAATCCCTGAATGTTCATTTAGAGCAACACAAGCTGCATTACTTTGCAGCCAATAGAGGCATATGGGCAATATTCCTGAATATACTCTCAGCTCTGAAAGTTGTAACGTTTGCCACTTGCAACTGTAAACATATTTATGAAATTTTAGCATCATCTTATTCTGATCTGCATCACATAGTATTTTCCAGAAACTGTTTGTGAATGAAATATAAATTGGTGAGGTTTGAAGTATTTCCCATGAATTTACTTTCTCACAGGTCCTATCAAAAATGCTGCCCTGCAATTTTAGTCAGGTGATAATCCCTAATATATTATTTTCTCCCTAATGGACTTACACAGCCTATAATTCACTTAACAAAGATCTCAGTGTGTAAGGTACTCTATGAATGCTAAATAGATTAAAAACTATGGGCCTGTTTCTAAGAAAAGGAAATAAATAGTACCTTATGCTTCCAGCAACATACTAGGAAAATACTCTCTGGAGATGAGTTCTGCCTCTGTTCTTCAAATGGGCCCAACATTCTGCTAATCTATATGAAGCATGACTTTTTTCCTGCCCTAAATATAAACCTCCACTACACTTAGGGAATAGAAGCGTCCTCAGTGAAACATTTAACTCTGCATGTTGTTTTCTGGTTGTAAGCACACAGATAGCTGAAAGAACAATGGGAAAAATATCTTAGAGCACCTGGTCATGTACATTTAACTTCACTCTGCCTAAAGTTACATACCTGGAAAGCAATGACCAATACAGTCCTATTCTACAAATGTAACCACAAGACTAGCTTGCTTATGGATCATCCCTTGAAGCCATAATTAAAAAGAGAGCACCCTGTCACTACTGCAACCAGTGTCACATTCTGCTCAGCAGAGGCCTGCGTGATCTTGCCATCTTGAGGCACAGGCTGAACAAAACCCATGCCAGTATGGGGAGGAAAGGCAAACTTCCCTGGTGCAACACTGTATTTCCTTCTTGAATAGCAAAGTAGAAGACATCTCTGTCCACCAGGAAAAAACAGCCTGCCACTGGAACAATATTCACGGTACTTTAACTGAGGACAATAAAGTTTTACTCCACACTGTTGTACGTATTACTAACGCCAGTGTAATTCGTATTATTTGAACAACCACGGATGTGCTGTGGAGTAGAAAGAAAGCTAGTCAATCAGAATTCAATACTTACTCTTACCGAAAACACCCATACCATACATACAAAATCTCATAGGAACCATAAAAGACCTTTTGGCTGAAAAAGCTTGAGAAGCCACTTCACAACACTTTGTACACTTTGCACGTTTCATTGTGGATGAATTTGCAAACAAATCTTATAGAATGGCTCAAACCTTTCATTCTTTCCCATCTTTTAGTGTTTCTGAAGTACGAGCAGCAACACCTATGATACTGTAATTTTGTTTCACCAATGAACAAAGATTGATGTGGTAGTCCAAGAATCAAATTAGAAGGAAGAGACAGGAGTAAATATTCTGTCACTGTTGTTCAGTGTTCCTGTGCAATAAAAGGAAATCCGATTTTCTCATCCCTTCTCTTGCATTCAGATTTTCCTCACTACAGCGAAAAGCTAAGCAATTCTCAGTGTCTTATGAATCAAAAACGTGGGAATAGCAGCTTTTCTGAAAATATGTTACCACAGGCTTAGGATAACTTCCAAGTAAAATCTCCTGAGGTATGGGGAGGTGGGAAGCTGAGGCCTATCCCTTCTCAAGTCATACTGAAGACATAGGCATGGGAAAGAATTACCATTACAGGGGTGCAAATTTCAAAGCATCAGCTATCTGCTACTTTTGTCCAAAATAAAATACAGGGTGCATTCTTCCACCAACCCCTTTTCCAGTCATTTTAGCACAGAGTAAAAGAGTGACAATATACCCCTGTACATAAAGTTTGTGCCCTGGGGTTACTTGCTCAAGTGCCTCTAATGCTAACAGTGAGAATGTGCTTGAATAGTCCAGAGCTATCCTGCTAGGATCAGACTACTAAGTAGGATCTGACCAAAGGTTCATTGTATTTTTGCTTAATTTCCCATCATTTCAGGAGTTAATTACCTGTAAGAACGTTATTTTAAAATAATGAATCCAGGCTCAGCTAGACGTCTACTAAGCAACTGAAGAGAGAGGAAACCTCACAGAGAAATTACTAAATTAAGGTTCTTAACGTCGAATTTGCCTATTTTAATCAAGTTCCTCTTCAGAAATTTTAGATGTGCACAATTGTCCTTATAATAACTCAAGTGAATCCACTCCCAACATAAAAATATTATCCACTTCACAATTTCCAGACTAAGAAAAGTGCTGGACAAAGCAACAGTTCTTAAAGACTATCAACAATCTCAAATATTTACAGATATTGGTATATGAAACAGTCTTTCAAGACCCAGAGCTCTCTGAAGCGCTTCCCAGCCCCCAAGCCAAACACACTTTATGAACTTCAGAGAGAATAGCAGCCAAGCCTGAATTACCAAGACAAAGAAATAATGTCAAATCAAAGTCTAAGAAACCCAAAATCCCTCCACAGAGTTTTACAAATCCAGAACATAATTGAACTTTGCATGGAAAAAAACTTTAATGCATTGGAGTACCACTAAGGAAGTGCATCCAGCATTTGGTGAAGTCTCTACAGGAACATCAGGGAGCCTAAAGTGGCCCATTATGTTGCATTTTTGGGCCATGCAAGTGCCAGTGGTCAAAGTCCAAATTTGAAAAAAAGAAATTACATTACTCATTACTATGTACAAATGCTGTGTTGAGAAGGCTGTCATAAATCTGTAAATAATCAGACATACTGATCACTCAGGAGTCTTTCCTTTTGAATTTCCTCTGTGTCTTCAGTTGTCAGTAAATATGACATCTGTCCTTTCCATTCAGCTGGCTAATGGCCCTCGTCTAACTCTGAAACATTGGACTAGCACTTCGTAAAGCCATCTGTATCCATGAAAGAAAAATAAAGCCAACACTACAAAGTGTCTTGTATTTTGACTCTCCCATTAATTGCCCTGAAAAACTCAACATAAGGTAAGCAATACTTATCACCAAGCAGAACCTTGTGACATCTCACAAAAATGCTCTTCCAGAAGTCAGGAACTGTGGCCAAGCGAAGCCCTGTGGGTTCTTCCTCGGAAGAAAGGCCTGGGCTTGTCAAACATGCCTTCATCCTTCCCTGAGAGGGTAATTCAGGCATGCTAGCAATATCTCACAGGCAACTGATTTAACTAAAAAAGACTGTATATTCACTTACTGTCAAAAAATTAAAGGAGAAAATATTGATGCAAATTTACTGCTCTCAATACAATATTAAAAAAATAAACAAAAAACCCCAACAAAATAAGGGATCTACTGCTAATATTAAAGTTAAGTAATATAGTTAAAACCAGAAATAACTGTTCCATTTACTCTAGACAGCAGTAGAGTCTCATTTGCTCTTTCAAAGGCATAATCAGTTGAAGGGCACATTTTTCTTCTCTTTGTTCTTTCCCATCAATTTTAATGGGTGCAGAACATCAGTCACATGAAATGTAATGGGACAACAAGATGGATGAGTACATTTGAAGCCACTAGTCACAGGACAGAAAACATCCTGACAAAGTGACACTGGCAGCATAGGGTTCAACAATAGAGCCTGGACAATATTTAGTAAGTGAAACTACAGTGCTACATGATTTGGTATTCTCACTGGGCAAAATCCTTCCCCTGTCACTATTCATCATGTTCCTACAGATCAGATTTTCAAAGACATTCTCCTACTGAACACGACAAAATGACATTTTTAATTCAAGCAAATACGTAAATCTGGGGACAAAGAAGTCATTTGGAGATAAATGGGAATGGTCTCCTCTATTTAGAACTTAAAACTACTTCATCAAGGAGGTTTTAAATGGCTTACGAAGATTCACGCTTGAGATATGAAATGTATTACAGTTATAAGAGTGAGGAGATTTGATATCTATGTTGAACTTATGGATATCAACAGGACCCCACTACTAATGAACAAGTAGGAAAAATTCCGTATTTTTACTAGTGCCTGAAGAAATCAATACCAATAAATTAACATTTAGGAATTGCTTCACACTAAAAAGCTTCTAATTTGCACAATACAAGAAAATATAAGAATTAAAAAGCAACATGCCCTATTAGCTATCTAAGAAGTGCTTTGGGGGAAATTGCAATGAAAATTCCTATAAAAACTGACGTTTAGTGTACAGTGAAGGAAAAAACAGTGAAAGAAACAACAAACCAAATCAAACCCTTTCTGTACTTTGAGGAAGCACTGGAAATGCAGACAATCTACACACTCCTGCTAAGATCCATTTGTGTTATAACTTTACCAATAAAGGCTAAGTGGATTGATCTAGCACTTTACAATGCTTATTGTGATAATCATTGTCATTATTAGAGAATACTAATTCAGTTTATTCACTAGCCATTTGCTGAGATCTCTAGAGTTAATCTTTAAAACTCTAAATAATGCAGAACTTTATACAAGAATGGGAGAAGAGAAACCAGAACCTCTTCAAATATATCCATCAGAGAAGGAATTAGAGCCAGACCTCCAAGTCCTGCTGCTGCACTAAATAGACCCCACGCTTCAGTATACCTCAGTCACCCCATCCAATAGTATGCAATATCCAGGAAGCAAGAAGACAGCTTTAGGCAAAGAAATTCTCTTAAACAGGGCAACATTCCTCTGTGGCTTCACAAGATGCACTGTGAAGGTGATGGTGTATTCTTTTCCTATCAAGTACCTTATTGGAAACTATTTACATTAACCTTCTTGCTACTTTCCCTCTCTCCCACAAGATATGAGATTGCTTTCTAAGAAAATCTCTACAAGTATATGCTGGTAAAAATGATTGCACACAGAGAGGAGTTTCCTACAGTAAGTCACATATCTTAGAATGGGAAATCCAGAGAGAATGGAAATTCCACATTGGAAGTTTTAAGATTTCACAAACAGTATGCTTAACTCTGGAAACAGCAAAACACCTTAAAATAAAGCATCACTTGATTCAATTTTGGCTTCCAAATTTCATACTATAAGAAATAACACACCATTTTATAAACTATTGAAGATATGATGTTTCAAAAGTTGATCAATGCAAATACTTAGCTATGATGATACATAACATTCAGACATTTCTGGAAATTTATTTCCTATGTTTGGGGTTTTTTTCTCTAAGACCATGTTTTGATGAATTATTTAATTTTTTTAAATGAAGCATTTTGATGGAATTATACTTCTCAGTGATAGTAGATACTACATACACTTCCTGGAATTCCCCATTTATAAATATCTCTGTCTTTCCGGACTGTAATAGTAGACAATATGACAAGTAAAAAAAAAAAAGATATTGCAACAAAAGATGTCACTCCCGCTTTTAGAAATCTTGACCTCTGAGAAAACATTCCAAATGCTGAAGTTTTACTAATAACCAATCTCTTCTTCCCTCTTTTCTTACCATTAAAATTTTTTTGGAACTGGTAGTTTCTGTGACCAGAGATATCATGAGGAGTCTGAATATTTCACATTCTAGCCATGGGGAAGTCGAAGACCTGAATAATGATTATTCCCTGAGCAGCTTTCCCTGAAAATTCATGACTACAATATGCAAAAGGCACATTATAAATACAATCGAACATATTAAATAGGTCAGTCAATTGTTCTGTTATATTAGAGGTAACCAAAAATAATCCTTTTCTCTGTTCAGTCCTCCTAAGGATTTAGCCAGCTTCACCTAATCCCATGCTCCTCTTGGTCCTCAGGACATCAGCTCTGGCACTGCAGTTCACTACTTTTCTGACATTATGGAGCAGCTGAACATGTAGTAAGTTTGCAGTTCTTTCCCAGAAACTTCATGAGTTTGATGCATGTGGATACAAAATCTGCACTGACACTAGCAAGCAGGATGGTCTCTGAAGGCATGTCTGCAGATGCTTGCCGGAAATAGCCTGGCGTCTGAAGTGTGCCACGATGTGCTGACACAGCCATGGCTGGCTCCTGTTGGCATTGATGTCTCTGGACAAGCCCTGAAAGTCCAGAGCCAAACCATTTCCTTCTCCTTACGGCCATGCACCTCTGCCAACACCATGTGGCTGGGTCTCAGCCTCACCTCTCAAATAATGCCCTGATATGGATGTTTGGACAACCACCAGAGAACTAGGACCCCAAATAAGTCACTCCCCTTTTATTTCTCCTCCCCCCATCCCTCCAATAACAAAGAAGCAATACAGAGAAATATAAGTAAAATTAACAACTTACTAGAAGAAATAGCAGTAACTACAATGATCCCCAACCCTAGGACAAAGATGAAATGGTTCCCATCCCGCACCCTACATGTCACATGGTCTCCCCAGGGACTAATTCAAAAAGGTTCCTATCCCCACCCTGTGTGCCACGTGTTCTCCCCACGGACCTAGAGAGAGAGATGGCAGAGAGGTCTCCCCCTCCTGCCTGGACCACAGGGTGGGGAAAATAAGAAAAACAATGTAGCAAATATTTTCTGGTGGGAGGCCAGCACACCGAGCAGGGTGCAGGCTCTCTGTCTCAGTGGGGGCCAGCAAACAGCACTAGCAACAGCGAAACACCCCAAAACAGCAGCATTCCCTGGCGGTGGCTGGAAAAGGCAGGTAGTGATACCCATGAGGAGGTTTGTAGTGGAGGGACTGCAGAACCCCTAAAATGGCTACAGCAGGATGGTCCCTCTTGCCTTGGCCAGCGGCAGCAGCCAGCAATCACTGAGCAGCAAGGCTCCCCCCGACAGTCCCTGACGAGCGGTCCCAGGCCAGCATTCTCTCTGCTCTGGCAGCGGTGCTGGCAGTGCCAGCAGGCCCGCTCTCTTCCTGTGACAATGGTGCAGTTCTGGAAGGGGTTACCTTTCCCAAGAGCTGGGGCAAGGAGTGGCCATCCTTTCATTTCTGCCTGTTGTGCTTTTTGGCTGAAAACTATGCCCCCCAGCTATGATCTGGTGGTATCGAATATTCAGGCTAAAGCTTCACCTCCTTGCTTTGTAACCGTAACATTATCCACCCCTTATTCTATACCATCCACATCATGCCCAGATTTACTTACAATTGAATCAACAAAAGTATTATTTCAGTAGTCACCGTTCTCCCAAGGTGCTCGTTGAGTTCATTTAGTCCATGTAGTATAACTAGTATAACTAGTGTAACTAGAGCAATCCACAGTTGTTTGTCCATGGTGTGTACAGTATTCAATGGTAGTGTTATTCAGCAACCAGTATTATATATGCAATTCAACCTTACAGATGGTTCTCACCCAAAATGAGATCTCCGTAAGGTACGCATCATGTTTCCCTATCTTTCTGCATTACCCACCTAGTGCACCCAGGTCCTTCAGGAAAATCAATCCCACAGATGGGAATCCCTTGCTTGAGTCAGGACTAGTCAAAACTAACTTTCCTAATATATTTCTCATATGCATCACAGTGACTTTATCACCATCTAAGGTACGTAGGGGTTCTGACTGGGCAGGGCCATCTCGATTCGTAGAGCCTGTTAACTAACAAGGCAGTTTTTGCTAAATGCACATCCCAGTGTTTGATGGTCCCACAGCCCTTTGCCTTCAATGTGGTTTTTAACAGTCCACTGTACCATTCAACTTTCCCAGAGGCTGGTGCACAATAGGGAATATGATATGGATGCTGGCCCTTCTGTTTCCACCTGCACTGCTTTTCGGCTGAAAACCATGCCCCTCAGCTGTGATGAGGTGGTATAGAATATCCAATACTAAAGCTCCACACCCTTGCTTCGTAACCATAACACCTAGACATGCGGAAGAACACCAAACCAGAATTAAGACTGTTTCTAAACATTATCTTTCAAGTTCATCCCAATTCCTTTCAATCTTCATAAACCATTAATTAAAGCTGACTGATACTGGCAATCTTTTCTCACTGATCATGTGAGACTACTTCCAATGAAAAATGGTTTTTACAATACATGATTCCAGAAGCTAGGGAAAAAAAACCAAACAAACAAACAAAAAACCCCAAATACTGAAAGATATGAAATAAAACAGGAAAAATTCTCCAGCTGGGTGAAGAATCCCAAAAATAAGCTGTATTTAGACAAATTAAAGACACTTGTAGACTTTTGCAGATTGAGCCCTCTCAATACACATGAAGCACAGGAATTCTACATGGGACGTGGTAGTTTGGAAGATTACTTGTTCCACTGTGCTTATGTTGTTTCACAAGTCAAACATCATGACCAAAACCTCCAGGGAATAATCGCTACTGTAAAAAATCAGACAACAAAACAAAGGAAAATAGTTTGTTTTGCCTCACTTTGCGGATTATCAGGGTTTGTTTCTGTCAGTTGAATATACCAACAAATAAAACCCCAAACTTCTTCATGGAGAAAAAAAACAGAACATATTATTTTTTCCACCTGAGGGAAGATATTTAGAATGTCCTAACTTCCTCAAAGTGAAACAATAAAAACCCATAACAGTGAGGGTCATGGAAGTCTACATACTATTATGCAGAAATGGCCAAATAGCTGCTCTGTCCTCTGCCTGTTCATACCACTATTTTAAACTAAAATACAAACAACTATGCATGAGAGTTTGCAGTGTGTTATATGAAGACACTGCAACTCCATTTCTAGGTTCAGTCCATGGTATAAAAGTATTTGTAAAATTCTCTTTCTCACCCACTGTTTGTTATAAAAATACTATAGATAACCTTTGAACGGTTACTGATTTAATATCCTCCCTTAAAAGACTGATTTTTATTACAGTTATTGAGCAAAGTAAAACAAATGACAAGCTTATTAGACACTACATAGAAAAGTAACTATCTTCACTGCAACCATGAAAGAAGTGTATTGAGAATAAATGGCATCAAAAATTTTAAGTTCTTTCATGATATTCTAGTTTGCAACTAGGAAATACTCTCACACTTGAAAAAAACCAAAAATCTAACAGTATCATTAAACTACTTTGCATTAACCTAAAAGATGAGAAAAGCCTTTGTGGTTGAAATTAACCAGTTGGCTCAAGGTTATGGAGTTGACAGAAAAGCAAACAGAAAAAGCTTATGCCTCTTAACAAATCAAACATACTATGAAGCTAAACAGTCTTAAAGCAACAAATCCAGTAATTTTTAATTTTTCTTTTTTATTTATTTTTATGAGACCTCATCAAATCCCTTGGGGTAGAAGGACTGCTGGTTATCACCAAGCCCTGCTGTACATGTCTCCATTAAGCTCTTAGCTCTTGAGAGAAAGCTGATGAAACAACCTACTGTCAATTAATTCTAAACATATACATGCCTATGTTTGGCTGACATTTTAATGCCCTTCCCTTTCAATGAACCACAAAACAAAAATACTGAACCTCTAAAATATGCTTCTTCGACAGAATGCTCAAGGTAGCAAGACTGGCTTCATTACACCACTGATGTAAAGAACTCACATAAAGATAAATTTTGCCTTAGGCCTAAGGATTATATCCATACCAAATCACATCAGGAAGCAAGCCACAAGAAAGGATAGCTCTGTAAAAAATAAAAATCTGATCACCAGAAGAATTCTCAATCCTCATTGTTAAATTCAAGATGCAAGGAACAGCAAAATGACAGAGAAAATCATGCTATTCAGTACCTGAACCACTTTTTTTTTTTATTTTCATGGCATTGCATAAAAAAAAAAATCACAGAATCATAGAATATCCCTGTAGATTACAGATATAATCTCAGTATCGCTTTTTATAGCTGCCTCTGTTGTACCCATCCCCCGAATTCTTATCTCACATACTACTGTCTGCTTTCTTATCTCAGGATGACTCTTTCTTTATCTTTCCTCTTGAGGTATGCACAGGAACTATATGCCTTTTACAAGGCAGTAAACAAGGAAAGAAAATGAAAGCCTGGCCCCAGCTAAGTCAGTGGTAACACTTCAGAGTTTCCTGTATTTTACCAGCAAAAAATATGCATTTTATCAAAGACAGTTGGCATGATACAAAATAATACTTAGACACTTGGCATATAATTCAAGTGTCATGTTCAAAAGTATGATGCTAAAAATCCTGCTAACAGGTTTATGTTTTTGGAAAATCAGATGACAACTTCCTTACATGTGTAGTTATATGCATGGATGTCTTCTTTAGAGCCACCACATAACCAGTCAGCCAGGGCTGATTATTTTAAGCAGGATATGTGTTACCAAACCCAAATCCCAATCCTCCAGAACTCCTCAGGGAGCCTTCACACCCAAACAGAGCTCTGTGTAGAAGGTGGCCTTAAAGACATATCTTCTCTTTTGAGCAACTGGCATGAGGTGACTCAAAGCACAGATGTGAGGAGTGGGTGCCCCAGGCTCTGGGGTCAGTTACTGCTGGGCAGCCAATGCTCTCTGGGTCCACAGACCAGTATCCAGTGTGGGACAGTGAGCTCCTCCACCAGGAGCAAGAGCTCAGTTGTTAGCCATCTCACATTGATGTCTCTTCCTGAGTATAGCCTGGAGAAATATTATAGCAATGGGATTACTTATTTCTATGATTTAATTTCTATGCTACTTAATTATTGGTGTAAAGTAAATAATCAAGGAAACAGAAGAACCAGGAAACCCATGCCTGCTAACCACAAAGATCCTCTCTTACCTGTAGAAGACAACAGTTTGAACTTGTTTTTTAGTCTTTTCAGTTCAGCAGAGACTCTTTAAGGGAATTCCAAGAAAGTTTCTACAACATGACTAGAAATGCATGACAAGCTTTACTTGATTACATTTTTAACATAAATACATTACTCTACTAATATGAGACAATGCAGCTTTAAGGGGAATTAAATAAAGGAAATCTAAATTTTTCAGTTAAACTGAAACAGTACTCCTCTAAGTTTGTTGACTCATTTAGGAACTTAAAATTTATTTTTGAATTCTTCAAACAGATAAATGAGTCTTTAGAAGAGCTCTTTAGGAAAAAAGTAAGAATCATGGGGTTATCAATTGTTCTGTTTAAAAAATTTAGAGAGAAACTAGAAATAAAAGACATTTAAATTTAGAAATTTTCCCTTTCATATTCTCCAGACATGAGTGTGCTGCTATAGAATTTCTAATAAAAAGATATAAACCAAAAGTCAGTTTGTGCTGATGCAACATAAGATAGTACTTTCCCATTACTAGTGAAATTCACGAGGAGTATTGGGAGGTGGCATTAATACACACAGCAAAGGTGACACAAAAGCTGTGGCAGGTATCTGTAGAAAAGAATAAGAGCTAATGGCAGCCACTCCATAGGAGTTGTCACATAAACACCTCACCTGCTTATACCTTAAAATTGTATAAGCATAAAAAAAGAGGAAAATAAGTATCACATCATCTAGTCTATTTAATTAATCTTCTGAACAAACTCAAACTTCACCAAGAGCAGAGAAAGCAGGTCCCAGTGCCAAGGAACACTGTGTGGCCCACAGTCTTCTTTCCTTATTCCAATGCCAGCGATTAGCAGCAGCTCCTGAAACACACAGAGGTGCCTCTGCTGTTTCAGTGGGCAGGCTTGATGTCTCTCTTGTGAGCAGTTTTGAACTTGAAGAGACATACTACTAAAACTTAGTACTCCAAGTAGCCCAAGGGATATCAAAATGAACACAGAATCAGAACTCCTAACTGGTGAAAATTTGAGCTTTATGGTAATTATGGAAACCAACATGAGAAGCAAACTGCATAATCAGTCTTCAGAGGATTTTAAAATGCTGTGAGCAGGCTCTACTATCATCTCAGGTCAAATGTAAAATGTAAATGTGCAACCTTCCAGTTTTAATCCCAGCTTCACCGCTGACTTTGTGAGTCGTCCCAGACAGCCTCAGTTTTCCCTTCTAGCTTTTCTCCCTTCTCCCTTTCAATTCTAAGCTCGCCTGAGCTAGGTGTGCTTCTTAAGATCTAACTCAAAAAAGAAATTCACATCATTCTTTGGTTGACTTCCAAAAGCAGTGTTCTCTCTCCCCTCTTTTTTTCTGGGTTAACCACAGAGTTTGAAAATAAAGCACAAAAGTTCAAGCAAACAGAAATTATTTCCATATGATATCCACAGAATTTTGAATAAAATATGCATTGAGTCTCATACAGGGCTACTGAAGATTACCGCTGATTCCCTTCAATTCTTGCCATATTCATCTTATCCTTTCAGCTAAATGAAGGAGTCCTCATCATGCTGCTAACAAATGACTTAAACTCACTTCTTTCACCCCTGCAGTGCAAAAGAAAATCGGCTAAGAATGGCAGAGGTCTGCTCCTAATGGACATGAGCATACACCAGAGCCCACCCTCTCTAAGTGACTTGACATAGACTTCCTGGCTGCACACTCATTAGCTCCATCCTGCTTATACAGCACACAGGAAATAATATTAAAGTGCTTCACAAAGTAGCACGTAGGGCCATAAATTTCAAATTGAGACATCTTCCATTTCTGCACTTGTAGGCATATGGAGAAGAGGGTTTGAGGGGGGTAATAGGTCTGATACCTTCCCATCATGAAATCAAGACGTAAATCTGAGCCATCCTCACATCTTGAGGACTGGTGAAGAGGCACTTAGAAGCACAAGGGTCCTTCACCAATGCGCAGTGGTGTCTCAAAAGCTTTCATTCTTAAAATACGACTATTTGACTTTTTGTTTTAATCCCAATCTGCACATGCAAAACACAGTTATCAAAATAAACATCTCCGTCACGCTAGCAAATGCTGCTTTTGGCAAGGGCCCCCCTGGTCTCTGAACTGATATCTCAGTGAAAGGCAAACAAGTCTGGAGGAAAGGTATGGGGGGAAGAATGAAGAATTATAGATATTCTAATGATGTCTTCATTTCCCAGCAGCTCTACAAGAAAAAGCTCTGTGGTGCTGAATCTGACCTCCCTAAAAACAGTAGCAGAAAACCTGCCACACCATAAGCACTTGCATGGCTTTCCTCTGCAAACATGCTTTCCTTTGTTTATTGTATCTTTAAGTACATGAATGCACTGACCACCCACAGTACCAGGTAGCCTAGCATGGGAAAGGTAAGAGATGAAGGTAGGATTGATTCTTTGTATGAATATAAATTAATCTATGTCATCCACATATGCTAGTGAGCCACAGCTCATCCCCAGTCAATTCATGTCCCTGACAGGCTGACTTGTCCCAAGCTTTCCAGAAATCATGGAGATGAAAGAGCCAAGCCTGTGGTATAGGAATTACAGGACTGGAGAGTTAAAAAGGGATTTGCAAATCAAGTAGTAATTCCTGCCTTGGCTTAATTTAATGTATCCTATTCTACTGCTGCTCCCCCCTCCCAGCAGCAGCAAATCAGTGTTGTACACAGAAGCAGTCATGGTGTGAGACACTACCTGAGCTCTGCTGCAGCACCTGGTTAAAAATATGCTCAGTATCCTCTGGGCTCTGACCTGCATACACTGAAACAAAGATAGGGATGAGCTTACAGATGAACATAGGATCTGGCAGTGAGCACACTAAGTCATTTCTCTGCTCTCCTTCTGCACCTTATCAGTGATATTTCCCTAACAGCACAAGATGCAGCACTAGGCTCACTGCATTTCAACTCCCCAAGGAAACTCGCTCAGATCCTCACAGGGATAACACTTTATCTGGCAAGCACCAGAGTAAAAAGTGAAAGCATTAGTTAATTTTGCACCTTGGTTGCTCACATCCACAGACACTCCAACTCAACAGCAGAGAAGATAACAGATAAAGGGAAGAATTTCTCTAGAATCTCTTAAAACCCCCACCTCTGGGTTTGCTGGCTGATCAATCACATTTATTACCATGCAACATTACTGCAAGGAATATTTTGAAAATGCATTTGCTGTAAACCAGGCTCAGCCTTTTTTCTTTCCTACACACATTTAGGAAATGTCCAATTCCCTCCATAGCAGAGCCTGCATTTGTTATTCCCTGGCACAGAAATGCAGACACGGACCTACTCTACTCCATTTTACACTTTCAGATCAGTTTGGCAATCAAGAGCTGGGGAGGGGAAAAAGGAAGAGAGGGAAATGTGCTCCTATGCTTTTCCTTGTGCTATTGCTGTAAGAAAAAAATGATTATAGGATTATGACTAAACATTAAACTAAAGGGAAGTGTTCCACCTAGGGACCATCCTCACCAGGGAAGGCAATGGGCATATTACCTGCAAAAGGACACTCTTTTAGGAGTGACTATGCCTGCTGGTTCTGTGATAAAAAACGATGCAGAGGTATTGCCCCCAGTAGTAATTAACAATGTTAATCTTCTTCTTCCTCTCTATGGTGATAAAAAGAGTAATTTTTATATTTAATTAATGCAGAGGATCATTTTGGAAACTGGCTAATGAGGCTCTGATCACATTACCATGAAAATGTGCATTAACACCGCAACTGAGGAGGCTGCTTCATGTGTAGAGAATCCACTTTGTAATTAGACCACTGTGAAATGAATCACATCAGGAGGAACTCGGAACCACTCGGCACTGGGCATTTAGCTGCTGCTGTGCCAATAGACCACCAACATTCTAAGCTGGTTTTTCTCCTCTGCACTGCCTGTCAGCAGCAGTGCAGCCCAAAACCGCCAGTGTTCAGCCTCTGTCAACGGCAATGTGTCAAAGCCAGGACAAATTACAGAGAGGGAGAGAACAGATGCTGAAAGGCACTAAACTTTAGTACGTGAGAGTCTGATGTGCCAAGAGGAAAAAACAAACAAAAAGCTGCAAATAAAATACTGATTCAATAGGATCTGAGCAAAAATTATGGGCTATTATGGGAAGTGCTTGTTTAGTCTTTTCTCATCTTATTATGAAGGAGCTGGGAATATGTTAGCAGCAGACTGCTACATACTACACTGCTATGATGCTGAAAGAGACCCTAAAATATCTAAATGGGATTAAGATCTTTGTCTAGCAGTAAACTGAAATAACACACACAATGAATGAACAAGCAGCACATCTCACCCATGGCCACCCTGTTGTACTCAGTACCTGTTTAAAGGTAACAATACATTTCAGAATTATTTCAATTTTAATTAATTAATCTGAAAATTTAACATACTTCTCAGTCAGCACAGACATGCCATAAAAACTTTGTTTCTTAACTCAGAAATTCCTGAGATCACACACCTAATGCTTTCAGAGGCAGCAGTGCAACTTATCTGAAATCAGTCTTATTACCAAAGCCAAAGGCTCCCTTAAAACATCACCGATACGGTTCAATGAGACTGCTGCTATATGACTGACATCTTGGCAGAAGATGCACAAAAATGTTAAAAGAATCCTACAGGAAGTCATCTGAAGGGGGAGTGGCATATGAGCAGAAAACAACAGGCACCCAAAATACTAATAATTACCAACCTCCCCCCAAACAACTTAGGCAGTAATTTTGCAAAGGAAAACAAAAAGGCAAAGCAAAACAAAAGCACTACTTACTCTCTGTAAAGAACACACATTTTTACTCTGGAGATGCTGGTAATATCCTCTGCACTCACCTGTGAAACTTCATAGAGCAGTTTGTAGTGCTCCTCTCTCTTCTGAAAAGTGCACAGATTGCAGCCCATCCTAATAAGCAACACAAGAGCAAAGCCTCTAATTTCCCCAGCACTGAACGGCAAATGCACTGACAGGGAATCACCCTCCAGACTTGTCTACTGTTTTTCATCAGTCACTCCAGCCCCGACACAGGCACGCCACTGTTAGCTGGAAGCACAAGGCAGGGCAGTGTGTAGCAGCATGCTCTTCTTCCCTTTCCCTAACTATCTTACACTCACGTATACACACACAGAGTTTCGACTCAGTTCATGGCAACACTCCCCCTGTCTCTGCATCAGTGCACATGACTACACAGATTCCCACTCATGAATATTAATAGCCTCTCATTGATTATTTATGACAGAACGTGTTAGTGGGGAGGGGTGTCATAGCTGCTGATGATGACAGATGAATATTCACTAATTAAGAAGCAAATGTACTGTGGTTAAACAAAATTCACTTGTGTCAATACCAGCTCTGTTTATTAAGGTTAGAGAGACTAAGCTGCATGCTTTTCACCTACACTCACCTTAATTGTGAGACTAATTCATAATGGGGGTGGGAAAAGCACAAATCAAGTCTTTCGTTAGGTCTCCACCTGGAGCAGAAGGGATCATGGCATACATATAAAATATTTGTAAGCATTTTAGGAGAGTTCTTGTGAAATCTGAGCTGATATTGGTAAAAATTTAAAGCAAAGAAGGGAGGAGAGAAAATTAATCCAGATGGCTATACTACTAGCCTCAACTTTGACACTGCCACATTTAGACAAATTCCAGTGTACTCATAAAGGGCAGGGGATTATAACAACTCTTCACACGTATCCAGTAAATGTAGAAGTGCAGGTTACATATATACACACATTGTACTATATATAAAGTAATCTCACATTCAAGTCTCTTTCTTTCATATATAATAGATTAATAGTAATTATAGACCAAATTTCTCAGAAACTCAACAGATATACCCTCTTGGAGTCCTACATATCAAAGCTTTTGTTATGACATGTCATTATACCATTTGAAAATTAGATTTTAATGGTGCCACAATTCTCAATGTGTACATAAAGGCAAGGATACATTTAAAATTAAACCCACATGTTAAATATTAAGGCCAATGGAAATCACACTTAATTTGAGGCCGACATTAGTACCTGTATTGTATATAATAATACATTGGTAATTAAGCAAGATAAAAAGCTCAAGCTATGACAAACCACGACAAAAAACCCCAACTTCGCTTCCATTTTGTCCTTCCTTTCTCAGCAACTTTGCTCATTAATAACTATATCCTTGTTTCAAAGCATCTTTAAACTGGAGGGGATAGCAGGTGGAATCCAAAGCAGAAATAATTACATGAAACCAATGAAACCAGTTAGTTAAGACTGACACTGGGCCCTAAAGAGTTGCAATTTTAAAGCACTGATGTACAGCTACTAGGGTTTTTTTGGGTGCAGTTTCTTAAAAGTGCTTTGTCAAACATTTAAAATCAATAACAGGAAATGATTCTAATGAGCACTAATTGATAACAAATTGGCTTTGCATCTAACAGTACCTCAAACATCACCAATGCTGGGTAGCAAGCAGATCAACAATCATGTGCTGCTTATCAGTTCAGCCCCTAGGGATATAATAATCTGATTTTCCGGGCCCTAATTTTGCCTAACAGCCAGGATAAAAGTCAAGCAGAGAAACCTACAGGAAAAACTGGACCATTGCTGCAAACTGTCCTTACTAGTAAAGTTTGCTAGAATCTCTATGTAAACTAAAGATAGGTTGAGACTAAATCTTAATTACATTTCATCTCCTTTAATAAATGATCAGAGCCAGGAGGAATCAAATAATGACCATTAACAGAGCAAGCTCTTCTCATATCAGCTTCCAGCACTGTTCTGAAACAGAACATTAAGATTAATTTTTATTTGGTGGAAGAACCTGAGCAGGCAGGTTTGGTTATGAATTTTCTCCAAAGTCCAAAGGTTTCAAAGATGAACCACGGAGGCACATTCATCATTGTTAGAAAGAATCAGCCTCTTTTCTCCTTCTCCACATTCACATGAAATGCTGTTCATGCTGAGAGGTTTAAACCCATGAAGCAAACATCAACTCAATCTTTGAAGGTTTCTATATCGTGAGGTGCAGAAGGATTCTCAGATGTGTAAATTTTGAACTTAGGGAAGTCAGATCAATGAACAAGACAACAGTCATGCAAGGACAACCATGCCATCTTTCAATGAAAGTGTTTTCTCCTTCCACTGACACAACTTCTTCCTCTGACACATACACAGTTTGAAAGCTAAACTACATTCTTGAAAGGAAACATGATTTACCCTGGTATATTTTGGATAAAATTAGTTCTTAAGGGGGGAGGATACATTATTACAGGAATACAGTTATATACAAGAAATAAGAAACAACAACAACAAAGCCAACAGACAAAATAAGCAATGAAAAGCTACAGTTAAGCTTCCAGCAGTTTCCTCTGACAGTGTCTTTTTTCATTGTTTTTCCTCTGGTTCTTTTGTTTACTTCTCTGGAGCCAATATAGGCTTCTTCATTCATTGATCAAGTGCCTGCCCTCTGCCCATACAGAAAGTAAAAAAGGTTCTGTCTTCTGCTTCTGCAATCACTAATGGGCAGAGTCTGCAGGGCTGAATAGATTTATTTGAGAAGGAAAGGTGTACTTTCAGGTTCTTGAGCTCTACATAAACATACAGCTTTGATTTTACGTGTGGTCAAAATACTAAACATTCAAGGTAAAACTTGATGGAAATACAAACTAAAAAGAAATACATAATGTGCTTTGGTCAAATTGAATTTGACATTGGGAGAAAGCAATCTCTTTCTTTCCCTTTTTCTCTCCCTCATCTTAATCGCCTTCCAACACTTTGTAGCTAAAGGGACCAAAAAGGTACTAACATAATCAAGTAATTCTTATTTTATATGCAATTCAAAGATATTTCAATAATTCAATGCTTCTCTTTATTGTGGAGTTCTTTATGTACATTGCCAACAATTTAATTTTACCATAAAGACTAAGATCATAATTCACAGTCAAACAGCAATGCAATAAGGAAAAGGGATGAAGTTTAATTTTAAGAGAGTTATAATAAAATTTCTGTTAACATTTTCAAACAAGGTGCCCTTGTTTAGGTCCCCTCATTCATTTTAAGTACCTGGGAGATGACTTACATATTTGGTATACAGTTTCCTCATGGAGGTATAGAAATGTCTAATTACATGCACCCATGTTTCAAAGTTTATCATTGCAAAAAATTCAAGACAATGACACTGCAAATTAAAGACTATTCACTCCCTTACATCTCCTTTATCACGCAGCTAAAAAAAATAATAAAATATAACATTCATTTTAAGTGAGAATAGTGAAGTTGTTGGTCCAAACTCAGTGGTGAACCCCAGTGCAACATATGTGGAATTCCAAGTTTTCTTTGCAAGCCCCTGAATTCGCACGCTTCTCATGAATGAGCCAACCCCATAGCATTTACTCCATAAATGTTGTGGAATTCCCAGAAATCTGGCTCACAAAAGAGATGGCAATGCAATTTAGTCTAAGGGCTGCATAGCTGTAAAAAAAAGTTATCATAAGAAAAAGGGAGTTGGAAAAATCCTTTGCTTATCCCCACTGTCCTGAACAAAGGCTTGAACTGATAAAGCTTAACCTTAGCCTGGGCAGATCTTTTAGCTTATTGTCATAATTAGTGTTTTTCATAAAGCCTCAGCTGCTGGAATCAGGTGATAGTATGCATCAGTCAGTGTGCACATTAGAAACACATGGAATTTTCCAGACCTATGATTGCACAGAAAAACTTAAAAACCTTCAGTAAATATAACACAAAGACACAGAATTTGCAGGTTGAACTCTAAGACAACATAATGTATATTACCCAGTAGGCTAAATGAAGGTGCAAACTATAGAAGTAGAGAATCATTGACATGAGCTTAGGCTTCAATAAAATGGATTTTTGAAAACATAATAAATTGCAAAATCTCACCACACTCCCTACAAGATACATGAAAGCCTTACTCAAAGTAAAAATGCTCTGGTTTCCACAGGCATCAGAACATACTTAAAAATGCATTAATAGAAAAACTAAAAATTTGTAACAAAAAGATGCAATATTACCTGGAACATTAATTTATGTCCATAGGGAAGATACTTGTTTAAACTCATACCTTTTAGTACAGCTAGCAAAACTTCATGCCCTGCTCAAAGTCACAGCAAAAATAAGGGTGGTAGAAGAAAAGGCAAGACATGAAGTTCCCATGTTCTGTATTTCCCAGGAGGACTGTAATTTATCTGAAGACTATCCAGGCTCACCTGACTATAAATCAAATGGAGTCTGTAAGTGGTATCTTCAGGTGGTATCTTCATTAGGCTCAAATGCCTCCTGGAAGGTAAGGAGCACCTACCACATCATATTACACAAGTCCAGTCTATTGATATCTACTGGATTTTTTTTATCCTCATCCAAGGTTATATTGATATGGGATTTATGGTATTCCTTCTCCAAAATGTAAATACCTCTCTAAAGAGAAATCGAAAGCACGCAATAAGGAAATTTTTCTGTCACACTTGCTCACCCTACAAGATCTACTTGTTTCTTTTGTTCTACACAGGGGAAAAAGGGAAAATGACCCTTTTGTTTTAACCCCCTTTTATCCACCAATCCCATGCAAATGGCCTGGCTAGTTTTCTTAGAGAAAAGTACAATTCCTTTACCAGGTATTGGCCAAACTTCAGACTGCTCAGACACTTCTTTTTCTCTCTTTTTTTTTCTCGAAGTTTCATCCAGGATATTGTTTTCTGAAGATTTTACTCGGAGTGGCTTCCTTATGGCTCCTTAAACTGCAGCCATAATAAGTTACACAGCTGTTGCAGAAAACCAAATGAAGCCTATGCTGAACTTTAAGACCTTAACAATACATAAAGGTTTGTGTCAGGACTTTGTTACCAAATTCGGGAAGGTACTGAACTTTCTCTTGACTTTCTCTACCTCACCAATTAGTTACAAGGAAATTGTCTTATGAACCTTTACTTTTTTTAAACCATGTGATCATGTGAAACCAGATTGATAGCTCTTAACTGCAGCAGAGAGTTTCAATACTATGGAGTGTGCAGAAGAGAATTACTCATAAATATACTTGAAATCATTTAAAGAAATCAAAGATTAATGAGGATAGCCAAACCTAAAATGTATGAATGCAGTTATGGGAGAAAACTCTGATTATAGATAAATTGGGATATGAAGGCCCATGTCAATAAACATTAAATAACGCACTTAGGGAGCATTGCTAAAATATTCAGAATCATGGTCTCTAAAGTAGTTATTTCTACTCAGAAAACAGATCTGGAGTTGTGGACAGTTTCCTCAAATGGCCTGAGGAGAAGACTTACAACAGAGCAGAAACTATTGTAACGAAACTGCACAAACCTCAGAAAGATACACATTTGAATACAGATAGCAGTCCTGGTCTTTCCATCTTTAAATCATTTAATGGAAATGGAAGAGCTATGAGGAACAAATTAGAAACACAGACGTGCAATAGTTCATTTCGCTGCATCTTTCATCTTAATCTATACATTTTTTCCACATGTAAAAGACATTCCTTCTCACATGACACAATGAAATAATTAGATAATACACTTAAAAGGAAGCCTAGATTTTTTTTCCAAGTAATTTGACAGTGGAACTCATTACCAAGACTCAATGGAAGTAAAAAGCAGAAAAAGGTTCAAAAAGATATTAGACAACTTTACGACAGATATCTGTCTGTAGTCATCTGCCGGCTTAGGAAGCCCATAATTCACCGACTCCTGGGAGCTATGAGAGGTAGGACAGCAGCGAGATTTCTCTCCATGCATCCCCTTGCTGATAGCTTGCCTGTGTTTATTATCTGCCTCTTCAGAAATCTAATATTGGCAATATGATCCCTTTACTAATTCACTTCTAAAGCTCCACATTTACCAGTTCTTGCACAAAAAGCTAGAATATGCACTTAACTGAAAGTTCATTAGCTAACATCAGCTGCTAACACACTACAGAGCCCAACTGCTACAAGGCTTTATTAATGATCATTTAATGACTTTGAATTTCAAACACATTTATGAAAGTACATTTTATTATTGTCCAAATTGGTTTCAAAGCTTTTTGAGCTACATCTCTTAAAAAAAAAAAAGGCAATTTTCCCCTCCATCTGAAGATTATATCTCAGCTTTTTTTACATCTGTGTGGGAAAGAAAAACCATTTGGAACTAATGCCAAGTTCAGGCCCAGATCAAACAAAGGCAAATATCAATGAAAGGCCTCAGTGAGAAACTGGACTCACAGTACGAAACTAATTCAACTGCTGAAGCAGTAGGAACTAGTTCAGAGGATGACAGCAGTGATGAGGAACTCCTTGGCTCTGTTCTTTCCTCTGATACCCGCGTCATTAGAAAAGCTCTTCCTTTTTACATTCTTATAAAATAAGTAAAACCTGTCTTGCAAGAGCATCAATTCAATGAACCTTTTAAGACTTTGTAGAGCTTTTCAAAGAATGTATTATGGAGGGCTGTTACACCCACATAAGTTCTGCTGAGGCCACCTTTGTAGCCTCCAGCTCAAAAATGTAATAAACATGTCTCGCTCGGTTTCTCAATTAAAATTTTTAAGTTTTATACTGCTCATCAGTATAGAATTACAAAATGAAAAATTACTCATTACTTGATAAAGTCCCTTGCTAAATATAACAATCACAGAAATTTGAGTGATTAGAAAAGTTAACATGGATACATAGGCAAGGGTGATGGTTGAACATGCCTTCATCCTGGAGTAGCTAAAATAACTAGCAAGAGGTATATTGGACTATCCTTTTCAGTTGCCTTCCAGTTTAAGTAGCATTAGTCAGATAAATCTACAAGAGTAGTTTTGGCACACCTGAGTATTTTCAGAGTGAATAAAGATGCTGAGAGGAGCAGTTTGTCATGAATATGGCACTACCAATATAGAGACACATTTACCAATACAGACATGCCACTGTTCACTTTCAAAGCTCATACGATTGACAATCTGGAAGATCTGTTGAGGTATTCATGGAATAAAATAGATTAGTATGTCTTGCCCCATATAAATGGCCTACTGTGCCCTAGAAAAACCACAGGACTAGGGAAGTTTTCATGGCCTTGAATGGATTTTCATGGTATTGAAACTCGAAAGGAGACCTGTACTGAATCAGGCCGTAAGTGCAGCTGCTTTTCTCCTTGGACAAAGCATAAAGATGTTGTAATATAACTGTCAGAAGTTCATACTACTATAATAAAAAACAATTTTATAACACAGATAGGACCTAAGTCTTTAAAGGAGGAGTGAGGCAGAGGGGAGTTGCTTGCATTTGTGTTACTAATCATGACTTCATCACACCAAAGCTAGTATTAGGTGGTGTATGCGATTGTGTGTCAAATCTGGCTCCCAACACACACCTGACAGAATGACAGACGCAGGCGTGGTATTGCACAATGCTGCAGGAGCAATTGTCCACACTACTTCTGTCTGACAGCTAGTCAGAGGAGCTAGTTTTGTTTGAACTGGCTAGTTTGTTTTAAAATAAAGATGTGAACTGAAATTAACGCTGTTGACAATCATTAACTGACCACTATAAAAAAGCCATTAATTCTGTTGTCATCAGCAAATGCTTTGTAATGGTCTAAACCTAATGCAGCTTCCTCTCCTATAAAATCCCCACAGCGTCAAAGGTTTAGTTTGTACACTCTTTGGGCTTTCTGAAGCTTAAACTCACTGCCAGTGCACCTGCTTTCTTGAAGATCATTAGGTAAATATCCCAGCAAAGCCCAATCAACCTGGCTTTAGTTACCTTATTATGTCTGCTCTAGAAGAAAATTAATGTTATGAGATGTGCCTTTCCCTGAAAATTGTTGGTGTTAGGTTACTGTGGCAGCTGTCAGGAGATGCAGGGGTCTTTCTGCTGGATGTTGACCCAGCTGGCCTAGGCACAGCCCAGTCCCTGCCCCCATGCCACATCACTGGAACACTGTACCAGCCACTCTGCCAGTGTCAGGGTGCCCTGAGCCCAAACAGCACACCAGCGCTCAGACTTGCCAGTGTGCCCTGACAAACCCCAGCTCCTTTCAATGCTCACCCAGGCCATTGTCAGCTCTGAACTCAGGTAATAAGGAGTTAGGAAGAAACATGTAGAAAGACTGAAAAAACTCCTGCAGAGCTACATGGACGGAGACAAATGAAATCCGATTAACGACACCTCTTTTTCTTCTATTTTGATGTCGTGTGGAAAAGAAATTAGCATAGCAAATCCTGCTTTATCTCTGAATGAAATTTCAGATCCTTAGTCTGAACTCCGCTCCTTTCTCCTGGAATAAAAAGCTAAAACGAAGAGCTTGTCAGCTTCAGAGGGGAGATTGGTCACACTTCAGTGGTTTGCAGGGATGGGTGCCCACCCAGACATTGCTGCCTGGCCACAGGGACACCACTGCCACCCAGCCTCTCTTCAGCTGCTGCCGCCCCTATGCTCTGCTTCAGCCTTACTACAGCTTGCCAGGACTTCTGGTTTGTCTGAGCCCTCTGGGCAGGTGCATTAAAACCACTTTTTAAACATCGCTTCCTAAAATAGCCAAAGGGCAATGTATAGTAGAGGAAAAGAATTCAGTCGCATTACAGTCAAAAGAACGGTGCAAATTAAAGTGAAGTGCTTAACTCATATTTAGTAAAAAAAAAAACCCATATAAAATAATATAAACATCAAAATCACTTAAAAGAAACCTTCATGTGGGAAACTGGAATTGTAGAGGCAAGGGTCTCATTCACTTTACCAAGACAGATGCAGTTAAAACCCTCACTGTGTTCTGAAGATGAACCACTTAGCACCCTTCTCCACTGGTAAGTATTAATAGACGAAATAGTAGCAACACCAGTGCAATTTATCTGGGATGAAAATCCTTCCCAGTTAAACTTTCACACAGTGAAAACACATTTTCCCAGAAGTTTTGCATTTTGGATTTCAAAATATGCCCTTCTTGAAATACATGCCTGAGCTCCCTAGGGCATTTTGGTTGTCAATATCAGTCATAAATAAAGATAAAGCAGACTTCAGAGCAGAGAAATAGGATGAGAAATGAAACAGAAATCTCCTGCTCCAAGAACCTTTGCTTTGTAATTCTCCACAGATGTTCTCTCTAGTACTAGTGCTGGGAAAAGGATGATCTTTAAAGGTCCCTTCCAATCCAGTGAGTTCCGTGATTCTGTGGTTTCACCTGAACTTCTTGCCTTACTAAGAAATGTCCACCCCGCTTTATCCAAAAGTGCCGTAAGTGCCCTT
Organism: Dendrocincla fuliginosa; assembly: GCA_035047845.1. Classification (NCBI taxonomy): domain Eukaryota; kingdom Metazoa; phylum Chordata; class Aves; order Passeriformes; family Dendrocolaptidae; genus Dendrocincla; species Dendrocincla fuliginosa. Next base: position 28,034,762 of record JAWWMO010000043.1, on the reverse strand, counting down.
GGTACCCTTATACTTTACCAAAAGCAAACAATGATATTTCTTAAAAATAATAAAATGTTATCTTTGCAGGATAAATATTTTAGGAGATACTGCTTGGAGTTCTCTATCTCAAAACTTTCAAGGCCAGTTGTACAATCTTCCTCAGTTCTTCCAGTAAGGCAGACTTATGTTGGTAACAGTTTAAAGACGTTTACAGGCACATACCTTCCCTGTGCCTCCACACCTACCCATCCACTTGCCTGCCCAGACCAAAGCACCCTGCTGCAATATAAAAATGGATAAACGTAATCTCATATACTCCAGAGACAATTTCAGTAGTACAGAACCATTTAACCTCAAAAGGAAAACAAGGGACCTCAGGCCAGGCAGGCATCTCCTGTGGCTAAATCTGCACACATTTGTATTTGCCCATAAAGAAGTCAGACCCTGTATTTTCAACTCATCTTCAGAGAGGAGAGTGAGATGCTTTCATTTATACAGAGGAGAAAGTGACATCCCTGAAAAATGAATTTACTTATTAGCTTCAAACTACAGAGAGTATGTATGCGAGTGTTCACACTGGAGGCAAAAGCAGTATATTTCCAAAACTCACGTGTTTAATTTTTTTACAGAATTACAGTTTTCACCTTATAAAAAAAGAAAGGTATTTAATAAAAGAGGAAATATTTAACCTTCTCAAAATCAATGCCCAGTCTCTTCTCAGTGATTCTTCCTGCAAAGATATGAAAAAATCACGGGGCGAGGGGGGGGAAATAAAAAGAAAAACAAATCAAGGAGAATAATTGATTGGGGAAGGGTGGTGCTTTTTCTGCAAGACCTTCGCATCTAGTCTGAATAACTTTCATTTCTATTCCGTTCTTGTGCAGGACACTAGGATTATATGTATCAACTTAATTCAGTGATAAGAAAATCCTTACTATAAATCCTTCCATGTGGGACAAATCTGTCAAGATCTTGATTATCAAAACAAATGAACAGACAGTAAAATGTGACATACGTAGCATACACTTTACATGATAAATTAGCCCCAGCACAACTGACAGACATACTGTAAGGGGATGTTAAGGCTGCTATGGCAAGCAATGTCTTTCCTCCCCCCAGCACCTCAATCACAAATTTTCCGAGTCAATGACTTCTAGCAAAAGACAACAAAATTTCTACGGTTAAACACTACTTGCACATAACATATTTCTCTGTTCCACTATGTTCTCCTTCAAAAGTTACTGCCTCCAACAGTTGACCTCATCCTGTCACTGGAGTGACTAGCCAGAACCTGTAAGGTTGCTCTCTTCCCCTCATGACATCTGTTAAGGATTTACTGTAATTTCCCAGGGATCCAATAGTTATGGTCAAATAAATTAGGAAACTCATGCAGTGAGCAACAACATTGTCAGCTCAGGAAAAACAAGAGTCCTGTCTCAAGCTAGAAATCTGAACTGAAATTCAGGTACTTTAGCTACCCAAAACTTTGGATGTTACACAGTCCTCAGAAATGGGTTGTCATGTAAGGTCTGAGATTTTTTTTAAGAAACATTCCCACTTTTGGTTGGAATGAAAACTGCAGGAAAAAAAATCTCACGATTTCAGCATACTTCTCATCCAAAATGGGGTTTGGAACTCCTAAGGCAGAAACTCAGTGATACATTTAAAGAATCCTAGCAAACCCCAGTGAGAATTTAGTAAAGCATCCATAACAGCTATTTCTGTCAACAAGACATAAGCATGAGCTCTCCTGCACAAAGATCGAAACAATAAATAGAGTATATTCCTGACACAAGGTATTCAGAACCTCCATCAGGACAGGCTCATCTTTGCTGCAAAAAATACATGAGTCTTATACAGTAATCCTGACAGCTTCATTGATTACTCCTCCTGGAAACCCGCTAGAAGTACAAATTAAATTAGCTTCTTCTGGCTTTCTTAGCAAAACTCATAAACAAAGCCGTGTTCTCATTGACCTCAACAGAGGTACCAGCTGATCGAAAACTCTTGTTTAGCTCTAAATTCTTTGATTACAGTGTCTTTTTTATTTAAAATTATGACATATGTATATTGATCATCAGCAGACCCAGCTATGACCATATGAAAATCACCATGGGAAATGCTCACGTTTCTGTACATTTAGGAAGGATTGCGGAAGGCACTTGTGTCATCTTTCTGCTGCTCATCATATGAACATTTCACAAAAGGTCACAACTCAACTGACAAAACTAATAATTAAGGTGTTTTTCTGAATACATATTATCCTAATGGAAAGTTAAGTGATAAAATAAGGATGAGAAGCAAAGATCTCGAAAAACTATCATCGTCAGCTAAACTCTCTATGCACTGTTGGTGAAGATGAGATCAATTTCTATAAAGGTATACTTTCTGTTTCAAAATACGTTTTATTCACAGAATCAGCAGAGTTGGAAGGGACTCACAAGGATCATTGAGTCCAATTCCTAGTGCTGCACAGGACCATTCCCAAGAATCACACCATGTGCCTGAGAGTATCATCGAAATGCTTCTAGAACTCTGCCAGGCTTGGTGCTGTGACCACTTCTCTGGGGAGCCTGTTCCAGCACTCAACCACCCTCTGGGTGAAGAACCTTTCTTAGGTACAAGCAGAAGAGCAAATAATTCTAAGCAAGTAAAAGAGATTATTTAAAAATAATTGAATTTAACTTGTACTAAAACACCACTAAATCTACACGTTTGTAAACTGTTTACATAACAACACAAGTCAAGTTTCATACAGAATTTTTCATACAGAGATATCTAAGTACCTCATAAAATCAGGTAAAGCTATTAGCATTTTACAATGTGTGAATAACAAAGAAATCTAGCAACACATAGCACTGAAATACAACAAATAGTTTTCAAAATTGTTGAAAAAGTGTAGAAAGCAACAAGAAACTGGTGTGAGGGAGCTGCTCAGCACCACGTAGGTGACAGAAGAAATGCCAAAAGATGGCATCTAATGAATTCTTTGGGGTAACAAAACCATTTTGAGATCTTTATATACCTTGAAAAGAAACAAAACCAATATGACATTAAATCCAATCTTGAACAGAAAACTCTTTGAGGGGAGCTCTTACAATAAACCACAGAGAACACACATAAAATCTGCAGCAGCTTCCAGCTGGAAACAGAAACTTACGCAGTTTTACCACATTTTCTCCTTTCCTTCCTTTACTGTATGGTGAGATTCTAATTTTGCATATCGTGCTCTGTATTTCCTTGTTTCCTATGCCCAGCTTAAATTCTGTGCCTTGCAACAACTCTGCATTTATCTCCCCATTCACCCATTCATGACTCCAAACAGGTCCCTGCTGCTGTGCACTGCTCTTGTCCATCACGTCCTGCTCCTTCCTACCTCTTCTCTACCTTATATTCCTTCACGCTTGGCTTCAAAACTTCCCCAGCATTGTCTCTCCTGTGCATCCTCACAAAAGCTGAACTCTGAAATAACCCCTCTGGCTAGCAGAAGGCTGTGAAGGAGAGGGGAGGGGAGCCAAGAGGAGGGGAGGGGAGGGAAGCCAAGGGGAGTGGAGGGGAGACGTCCTCAGGCTGTCTGTTGCTAACAAGTGGGAGGGTCTGCCCAAGTCTTTGCAGCAGGTTGGGCTCAGCCATGTGTGTTCCCTGGAGCTGCTCCCCATGACATAACCGAGCTCCCAGCTCGGTTATTAAAACAAGCAACAGCTTCACACCTGCTTTCCCTGCACACAGCAAAATAAACCAGGATGCTTGGGTCACAGGTTTAATTGATTCTTTTTGTCTTTCACCCTGCTTCAGAAGTCAGTCTGATCAATACTACTTCACACTCTCCAGTACAAGCTCTACTGATCTAACCTCTGACTATAAACAGATTCATCAAAGCAGCACCACCGAAGACAATATTTATCCTTTGCAACACACAGGGAATGTCATGTTACAGCTTCCTCCTGGCTTTCCTCTTCTATTAGGAGAGGAGGAAAAGGAGGAGTAGGAAGAAGGACTCTCGGAGCCAAAGTGAGCGCCAGCACTGGAAACTAATGTTGTGTATTTATCCACTCACATTAAGTCTGGAACAGGCAGTCACAGCTCGTGCTCCCTCAGTGCTCTTGCAAATTCTCTTCCTTTCCATCTTTCAGCAGGTAACAGAAAATAGTTAGTTACTGACAAATGCTGGGGGAAAGCACAAGACCTAAACAATAAATAATATATGCATCCGTATCTCTACAATTCCTTTCTTCAAGTCCAAACAAAATAAATATGAGAAGCTGGATAGGAAGTCATGAAAGCTGCCAATTTCATTCATAAAAGCAAATAATTAACTTCTTCAATGCTCCCCTCCATTTCTTTAATAATCTGAATAAAAATTGCCACCTAATGATGCAGCAGAACATGTTCATTTGTCCATAAAAGCCTTTCCCTTGCCAAACACCCAAGTGTGAAGGGAGATAATCGGTGAGGCTGTTGGAGCATTGCCCCAGCAATACCTACACTGGAGGTACTGAGAACGAAATAATGCTTTGTCATTTTGTCACACAGGAGAGAAGATTACTTCCTACACAAAAATCATAGCTACAAAGACCTCTATGTGCACCTGATTTGAAAAGTTACTTGTGCCACTTCAAGCATCTACTTGTTTCTTCTCCAGTCATCTGCTCTTATTCCTTCTTAGTTTGTTATCTGGATGTACTCTCAAGGACAGTTTCTTGGTCCTCTTCAATGGTGGGTCTGTTGCTGACCTCTTTGGTGCCTCCTCCATATTGACCAGATTGTTTTTCCATACGGAGTTAAAGAATCCCCCTGAACGGTTGAGTCACATCACAGCTTAGCTATTGTCAATCCTGCCTGCTGTTGAGTGAGTGTTTCCATTCTGAGCAGCTTTGCTGAGATAACATATTTTTAATCACTTCCCATTCAAGGTGCTCACCTTCACCACCACGGACTCTGACATTAAAAGCTCATCTCTTACTCTCTCCTACCATTGCCCCTGCTCCTACAGCCCTTAACTTTTTTTTAAACTTAACTTTACTTAGCTTTCAAAAAAAAGAACACATTCAATTTTATTCTTCCCATTGCATCACTCTACTGCCATTTCTAAACCAGTAGATAACTGCTTGGGGATAACTATTTTCTTTTTTTCTATGCCAAACTTCTTCTGGGATCTCATTCATGTATCTGCTTAAACCTATCTCCTTCAGGGAGTCCTTCATTGGGTCCCTCACAGTCTGAACCCAGTATGCTGGAGAACATGAGAGGCACAGGTCTTTTGTACCAAACAGATTCCAGGAAATTATTTTTCCAAACTTGACATAATACAGGAATACAAGCCAATGTAAACTTAAACAATAAATGGACAACTGATGAGGCTTAGCTAACACAACTCAGAGCCAGGAATTAGGACCTGCAGGTATGTCTGCTCATTTGAACAACTGAAAATGTTTTACACAGAGAGCACACACAGAGCCTGTAACTGAAGGTGCTGTAGCCAAACTAGTTTTCAAATGCTGCAGAAGCAAGTGCTTACCTCAAGAAACCATAGCAGGGAAAGAGTCTGAAGTAACCACCCTGAAAGCTCACAGTTTGACCTCCGGGTACAAAACAAAGACCATGGGCCTTTTCATTTCCCTTGCTAATGCTCAAGATATCACTTCACAATATTGCTGACATTAATAGAATGAACCAAGTAATTCCTTTCAAAAGGCATGTCCTTTATGCAGAAACCCATAAAACCTGACCTGATTATTCACCACATTCCCCAGCAGAAACTAGAAGCTTGTTTCCAAAACTTCAGCCTGTGCCCCTGCACTGTCTGCTAATTGGACTCAGAACATGCTGAAATAGTCAGCTGGAAAAGAGCCACCTTATCTTTGCGCTCTGAAAGAATTTTTAAAAGAAAGTCCTGTTGTGAATTATGTGAATGAGCATCATTCAAATACTATTAATAGAGTGATAAGAATTACCTTTTTAGTCATGTCTATAATACTCCGACCATCAAGGACTCACTCTCTCTCCCCAAGCCTCAATACAAGAAGTTTTTTTTTCTTATTTACAGAATTAGTTTCCAGTGATATATATTAGCACATTTTTTCAAAACAGATAAATACTGCCAAAATAATTACTAAACACATCATCCCTGCATAGCCAACCAAGGTCTCAGTTCTAAAAACTTGTGCTATTAATGAATGACACACTGCAGCAAACTAATTGTATATAAAGTCAATGGGTGCATGTTTAAGAATTTTAATTACTCTTCTGTGATTGCTTTATATTCAATATGTACCATGCAGGTAACACAGCCTTTATGACGATAAGCAGTTTAATTAGAAAGCCAAGATAAGAAAAGAATGCCTTTAAGTTACAGAATTTGTTCACGCTGTCCATGTGATAACTCAAGCACATGGTTTTCCTTGGTATTTTAAAATACAAACCCCTAATTCTACCTAAACCTTTGTTTCCTCACACTACATGAACTGCTTTATCTGCCATTTTCCTGTCTCTCTTATGGGTGCCAGCAGCACAGTTTAATTAGATCACAACCCTCAACCTGTCTTCAGTCTCTGTGCAGGTCCATGCAAGCGAGCAGAGCCCCCGTGCTCTGCGGCCAGCATGAGCCTCCCAGTGACCTGAGACCAGCCTGGGCTGCACACTGGCTGCTATTAGCCTTTCAGCAAACTGTCTCAGAGGATGGCCATTGATTTCCTAGTTATTATGAACATGAAATTATTGAATGACAGATGATAGAGTGTTAGATCCTACAAGTATTTTCCCAAATGGGTTATCCAGCTGGTGTTGCCATGGCAACGAGGCTGTTTGACAGCGCTTATGACAAAGAAGTCTTTGCTCAGAATTCAGCTACAGAATAGGTCCTTGCTTCCTACCTTATCCTCCCTGATCTTATCCACCATCTCCTCACTGCCTTCCTAGCACCAGCCAGTGGCTCCAACACAGACCAGGGTATGGCACCACTGCCAGCCATCAGTCCTCCAGGATAGTACCCTGCCCATGGCAATTTTGCCTAAGATAATATCTGTTCTCCTAAGATAAAGGAATAGGTCTCTGAGTGCTGGATCCACTGGAAATACAAGCTCTGCATCAGGACACACAACTGAAAGCCTAGAAGGAATCACGCTCACAAATCAGACATAACCTTGCCCAGTTAAAAGTTAAATAATTTCTTCACCTTCAAGTCATAACTCTTAGTTTGTTTGTTTGTTTGTTTTTTTCTAAGTCCTTTTTCTACTAGCAGGACATAACCTGAACAGCTTAAAACTCTTCTACCCACCTTCTCCAAGTGCTTTCACATTTGCTCAACTTTTTTGATCATTCCAGAAAATGCCTCTCTGTTGAGCTGCTAACTCCAAAGAAAGCTGTTTTGTGAATCCAAAATTATGTGCAATAATAGGTTATTTCACTTAAATTGTCTCACCCACATTTTAATTCACTGGGCAGTTTTCCTGAAGGAAAACTTTTTACTGAAGGGGGTCTGGCTGGTTGCAGTGAGCTACCACAAAGCTGCAGCCCAAAAGGCTCGCAAGCTTGGGTTTTGCTGCCTAGGCTAGTTAACTGCTCTTCACCACGCACATTTACCACCTTTTTCACTCTGTTCAGGCCACACTGAATCTTGCTGTACTTGGTTCCCATGCCGAGTGGAGATGAGCAGCATCTCAGCTGCCATCATTTGAGTTGCGATATGTGGGTGAGAAAAGGATTACAAAATGTAGCTATATTTTCAATAGATATCAAGTTGTCTTGGCAGAAGGTGGAAAAATACACCTGGGAAAGCTGGACTCAGGACCTATTGTGAAAATATAAGTTAAAAATGTGCTTAGATATTCCCTGATATCCTTACCAAATGAGAGATTCATTTTCCTCCAATCTCAAATAAAAATCTATCGCAAAAGGTGTGGTTTTTGTCAAGATGGAAAAGCATGACTAAAAACCTTTAAAGCACACAGCAAGTACTGACTGGATTCCCAGGGGAAATTGAGGACTAGTTATGGAGTGAGAAACAGATACATTTCTGCGATAAAGCTTAAATGTTTGGTCTGTGCCAACTATCTTGTTTCTGGCCAGAAATATTTTAGGTCTTAAAATATTTTTAAGTGCCTTAAAAAAAATATTCCTGGTACAGCCACATCTGCTCATAGCAGCACTTTTATAGGACAGCTTCAATTAGAGTTGGCTCTTGATGAGCCTGATCTAGGCTGTGCTGCATGAAGCGATAAACAAGGCTGTGAAACACATGGAAAGCTACAGCTTCATGCTGCCACCAACCCCCACTGTCATATTTTCTCTTCTCTCATACCCTCCTTCTAGCATAAGCAAAGCTGTAAATGTTTTAGGGCTCTGTGATAGTCCCTGAGAAAAACAGGGAGCATATGTAATGTATTTTCACATGCAAAAAAAAAAAATTGAGATCCTAATTTCTAAAGTGTGCCTTCTGTCCAAAGTATACCCTTGACACTAACTCGGCTGTGATGCAAATCACTTTACACAGATTACTCAGCTGTAGATGATACCAAGGTACCATCAGAAGGGTATTAGTCAACAATTTTTTTCATGAAGTCCAATTACATGTTTTCTATATAATTCCCTGACTACCTACTAAAATTTTGCTGATATTAGTTCATCTAAAAGGCATTTCAGGGACCAGGAGCACAGATCATATCCATTACAAAACCATTCTGTGGTTTCTGTCAAATCTAAGTTAAATGCACTGTAGGGACTGGAAAGCTGCTACAAAAGTGCAGATTCAGGATCTATACAAAACAAAGACACTATGTCAATATACTCTTCTTTTTATATGGAGAGACATTCAAATATGTGAATACTGAGCTGAAAAAGATGAATCCAATGGCGTAATACTGCATCACCTCTGAGCACCGCTGTGATGTAACTGTGAGGACCTACCTGGCCCACAGACATAATTGATTTCACCTGGATTTTCTTAAGTTTCCCATGCAAATACAAAATAAGTATCAAATGCATGCAATTATTAATTGGAAAAAAAAAAAAGACAACAAGCTTTTTGGTAAAATCCTCTCATTTTCTCCCTTCTCAAACAAATTTTCAAAATACATCTCATCTGAAGACATTTAAAGGGCTAGATGCTTCAAGATACAGGTAATGGCTACAAAGCCTTCACCTGCAGGTCATAGGTTTGCCTTCAACATCAGTGGGTAGTGACTGAACATCATTATGATAAGACAGCTGTTGAATGGTTTATCTGGATCAAGCTGGCAGTTTCAGTCAAGTTCCTACCGGGCAGATGTTTGCATCATTAAAATTACACCACTTCTTCATTCAATAATCATGCTGGCAGTGTCAGCAAAGAAGCTAAGGAGAGAGTGGACTTGGGGACTTCTCCTGAATGAGAATCAAAAGAGCTTTGGCTACTTTAGGATTGATGTGTAGGGACAAGTAACAGAGAGAAACACGAGCTATTGTAGATTTCACTGAACTTATTCCAGGCACAAGATATTTCTTCATCTTACCATAAGCATTTCAGCCAACTCTTCATTACAGTTTTCAATTCTTATTAAGAATTTCCTATCATATGAATTCTCTTAAAATTAAAAAAATCTGATAAACTTCAAGGTAGAAGTAAGTCCCTATTAAAAAATTGAAAAGAGCAGTATTTTTGGAGGGGCAAGGGCATTCATTTTTGGTTTTGTACTGCCTTTATACACTTTGCCAAAAGAAAAACTCAAAGTGGTTAAAGAAAAAAAAGAAAAGAAATCATAAAAAAGCAAAAACTATAGAGCCTTGATATATTTCTTATTTGTGGAATATCCAGGGAAACAGTCATTGTTTTTTCAATTTATGTTACAAAAATGGTATAAGAATACAGCATTGAAACAAAACTCAATGTAACAAATTGACCTAATTACCACCTTTAACTGAAATCAGTGCAGATAACTCATGGTCAGTGTCCTAGAAAGTAGGGGATGAGCTCTAGCAGGTTTAGCTACAGTTAAATAGAACTGTAGCAACCTTTCCAAATACTTATAGACTCCGTGGCATCTGCCCTTTGAGTTCATATAGCAGGGAGCACATTACTTTCGTCATGTGGAACAATTCTGGGGCCATTCATGGGCCAAAGAAAGCACAGAGGATGTTACTGGAGCTGTCTGTATACACGCTAATTATCCCCACTTGGCAAAGTTTTTAGGAGTAAGATTTTCAAGAATGTAAAAGAAAATAGTAATTCAATTATGCTTGGCCAAGTTAGTAGAGAAAAAAATGTACCGAGAACAGTCCTCAAAAGAGAGATTTAGTGTGTTTCTGAAGCCATTAAGCGGAAAAAAAATTACACTGCTATGTTGGGAAAACAGGTGCTAAAGGATATCCCTTTTTTGCTTCATTGAAAGTCACTGAAAGTGATCTCATTTGATGACGACACTGAAAAGTGATTGAAGAAAGTGAAAAGCTACTTCCCTCAAATCCTTCCATTTTAAAATCCTGATTACAGTCTTAGTACAGCACAATACCGTATAAACACACTTGTTTATATAACACTAGTTAAGCTTATTTTGCTATGGGCAATCCCAGCAAGCTTTAAAAACAAAAAGAATACATTTGCTCACCAGGCAGATTTTTCCTATAACACAATAGCAAATTCAATCTGCTGTTAAAAAAATTACTCCATTCTAAAAGCAATTAAGAAGGGCATTTTTCCCCCCAGCTTGACTTGTCAATCCTATTAGACCAAATTCTAATTAACGGTGGAAAAGCGGCTATTTTATCTGCCAAATGAAAATAATTTAGTGCCAGTTAATGAGGACTAGCTTATAACTGATTAGTCATTTTGATTCTGGCTTGTTACAGTGGTAGAAATTACCTTCAAAAGGTACAGTAGAATCAGCAATCATTTTCACACTTTTGAAAACTTTCCTTTATGATCAGATTAGGCACAAAAATATCCAAAAACTTGCCCCTGCAAGAGAGGGGCAACAGCTTACAGCTAGTTTGAAAAATATAAACTACTTTGAATTATAATAATAGTATGTAAACTATTAAGACCTGGCAATCTTTTCTCCACATCACACTTGCAACAAGTAGATACTGACTAACAAAGGGCAAATATGACTATGAGATGGGGGAGACCAACCTCACAAATTCTTACTCACATGAGCAGCTTTCCCTCAGCATTCTACAATGTCACACAAGAGTGCTGACATGAGGATTCTCAAAATCAAGTTTATACCTGACATCCGTTACAATTTTTGAAACTGAGCACGTTGCAATGTGGAGTGGCAAATGGGGCACAAGAATAACAAACCCTACTAGCCCTACACAAGTGCGTAAGAAATCACTCAGATGGTTCAGAAGGCATCTCAGGGCAGTTGGCATTCAGTATATTAGGACACAGGAGCACACACAGCAAAAATATCTTGAAGTAGATCACCTGCATCTCCTGCATCTGTTTTATTTCTTACATTCTCGATAGCTACACAGTTGTGTAAGCATTTGCATTTCTCAGTATCATTTAAAAATATTTAATACTTTCATAACAAATGATGTATTCTACTCCTGTGGCACCTCACCTGTCTTTGACAACCGTAAAGATATAGAATGATGGCATTCCACTTGCAACATTTTGTGTAAAGATAAAAACAACGTCAAACAAAATCCTAAAGCCAGATCATTAGATGCCTGAAAACTCATCTCATTTTCTCATATGAACACAGGTACCAAAATGATTAACTGGCTTCAGGAAAATAAAACCAATTAAGTCAAAATTGAACTGGTCATCTCACTACCTCAAGAAAGCAGATTTATAAATTATTTAATTCACATGAAGCAGATGGCTATTTTCACTTATTTGCCAACATTGCAACAATATACACTAGCTCTTCTACTTTGGCTGGAAAAGCCCCAGAGACTGTAGCATGGTTTACTGTTAACATCAGCCACCACTAAGACACCACGGAAACATTTCTTGGCTGATATTCTTCACCCTTAAGTAATTTGATTTTGGTATTGGGACTTTAAGTAGACCATCTCCTCCAGAATCCAAAACAAAACCTGGGGAATAGAAGCAAGAAAAAACCAAAATCCGGTTTTGGATACCAGAAAGATAATGTTTGCAAGAAGTTAAGCACTTAAAAGTCCAGAAACAGACTAAGTTTCTCAAGTACTTGACCAGTTTCTCTCAAACTTTAAACATATCTCCAAGTGCCTCAATGACTTCAAAATCAGACCACAGCTGCCTGAAAAATATACAATGGTAACTCAGTAAACACCATTCTAATACTTCTTTAAAGTGACAATTTATATGGCCTTGTCCCTTCTCCGCAATGATTTAAGGCAGCTGCTGTATTGATATTTTACAATACTTAGATTTGACACTGAAGAACACAGTCTGCACGTAGTGACGTACTGTGGCACATGACACCTAATTTAAACCAATTGCATTGGCAAAGGGAGCTTGCTGGCCTCTTCTTCGTACTTTTTTATATTCACCTACATTTCTAATTTACAAAGGCACCTCCATAATCAGTGAAAAATTATGAGGATGTAAAATAATCAGAAAAAACTTTGGATGTCTCCTGTAGCCTATTTATCTGCATGTTTTACAATTACTTAAAACAAAATAATCTAGATCTAGATTCCCTTAGCATGCTGGACTGTACCTACGTATTATGCTGTAACAAATTTTTGTTATTAGATATACATGTCCACAACCACCATGATAAGATGTTCATCATGTTAATTGTCATAATTAATACAAAAATGGACATAAATAGTCAAGGTCACTGTGATTGGAGTGAGGGGCACAAGGCCACCGTGGCACTCCACTGTTCCCCAGTGCAGAGTGCTAAGCAGGGGAGTGCCACATGCCCTCCTACCTGTCAGAAACCTGTCACCCCATCTGTTCTAGTCCACTTGCACACAAGAGAGCAATGAACTTTGCCACCTTGGCCAGGATAATTCCTAAGCACACCAGCTTTCAACTTCAATTGAGGAAACAGATACTTTGATTTTAAAACTGCAGCAACTTCATTGCGCTTTAATTTCACATAGTCCCCCTGAAGCACTTCGCTACTGAACAGCCTTTAATATGATTTGAAGCAGATACCACTCCAGGGCTTTCTCATCTTCATCACTTGTTTATTTTGACCTTGACATTTATTCAATTAGAACTGATTTGCCAATCATGCACGACGCTTCTTAAAGTCGATTTCCATACACCAGTGAATAGGCCCATCCAGTTAGCAATGATCTTTCCACATGCCCCAAGTAAAAATCCACAAAATCAAGGAGCATAAAAAATAGCCAAGGTGTCTTTCATAAGGCAACTGCTATTTTCTTTCCTAACATTGCTCTCAGTAGATGGAAAGTAAGAGGATCTGTGAAACCTCTTTTGGCAAATAATCAGCTCCAGCATGGCCTAACTCGGTCAGAATAATCAATCCCCTGAAATTTGCTTCAGTGGAGGAATGTCTTATGCTCAGGAAAGCAGGATTCATCCCCTGAATATCACGTCAGTGTCTCCACACCCGGGGAAGAGAGGAGAGCCCACAGTCCCTATCAAATCTCTGTCATATGCTCAGCACTAGGAGAGGAGAAATTGTTAAAATTGTCAAGTACCATTCACAAATTTATGCCTGTGGAGTTGTTCCTTCTGGAAGAGAACCAAATAACTCATACTTTTTGAAAATTGCTTATGACAGCTTTTCAGTCGGCTTCAGGCTGGCTCTCAGTGATGATTTGTATTTTCATATACTCCTCATACATTAAGAAATTTACACCTGTCAGGTCCTGACAGAGTGTCTCCATCTTCAACCTTTCTGGAGAAAATTCTTTGCTTGCAGACATTATCCAAATAAGTTTCTATCAGAAGTCTGGGTGACATAACAGGTGGGGGTCTAAGAAATATGCAGCAGACAAGCAGAGAATTTTAATGAGAGACAGGGGCTTCTGAGCTGGCATAAAAGGGATTGAAATTACAATTCTGATCCCTGACACTTTAAACTGCACATGAAGCCTATGGGTAATTCTTAAGAGAATACATAAATGCCTGTTACAAAATCTGCTTTACTATCTGGGTTGACATTATTTCTATTTAAGGGAATCACACTTGGGGTCAAACAAAGCAGCTCAGAGAACAACAGTCCTTGTAAAATAAGCAGGAGGATGGCCATTCCTGCCAGTATGCTTATTAATAGCAAAATAAATGCCAACATGGCCAGAAGAGAAACTGCAGCATGGGGGGGGTGCTGAGGCAGCCTCAGGCATGGGACTCCCTGTGCATTTAGCCAAGCCCTGATCTGAAACTCCTCTGGAAAGCTGACACCCAGAAAGACATTACTCTTCACAAAAATACTACACTTTTGAGAACCTGCCAGAAAAAATGTGAGCTTTGCGGCTCAGATTCAGTGCCATGTCAAGTGACATGGTGCTCAGCCCAAGTATGTTGGTGAGAAGACCCATTAGCTGTGTTTCCAGCTCAGACAATGAATGCTTGCCACATGGCCAGCAGCACCCTGGTGCAGTGGCTCCTTCAAGAAGCTCACATTTGTCTGCAAGGACAAAGGACATTTGTCTGCAAATCCTTCCCTTCATCTCCCCATTCCTCAGGAGACAGAAGGTTTCACTCTGTGACTGCTCCAAATACTTCATTTTCACATGGGAGATGGAATTTGCGTGGAAGGCAGGGCGACGCTGGCAGGAAGCAGTGTGGGCAAGGGGTCACACCATGGCTTGTGTAAGAAAAGTGGTGTGGGACACCTGGGTGAGACCGTGCCTCCATGGCTCCGGATGTCACATGTCAGAGGCCAACGTAATTTGGGGCAGGAGCATGAGGAATGGAAGCAAGCACCCCTCAGGGTCTATTTCCGACCTCCTTTGATTGCTGGCTGAATGAAGACACAAGATAGGATGATCAGAGAGAGCTCCTAGCTACCGGCATCTTTTGGCAGTGGAGGGATGAAGGGGTGTCAGTGGCACTTCTGTTACACTCCATTCAGCAGCAAGCAAAAGACACAGCACCCACCCTGTTCTCCTGTCCCCCTCACACTTCACTGAAAAATGATCCCGTGGGTAAAAGAGAAGGAAGAAAATGCTGTAGCTGGCAAGGACCGAATGACAACATCATGTCTCTCCTGCCTTTCTCCCTAGGAGAGCAAACATTTGTATTATCTTTAACATTGTAAGGCAAGTTATTTCACACCCATTCCTGCTGTAACTAACAGTAGCAGCACTGCTGGGCAGTAATACTTAATTATCATTGCTTTTATAGTTTAATAAATGGTTGGATTACCAATGATAAAAAGACACAATTTATCAACTGTAAATTAATGTTATTGAAATTAACTTTGGACCATGAAGAGGGCTTTTAATATCACTCATCCATTCAACATTTACTACCCCTGTTTTGTAATTGATGTGGCAACTGCTGAATTATTGGATTTCTTCAATCTTTTTTAATTCTTTATTACTCGATACCTTCTGTTGTACTTTAATGACCTGTAATGCCCAGCTCTTCCAAATAAAAGGCTCTGTTAAAAGAAGAAGTCTAGTTAACCACTCAACAGATTAATTTTTTCCTTGTCCAACACCTACTGCAAGCCTCTCTTCCCCCTTTGATTGCAGAAGGAACCAAACCACTGATACCTGTATTAGTTCCTGAACCGTCTCCTTTTGCTTAGGCAAATGTGAAGACTCTTTTTTTCCAGCAAGTTTTAAGGGTAAAGATAACTAAAACATATATGCACACAGTGCAGGAGTTAGAGGAGACACTCATGTACTTGCTTGAAAGTTCCCCTAAAGGTCACTTCAATCCCAAAGGCAGTCAAACCAACCCCATTAACAGCACAGTCAGATGCTTGTTGGCATTATCTTTTCCAAAAGGCCACTTTGATGTTCAGGCTACTGAATACAGACTCTAGCTTTATTTCATCTAGAGGTGCTTAACAAATTTAAATTTTTTGTGTGCAAAGATTTCCCAAGTTAATTGCCACATTTAGAGAGTCTTTTTATAAAAACACTGCTTTAACTGACTGAGATAATACTCAGCACGCGCAACACAAAGCATTTCTTGCAAGTTTAATTTTTATTTGCAAAACCCCATAGAAAAGCATCTTTCTACTTAAAAGATGTCAGTTGCTGTACGTACTAGTACAAGTACTGATGTAAGAGCTGGTACGTATCTGAACGTACACAAGAAAATTGAAATTTTATCATCCATTATCAAGTGACTGTTGGAAATTAATTTAATTAAAAAGTAACAAATATTTGTAAGTGGAGACAGACCTTCTATTCAAAGATACAGCAGTCTGTCAGTCATGTCACAGCTGATGAACACCTGTTCTAATTCTATATACAGCATAAAGCCTAACTGTTTTGTCATCCTTGCTTATATAAGGGAGCTTCATCACAGGACTTGAGGATGTGCCAACATAAAGGCTTAGAATATTCTGAAATTGGTCTGAACATCATGCAGTGAAAAAACTGTATGAAGGCAAAAAGACATGAAAGCAAAACAAAGCAAGCAACAGACTAAGTGTGGTAAGTATTGTGGGATTTTATCCACATATTTTTTAAGTGACATCCTTATTTGTATTGGGAAAAAAAACTAAACTCTCTGTAAATGTCAAAGTTGGCAGGACTGCACTGTGGAAAGTTCAAAATACCATGAAGAGGAAAAAAAACAAACACAAAAATATGTAAGGGAACTGAGTGAAATGAAAAATATGAACAAAATACAGAATGAGAGTAAAAGCAAGCTATGTTGAAATTAGTTGTGGCTGAGAGAAAGAGCCAAATGAACAAAAATGTCTGAGATGCTTCTGACAAAGAACTTAAAAATGAGTGTTGCAAATTAAGTGAAAGTGAGTGACAGCAGCTAATTGGGCACGCTTAGTATAGAGCAGTGCAAAAATCCGTGTTTGTCTCCATTAATGATTGACTGGTGCACATTCACAACACTGCAACATTCACTTCTTTTTTAACAAACTGGTATCCTTTTATTTCAAACACTGAAAACTTGGCTCTAATTTTTTAACAGAGATGATCTTCCTTTCTCCCCCTTAAATAATAAAACCAAAGCCTTTAGAACAACTACACTGCAGTAGTTTGCAGTTCACTGACATAGACTGAAAGGAAGTTTGTAAGCCATCAGGGTGAAAGGCAAAATATAAATGTAGTTTGCATTTTTTTCCTCAATCGAAACAGATTTAGATCAACCAAGACATTTAAAGTAGCTTTTTATTTGGCTAGAACTAAAGCCTCATGTCCTCTATTCAAATATCTTCATTACTTTGTTACTCATGTGGCTCAACTACTTCATTACATCATACCTGAAACAAGACTGTAAAATTCACAAGCATTAACAGTACTTTCAGGTACTTTTTTTTTTTCTCTGCTTTATTCCACAGTGCTTCTTAAGTGTTTGGTAGCTTAAAAAAATTAAGGCAGGCAAAAGTTTAGCAGTAGCTGATCATCCTGAATTATTCCTTCTGCCTCTCTTCCATTGATTTCATCAACCAATGTACAGTAGCTGAAAATTATGTCAGTGCAAGAAATCCACTGCTAAAAAGGAAAATGAGAATTAATAATTTATTTCAATAGTATCCTTAATTGCCATAAAGTAATTCAAAATGTTGGGAATAGTTTTTGTTTAGTTTTTTTTTTAGTTTTTTTTTTTTAAAAAAACTAGCCTACCAGATAGCTAAAGTAGGTTTGAATAGAATATTGTCCCAAAGTCAAAAATCACGAATAGCATCTTTCATTAGTGATCTTATTAGGTGGATCACTGAAGAAGAGCTATCCAAACCAGTGTTGTAAGCATCCTAATTTAAGTTCGTTTCTGTAATGGAAAGCAACGTGTTTTCTCCCAAAGTCACAAAGCATCTTCAGGCTGCAGACAGAATATATGCAAAGCATTCTGGTGCTAAGGTTCCCTCCTCAGCGGCAGAGGCAGCCACATGCCCTAGTGACTGCTTCGTCTTTAGTCAAGCCAAGTAAAGCATCTTGCTCTCACACTTTTATTCTCACAAGTCCCATGAGGAGTGGCGGAGGGAGCTGGGGTTGTTTAACCTGAAGAAAGGAGGCTGAGGGATGACCTTATTACCCTCTACAACCACCTGAAAGGAGGTTGCAGCACAGTGGGGGTTAATCTCTTCTCCCAGGAACCAAGTGACACGACAAGAGGAAATGGCCTCAAGTTGTATCAGGGGAGATGTAGATTGGATCTTAGGAAAAATTTCTTTACCAAAAGGGTTAAGCATTGAAACAGGCTGCTGAGTCACTCCTCCATGAAGTATTTAAAAGATGTTTAGATGTGACACTTAGGAACATGTTTTAGTGGTGGACTTGGAAGTGTTGGATTCATGGTTGAACTCCATGATCTCAGAGATTTTTTCCAACCTAAATAATTATATTACTGTATGACTTTCCTGCTGAACTGCCTTTGACCAACAGGCTATACTACAGCCTTACAACCAGACGCTTGAAATCAAGAGATGCTGGCCTCATAAAAGGCTCTACCAGAAACAAACCACATGTGACACGCACATTCCTCACAAACACGGTGTGTTGACAGAGCACCCTCCAGCAAGACTATGAGTCAGTGCCAGCACAGGAGTGGGGGAGTTTCCCTCATAGCCACCACTGTGCCCTCAGCCTCTGAGTGAGCCTGGCCCTGGCAGACTCCCTACTGCCCTTCCCAGGCTTGCTTTCAAAGAAACAACTTTCAGGGGAAGAAAAAGAGTTGCCTCATGCTGTGTTCCTCTAAAATGTGACGCACGAAGCATCAGCAGCACCAGGTGTCTTTTACTGCAGCATGAAGTATGCTTCTTCATAAACCATCAGCACAGTACTTCGCACACAAGTGGTTGCATCTCATTATATTAACATACCACTATGGTGCTACACAAACAGAAGGCAGGGTGAAGCTGACAGACCAGATGCAACATATACAAGATACTTGTACTCACAATGGATAACCTACAAAATAAGTGGAATATAGGTATCATTGATTCATGTGTTGAAAATCAGAAGTCTGATTCATTACTTTGTAACTCCAGTGTTGTCTGAGGAAGACCTACTGGGAAGTTCTCCTATATCATACTGCCTAAACTCCACTGCAATATTGCAGTTTTACAGGTTACAAAAATAAAGTGGCAGTTTTGGTGAAAGATGAAGTAAAAAGGACAAAATGATAACATATGTGCTTCCACCTTTTGTAATATTTTCATCTCTTCAGCAAAACTGTATGACACTGCCAAGTCAAAGTTGGATGAAATATACAAAAACCCAAGAAATGGAAGAAAGAAAACACTATAAATATGGGAGGGAAAACCAGCACAGTACTACCAGTACTAATTTAGGACTAAGTCTTTAAAGGAACATAAATGCACAGCTCAAGATATTCCACATTTATCCGTATCTAATAGTTTCAGTGTCCGTTGTTCTCCTGAAGTCAAAAATTTCCAGGGAACTCTTCACCTTTTATTTTTTTTATTATTCAGTATTGGCTGCAGCATTTTGGTTTTTTCTTCATGATTTCCTCAGATAGATTTATAGTGGAACTTGCTCTCTGAAAGACATCAAAGTCTTTTCTTTGAAGGCAACAGAGAGCTTTACCACAAAATAAAGGAACTGCCTCTGCTTTATTATACCTGGACATTCATCTGAGGGGTGCATTTTTCTTGGCTGTGTCAAGAAGCTAAAAAAAAAAAAAAAAAGAAAAAAAGAAGCAAATCAATTACATGGTCCCTGACAAAAAACATCTCAAGCAGCTGGAACAATTCCAGCTGAAGTCCTTAACACCAAACAGGACTCCAAACACGGAGTAGCCTTTATTCCCTTCCTTGAATGCCATGACATTGATGCTGAACTCCCATGCAGTTTTAACAAATGCAGAAGCAGGAGGCTATATAGCAAAGGCCCTTAGATCCCCAGAGTACTCCATTCCAGAGAATAGGAAACTCTTCCTGCTGAGAGCCAGGCCATCAATTGGTGAGGAAAAGATACCTCCAGTGACAGCAAGCCCTCCTTCCATGGCTGGGCAGAAAACCTTTCCAATGTGAGCCTCTATTCACCACTGAATCTGCAGCCAGGCAAGTGTGATACCTCTACTCCTCCGCGTAACTTCTCAGAGGAGCAACAGAGGGGAGTTAACAAACCAGGGAATGGTAGAAGGATTGCTCTAATTTGGGAATATCAGCCTTGCTCAATAAAATAGTGCTCAGTAGACACAGTTACTGGGGAAGGACAAATGGTTTGGGGTATAAAACACCAGACTGTTTCTCCTCTCAGGGCAGCCAAGTAGCTGGAAAGTAAAATATTGGAAGAAAGTTGTAGGGTTGAAGAAAGAGAGAACAAAGAAAATAATGACATTTTCCCACTCTCCTAAGAACAATGGCAGAGCTAACTGCCCCAAGTCTTCTAAAGCATACAAAATCTTTAGCCTGGCAGAGGAGTTCACAAACGAAAACTTAATAGAAATTTCTGAACCCATCTTTTTCCTTAAAATGGAAATGAGTTATTCATTTTTGGCCTACCTTAGTATGCTTTTTCACTGCTACAGTCATTAGAAACTTTATTTATTTACCCTGCACATGCCTAATAATTTTTTTAAGCTCAGGACCGTGCCAATGCCTCCGGTGGAAATTTTCGCAAGGTGGGTCATATCTATCATCTTTTCAGGAGATGCAGAGCACCACACAAAGGGGTTTAACTGTCATATTCTTAGGAGAAAACACAACATGAAAAATACAAATGGATAATAGTTTTCTCTTCAGGGTTTTAAATATAATGTTAAAAAAGCCATATTTTTAAAGGTAATAAGGCAATCATGATCAAAATGCCTGCATCTTTAGCTCATTGGTTTTTTCTATACCTTGCTCTAATGTAAATGATAGTTTTATTTTTGCGGCTGATCTCCATTTAATATCAAATGCATCAATCTTCTATTCTTTCCATCTAAAATGTACTTAGTAATTGTTAATAGGACATTCAAAGGAAAAAGCAAAATGCCATTTGTCATTTATCTTTTCAGCACCAAACAAGAGACTGGAAACTGGGGGGGGGGAGGGGAGCGGGGAAAGATTATACAGAGCAACAGAGCACTGGCACTGGCCTCATTTACACTTCTGGTCTTTATACAATGGTTGCTTTACGATTACAGAGCCATGAATGTTTAAAAGAATTTGCCAACCACTTTTGAAATTCTTCCTCCAAAGCTACTTGCCAGTTTTCTTTCTAACACATATTGAAGTAAATAAGCCAGGTTCTTAATACAATTAAAAATTAAGAAGCATACCTTTTTGCTAGGAAAGCTAAGAAGCACATGCCTAAAAGATACCCACAAGCATTCCTATCATGGCAAAAAGAAGACATACTATCCACATTAAGCTAACGACAGAGAGCAGACATTTTCACAATATTTTCAGATAGATTCTTTTCCCCCTGTGGCAAATTTGTGTGGTCACAGAATCTTTCTTTCACCAGACTGATACTTAAGCTTCCATCTTTCTTTGTCTGCTATTTCTGCTCTGTCAAACCTAGTAATATCCATTTTATTGCTAAAGTCTTATAAAAAGAAACAGGTTACCCAAAAAGGAAACATTATGGTCTATCCCATTAAACACAGTAAAACTTTAAATCTCACATAAAAATAGGTCATCCAATTACATGGCAAAAATGACATTTTTTCATTGTCCAGTACACAATATATTTACAGGAAAATTACCAGAAACCTCTCAGCTGTATCAGATCTGAACCTTATATTTAGATGCAGTCATATATTACTGCTGATAATGTGATGCCAGTGAATAGATTGGAATTTTTCACTGTCCTTTATCAAGATAAATTGTTCTGTCAATAGCAAATGGCTGGCAAGTATTAACACTCTGCACACTATATGACTTTTCATTCCAAGCAAAAATTGTATTTAATGCTTTTGCACAAAATCTATGGCCGTGACTATCCCTATTACCTATTTAACTACCTTTTAAAAGGAGGATTTATTTCTGCAAATTAGGATCTGGGTAACAAGACGGTATCATGCATCATAAACTTTAAGTCAATACAAGGCAGGACACTTGCAGTTCAAATGGGGAAATACCTTTCTCTCATCACTTGGTCATCCAATAGCGTTACCAAGCTGTGGTGGGAGCAGCTGCTCAGAGCAGAACTTTATCTTGGCGTTCTTCCACCTACACCGCCACCGCGTCCCACAGTAGCCATTTGCTCATTGGCCTATTTCTTTCAATAGGTATTCCAGTAATTGGCTATTTCACACTTGTAAGGCTTGAACTGGCAGAGTGCAAAGGGCAGCCAATCAGCCTGTCAGGGTCCTGCATGCTGGTCATCCATCAATTATCATCTGCTATTACAAGAGTGAGCAAATGCTCTGAAACCTTGTTGGCTTGAATCAGCTTTGCTGTGAGCGTAATTTATTCCCAAACCATGTTAAGTTCCTATCTGAAGAATGAGGAGGTTGCTATGAAGTGAGTAACATGTTTGTTCGTTGGCACATGCTGGGTAGAGAGGCGGTGGGGGAGACATTGTTGATTATCAGGAAGATTGTAGCTTCTGCTGGGTTCTGTGGCCACCTGCTGTCCTACACTCCCTCCCTTTGCCAAGAAATACTCAAAAGCAGAAAAATAGAGTTTGTTTTATAAATTATGACTTCAAAGAAAAGAAAAGGTTCTGCCTACAGCAAACTGGAAAGGCTGGGCCCACTGCTGGTGTTTGTTACAAATTGTTCTGCATCTGCATTTATGATAGAAACACATCTGGAAGAAAATCAGGGTGAAAGCATTACAGCAGGTTACAAAGTTACAAGGATCATAACACTAATCCCTTTTTTGCTTTAACCCAACGGTCTGAGAGGCTCCACTAGCAATAAAGTCAGATCTGGTCTCTCACATCTCAACATTTTGTTCTGCACCTTTCCATGCCAGGCTTTGTAATTATCACTAATTTAAAAAGCAAAAACGCATACAAAATTTTTGCCCATCTTATTTCCTATTCACTAGATGTCACAATTCTAGGTAATATCATTTAGTATAAGGTGGCTGGGGTTTATTATTTACCAGCTTCTTGTACAAACAACACAGACAACTCCTTCCCAGATTGATGTGTCGTCCTGCTAATTTACAAAGTGGTTTCTTGTCTAGCAACTACTTACCTTGAGCAAAATAAATGATTTCAAAAAATTAAACAACTCCTTTATTATATGTGTTAATAAAATCCCAAGTACTTAAAATGGATGAGGAAAAAAATCACATATGTATTAAGAGCAAAGTGATTTATAAAGCTGCTAAGGATGTTCAAAAATCAATTCCAAACTTTGAGAGGACATGACTAAGGCTCTTAATAAATCTACCTCCAAATAGATCCAAGAGTTACGCACCCTTACTAGCTGAATAAATGAAGTGACACCAAAGCATATCTAATTGTAATACATCACAAGATAATCTGTCAAGCCCCAAGTGTTCAGGTCCTGTCACCCTTCTTCATCCATTATTTATATACAACCTTCACTGCCAGTGAAATCCCTGTGAAGTATAGCTTGGCATCCAAATGCAGGAGTTTTAGTCACTCAGCAGATACAGTCAGGAATCAAACCCATACAAACTCTCCAAAATAGCTGTTATTCTGCTGTAGAGTTCAGAAACGAACAAACACACAGAAGCCACAACTGTTCTGTGCTTTGCTTAATGGACTGAAGAGCTACCACCCCTGTGTCTTTACAGTGGACACTGTGGCATGCCCTGATGTCAAAGCGTGCTTTATATGCACTTCAAGAGGCTATCTGGGACCCCTCTAGCCTTTATTTCTTTATCCTATTTCAGACAGGAAGGCTTGCCTAGAAACACATCTCAGTGCTCTTAACAGCATCTGCTGTGGTAATAGGCAAGCAAACTAATGGAGCAGTGCAATATTTTTTACCCAAACTTGCCAAAGATGTGTGAAGGGCAAACAGTTGGACATATTTACATACATTCATGATCCAGAAAGTCTCAGTTCAGCAGCTGCTGCAGCAAAGGCAATTCTTCCCTGTTAGCCTGCTCCACCAGCACAGCTCTGCTTCACATCCTGCTGAGAGTGATGGGCCATTTGCAGGGGAAGCCTCCAGAGTGATAGCCTGGCTGGGGGTTTTTCGCCTACTCTCATTTCAGTAACTGAAGTCCCAAATTCTTAATTACCACTTTATTGCAGAAAAAACAGGGATTCCTCCCACTGTTCCTCTTCCCCCAAGGTGCACATAAGACATTTTTTAAATGCAAGAATAAAGATGCACAATCCCCGAATCTTCAGCAATTCAGCCAGGACCTCTGCTTAACTCACAAGGCTGCAATAATAACCACAATCTGTTTCATGCATGCAGCACTAGGAAATTAAAGGTCCTGTAAATTACATGGCTATATTCCTCCCACAGCCCAATTAAAGGCTTTATTATTTATCAATAAAGTACCAAATAAAAAAGGTATCCTCCAGATAAGGCAGCTGTTGCCATTTGGCTCTGGTGAGCCTTTATTTATATTCCATAAGTTTGCATCATGAAAGTTGCTGATAGGCCATGCATGTTATTACCAGGTGCCCCATGGAAACTGCTTGTGTCCCCAGGGCCAAGTCCTCAATAGCGCACGTCTTTTCCAGTACACATGCAGTCTATTCACATGCAGCATGATTCATGTTATTGCTTTCTGCCTTTGAAGCTCTGAAACCGCAGACACTGCCCGCCCCCCCCGCCTTTAACAAGCAGCACCAACCCCTGTACTGAGCTAGTACCTGCTCTGGCTGCCTCTCATTATGATGGCTGGTATGTCCAAGGGTGGCCAGAGACATCAGCAAGAGCTTTTTGTTGTATACTCAAAAATGAACAGGACCAGACCCCTGAGAAATACCTTCATCCTGCCGAGAGTTGCTGTTATGTACTCCTATGCCTAAAAGATTGGCTGCTGTTGTGTCTGATACCCACATTCTTCCCCAGCTTTCCAGCAGTAATTGTGTAGAGCTGAAGCTTCTCTCTTCTTCCTCATCACCCATTTGCATTGACTTAATTAAAACATTTCTTTTTTTTCATGTAAAGAACTATGGCTTATGGCCTTTTACTATGGCTGTATGTTTTCCTCCCTAGGAAATGGTAACAGCCCTCAGGAAGCAAGGCATTAAGACATCAGCACTGCACTCCCATGGCTTAATGTGCACAATTCTCTCCCCTTCCCCAGCTTTTTTAATTTCAGGCACTTTCTACTTCCTATTTGAGCTTCTGAGTGATACAAGTGTGCAATTAGTGAAAAAGGCATTAACATCTGCAAGGCACTCTTCAGACATCAAAAAAGTCAAGCTATGCAAGTTTGCTTGCTGTTTCTTGTAATCACAACATTAATTCCTTACTTTTGGGGAAAAATAAAATTCCTGTATTTCACTGATGATGGTAGAGCTAAAAATTAATTTAAGATGATAATACTACATGAAAATAAAAACCCTCCTCTGATTGAATTTCAAGGACTCTTCTGTTTAACTAGCTTCAAGAGTCCTTTTTTTGATCATAATAAAATTATTTGCCATATGGTTCAGATGCTTGTGATCCTCTCTCAATGAGAGGATTATGCATGAGATATAATGCCTACTGTAGCTGCAGCCAAGCACACAGCTGGCTCTGATAATGCCAACAAATGGCTTCATCTATCTCAATGTCACGTAGGAGCTGGTGCGATGTGAATCAGCCCAGAGTACAATTAAAATCTACATCATCTTGTGAGAAAGGTGATGGAGGTTCTGACATCAGAGCTGTGCCAGATTCATCCTCTTTCCATTGTAACAGAAGAAACATCTTGCCCCTTTCACCTTGTCACACTAACGATGTGCTTTGCACATCCCTTCCTGTGCACATTAAAGGTAGTAAATCAGGGAGACTCCTATTTAAAGGCTTTGCCTTTATCTGACATTCAGTAACGAGGACAATTTCTAAATTTAAGTGTATTTCTCGTTCCCCTCTCTGTGATGAGATAATGCCACTTGAAGTCTACAAGTGAAATATGCATAGAGGAGTTTATGATCCATGCGGTTGCAAATTGTGACAGTATGCAAGAATTTCCTTGTTTTACTTCCACAATATTTAGTCACACTAATAAAACCAGGCTTTCAAATCCACTTCTTCCACCAAACCAAATTTTATTGCAAAAAGTGACCATAATTCAGAGCAAACAAGCTTGATATCAAGACACTGATGAACCTCCTCTTTTAGGGCTTTAAAGCTAGTGGGAACTTGTGCAATTATTTTGTTTTATTGTTAGACTCATTAAAGGGAAAACCTACAAATATGTTTTATTAGCATTTTCAATGACTTAACGTAAACATAAGACATAATTACTTGTGTCTGGGTCTCAAATTTTATTACAAGACAGGGTTCCATTAAAATTTTTAAGCCTTCAGTTATCAGAAATATAAAAGCTTGTCTGGTGGAACATGGCAAGACACTAGCTAATGTTGTTTTCTCCTTTCTGTCAATTTAGCTGCATCAGTTTGCAAACGGTATTGCTAATCAATGCAATGTAGGCGCTGGAAAACGAAGATACGCAGTTTTACCCTCACTCGTGATCTTTACTGAGATGCAATCAAAATCTATTTAAAGATATTTAATCACACAACTATCTTCTACTATCTTCAACTATGTTCTGGTTAGGACTTAAGACAAAGTCCCAGTGCATGCCTCTGAATAACAATGATAAATGTATTTTTAAATGCTCTTGTTTTTTACTGAATAAGACAAAATGCATTTTATTTGGCTTTCCACTGCGTTACCCTATATTAATGTCATTTGTCATAATGGTGTTACACTATGATAAAACTGATAGGCAAGTATCAAAGCATTATCTTTTGCACCAACACCAAAAATCTAAATCTGGGAACATACTGCTGAGTCTCTCTCCATATGAGAACTAGCACCTCGTTGCTTTCTGTTAGGCAGCCAATGATAACAGGAAGTTTTGCCTACCCGCCAGCCTGCACATCTATAACAGCATTGCTCTATTAAGTTGATTTAGAAAAAATGACAGCAACATCCTCTTCCACAAGAGTTTACATGGTACAAGCTTTGGAGAAACATCCAGGTAACATAAAAATCTTCTGTTTAATACAGCAAAAATTACACAACTTTCAAATTAAAAAACCTAAATCAACTCAGAAGTTCTAAGGAATACTTAAGAGAGCAGATTGCTCTAAACTGAGCAATGCAACCCTTACAGTTGATGTAAAATTGCTCCCGGGGGAAAAAAAAAAAAAAAAAAAGAAAAGAAAATCCAAACAAAATTTTTACTGCACCTGCTAGGTCTGCTCATATCTAAACTTATTTAGCTACAGATAAATGAAACAAAAAGTTGGGTGGCAAGGCTTCATGCCGCATTGAATAAACATTTATTCTCTCAGACCTTACTCTTGGTTTTGTTTTTTTCCCTTCCCCAAAAAATAAGAGCTGGTAACTGCATAGCAATGCACTCATTTATAATTCAGGTATGGGCTCTTCACAACTGTACTAAAGAAACTTTGGTTTTGAAGATAAGACACCTGCAATTATATCCAAGTTTAGCTTCCCTCCTTTACTCGAGTAGATAAACACACAGTAGACTATGCTCAAGTTTGAAAATAAATTGCAAGAGCTCATGAAAGCAGCCACTCCAAAAGACAAATTGCCGTTTTCCATGCATCTTTGAATAGCTCTGAAATAAATAAGTCAAACTACAAAAAGTTAAAAAGCAGAGCAAGAATGCATAGTATCAGTAAAGGCGTTATATATCCTTCAAAATGGAAAAATACTCAAACCCTCCCATGAGGAGAAAATGCTATTGGAAACTATTCAAACACTTCCTCTACAGTCTGCAAAATTGTATAATGGCTACCCCAACTCAGCTTGAGAGTGATCTACCCACTTTTATATGCACTTCTGCAGAGCTCCCACAAATCCAGGAATTTAAGAAAATCTAACATCAAATCTTGAAAAATATGTATTCAAGTAATGTATTTGAAAAGACAGAAACTCTTAAAATAGTGGTTTGTGAAAGACTGTCTCTTGTGGGAGGAACCCCACGCTGAAGCAGGTGAAGAATGTGAGGGGTCCTCCCTGTGAGGAGGAAGAAGCATCAGAGCCAATGCGTGATGAACAGACTGCAGCCCCCATTCTCCATCCCCCTGTGCCACTGGTGGAGAGGAGGGAGAGAAACTGGCAGTGAAGTTGAGCCTGGAAGAAGGGAGGGGTGGGGAAAAGGTATTTAAAATTTAGTTTTTATTTCTTGTTATCCTATTCTGATTTGATTGCTAATAAATTAATCTAATTTTCCCAAGTTGAGTCTATCTTGCCTATGATGGTAATGGGTGAGTAATCTCTTCCTGTCTTTATCCTGACTCACGAGCCCTTTTTTTTTTTTTCTGTGTTTCTGTCTAGCTCAGGAGGCGAATGATAGAGAAGCTTTAGCGGGCACCTGGTGTCCAGCCAGCGTCAACCTGCCACAAGCCAAAATTCAGAATGTGACAGTATCTTCAAGTCATGATAAAATAGACTATTAATGATGCACTGAGACTACAGAGAAGAAAAAATGAGGATCACAAAAAGCTATTTAACATGTGATGTTCTATTTTTCTCATACTTGGCAAATCTTCCTTCCTGTGATATTTCCTGAACTTACTGGTCTAAGTAATTAAGGAGCAGCAAATTGTATGGAAAACACTTCTTATCTTAGCACACCAAGCAGTTTAATTCAGTTTCTGGTTAACTCACTTTCAAACATCCAAAATATTTTGCTGCAAGGTTTTACTAATGCTTCCACTGTTGATATACTCCACTTCTGCATGCTGCTGAGGTCCTCACCACCACATGAGCACCTAGATACAGACAGAAGCAAGGCGTACCACAAAAGCAAAATCCATTGAATAAAACATAGCATTTTAGGATTTTTTTTGTTGTTTAATATCATAATTCTCTTTAGCATGCAAAATATTTCTTCACAGATTATTTAGATAAAAATATCTATAGGTCTGGGTACTTAAAAGGTGCAAGAGGTTGGAATAGAAGAACGGGCATATGCTTAGGCATCCCCAAAACATGCTTCCCGTTTTAAAGATAGTATCAGAATCTCAAAGAGAATGAGAAATAAGAAAGATGGGAAAAAAAGGCAGTTTACTTTTGAGCTAGCTCAAATGCACCTTTGAGCTTTGGTATTTTCTATTCACCTTCTTCTATATCCATTTTTTATTTTCTCCAAACCAGCTGTCTATTCACAAAGCCAGAAATATATTACTTAATATAGTATCAGTATTCCTAGTATAGCACTGACAGATTAGATAAGGTTGTTGAAAAGCAAATGCATATATGCAAATTTTTTTATATTAAATGGAAACATCCCAAAATCTCAAATGATCCATGTGAAATTTTAATTATAACTTAGCAGCTGTTTCAGCTAATTGAAGGATATCAGAAAGGTGATTTTCTTCTCATTGTAATTGAAGAGTTAAGCCTAATTTACTGTTGTCAGAACAAGACTAAATACCAATCTGGTCTGCCTAATAATATAAAAAAGGTAAACAGGAGAACTCCAAGATAGACTTCAGAATGTTCCCTCCTACCTCAAAAAAAACCCCAACACACACATGCGTGTACCAATCCCATCCATTCCCATCCCTATTGAAAAAAAAGTAAACCAAACAAGTTTCCTTGTGATCTCTTCTGCCCTATCTTTTCTGGCAAGAAGATGCGCAGTGACCTTTAAAGCAAGCGAGCAACTCACTCTAATTCTGCTTTGCCACCCTTTATTAATTTTCCCTGGAAGCTGTTTCCATTCCTTTGACTTCACAGACTTATTGTTTAATATTGTGGCTATGCATAAAGGTAAACATATGTTGCATTCACTAATGTGCTATTATCTAGTTGTCACCAGTGAAAGAAAAATGCAATACAGAAACAATGCTGAAATACTTGTTTCTCTCTGACAACACAAGTCTTTTCTTCCTGTAATTTTGAGGGAAAATAGAGTGAAAAAAATCTGTGTTTGATCTCTATCTGAAATATATATTATAATATGCAGCATACTTTTAAAATTGTACATTAAATACAATGGTCTTCATAAAAAATACAGCCCTTCCAAATGTACCTGAACAAAAATCAGAAGCTATAAAGTTCAAAGATTTTGTTTTTTAAGGAACATACTGATTAACAGAGAACCTGTACAGATCATGAGAACTTTTCTACTCCATGTTTTTCCACCTCCCTTGCAACACAGATGCCATTATTGAAGACAAACGTGGAAAATTTACCCAGACATAAAACCTGGCTACCAGAGTCAGTAATATTCAGTGTGAAGTTAATTGCTGAAGTATGAGTTATTTCAACATTTACATATAAATATATATACACACACATACATATACATATATATACACATAAAATTACAGAAGTATATTATCTTCAACATAGTGTACAAAACATCAAAGAATTCCGAAGTGGAATTTTGCTCCTATCCAGGTATAGGAGCAAAAGTGGTGAGAGATTAGTGAAACAGTGCAACCTGGGAGCAGTATTTCCCTGCAGAAAAGGGCATCTGTATATTTTATCCACATTTGCACCACACCCAACACTCTGCATGGCTCATGTGCAATCAGCATCAGACCCTAGCAAAAAGGAGAATAACAAGCAGCCCCGCTATGCCAGATGTCGACAATAGATCAGGAATTTAACTGAAAAATGTGAAAATCGTCATAAAATGGTTTGAGTTCAAAAGGACCTTAAAGGTCACATAGTTCCAACTCCCACGACACCTTCCATTAGATTAAATGATCAAATTGCTCAAATCTCCATCCAGCCTGGTCTGGAACACTTATAGGGAATTTTCATAGGTGTTTGATCCACCATGAGGATCAAGAAAGTGCCAGTTCAATATGGAAGGCATTTTGGATGTCTTTAACAAAGGCTAGTGCTGATGGGAATGAAGAAAGGCCAAACAATCTCAGATTTGAGCAGAACCTAAGCTGAGTACAGCACTGTGGGCTGAGTATGATCTATAGCCAGAGAGTTGCTGTTCTCAGTTCTGTTTATTACGGCTATTTTAAATAAATGCAAACAAAATACAGAGAGACAATCACATTCTGAAAGTACTAGAGAGAAGTTTGCAGTGAGCATGCTTTCTGCATTTTGCTGTGCAAGAACCTTTATACATCAACTCCAGTGGCACTCTAAGCACTAACCACTCTGCCTTTATGGTCAATTAATGAGACTTAATCCAGCCATAAGCAGAATATTTCAAACAACTAGATTGTGCTGGGATTCCCCTGCCGCCTTGTGCTTCTGCTGACCTTGACAAATCTCTTGGTTCTCCTCCATACGACATAATTTCCCACATCTTTCTAAATGACCAAAAAGAGACAACACACAGCAAAAACTTAATGAGGAGTTATAAAAGTGTGCTTGAAAATCACTTCTGACTAATTATTTTCAAAGAAGAGAATAAAAAAAATTGCGATTTTATTCTCTCTAGAATATTACAGAGATAAATTGTACACATTCTATTTTGGCTGCTGTGCCCCCTGTACAAAGCAGGGCTTAATTCCCAGGTCAGTGGGAACAGCTAAAGATATTACTCCGCCTTTGTTCCACTGCTTTCTCACTCATTCATTTGTGCTTAGCCCTCTACCCAGAAATTGTGTAAAATCTTAATGCATATTTATCTCAGGAACATTTACAGAAATATTTACCTTTACAGGTATCATCCCATTGGCTAACTTCCCCAGATACGAAGCTACTAGAATAAAACTATTTTACTACTCATCTTTCTCTGTCCTGTCAAAAGTACATTTAACACAATCTACGTGATGAATGTGGCCTCATGAGAAGTGGGAGGGAAAATTAATGTGGGGGGTCTGACAATGAAAAGATCGTTTGTCATTACTGAGCTGAGCTGTGCCAGCAAATGACTGTATTGTTAGACCCCAGTGGCTACCCATTTTCTGCCCCTTCCTTTAGCAAACTCCTCCTTCCTAAAGCTCCAGTTTGCTCTGAATGAAGGTTATTAGCAATACTAACTAGCCAGAGTGGGGAGCTTGGATGCAGCGGGGGTGGGACATGAATTTGTAAGAACTAATTTGTCTAATGTTCAGTAACAAAGGCAAAGCGTCTGTGCTGTGAATTAATACAGCATCAATCACTGACTAACTGCTTCAGCACATGCAATGAGAATATTCCCAGGCCAACCCCATGGTCTGCACAGACAGCTGGGGAGATAATACTCTGAATTGAATTTTTATTTTAATGCACCTCCCATCTTCAAAGCAAGGAAGAACCTAGGGAGACTGTCTTTGGTATATATGCATGTATGTATGTGTGTGTGTGTTCTTTTTATATATATTTATATATATATTTAATATATGTATATACACACCCACGTGCTTAACAGCTTTTCGGAAAAATCTTACAATTAAAGTATTTATTTTGAAAAAAAACACCTTGTAGCTAAAAGTATGTTGAGCTGATTGTAAGGTTCCCAGTTGAATGGGCCTTTTCTTTCAATTTTCTGCAAGTTGTTCCACCTTCTCTCCAGTAGATGCTTTTAATCATGTAGTTAGATCATCTTATTACAATTTTAGTTTGTATAAAAACAAAGAATACCTGAATAACATCCAGAAGAGGGTTGGGTTTTGGGTTTATTTCCTCTCCTTTATTTACTGGTCACATTAAGGGGAGACACAGAAACATTTTAATACCTTTACATTACATGTAGTCACACTTGAAAAACACGTCCACTTGCATTTCTTTAAGAAGGGTGTTTACTATTTCCATAGTAACATCCTTCCATTGTTTTCAGCAGAAAGAGCAAATACATTTTTTGATATTAAAAAAATTTAAAAATCACTGCCCATCAAAAATGCAAGTAATTGAGAATCACCTGGAACAATGAGTGGGTGCACTGCACTGCCACCTTTGGAAAGAATGAATTTTCTGTATAAAAAGATTTATCAAGGAATGTTTAGGAGTGACAGAGAAGCCCAAAGAAAAAAAAACAACATAAAATAACAAAGAATTAAGGAGAAGTAGAAGGCAGACCTCTATTACAAAGGTAAACATGAATGTGTTCACTGAACTCTGCATACTGATTGCATGCTCCAGCAGAACACACCCAGACTACTTGATCTACAGCCCTCCCAACTTCACAAGGCTGTAGTGAAGTAATGAAGATATTTTATTCCTTCCCAAGTCAGACATGCTAAAGAATGAGAAGTGTTGCAGGTCATTACCAAAGCACTCATCACCCTCCCACCACTGCCTATTTATGTTATTACTCTGCTAAATATTTTGCTGTCTTCAGCAGTGTATGATTGCCTTAGAGACATCTAAAATGCCTCCTAGATCAAACCATAGGCTTTCAAGGGTGAAGGGTATGCTGCACTACAGTCTAAATGCCTAATCTACAGACTTCACTCATTTTGTAATGCATACGCTGTTAGGCACAGGTCTCAAGTAACACATGAAAAACCCAAACAACCCAGCCCAAATTGGAAATCTGTGAATTCAAGGCAAGTTTAGGACCATACTATCCTCTTTGCCAGACAGGTCCCTCACTGTCACAACTCTGTCTCTAAGCCACTGTGACACTGGGGAAACAACAGGGGGAAGCAAACTGTGGCCTATGGTACCGGGCTTGTGTGGCCAGGTTTTGGTAGTGGGGCACTAGAGGGGTGGCTTCTGTGAGAAGCTGCCAGAAGCTTCCCCCATGTCCAGTAGAGACAAGGCCAGCTGGCTTCAGGATGGACCCATCCGTGGCCAAGGCCAAACCAACCAGGAATGACAGTAACACCTCTGTGATAACATATTTAAGAAGGCAAAAAAATAAAATATTGCACAGATAAAATTGCAGGCAGAGAAGAAGAGAGTGAGAACATGTGAACAGCAATGCAAACACCAGGGTCAGTGCAGAAGGAGGGACAGGAGGTGCTCCAGGCACTGGAGCTGAGGTTCCCCTGCAGCCTGTGGTGCAAACCATGGTGAGGTGGCTGTGCCCCTGCAGCCCAGGGAGAATCACGGGGTTGCAGAGATCCATCTGCAGTCCAGGGAGGAGACCCACACCGAAGCAGGTGGATGTGTGAAGGAGGCTGTGACCCTGTGAGAGGCCCATGCTGGTGCAGGGTTCTAGTAGGGACCTGGTGAACTGTTGGGAGAAGAGCCCATGCTGGGGCAGATTTTCCTGGTAGGACTTGTGGCCCTGTGGGCTTAGTGTAACCTCATGGAAAGGCCAAGGTTTGTTTTCCTGTGAGCAAGAGACACTGGAATGAAATGCAACTACATTTTCATTTAAACTCATGTACATTTATCAGAACAAAAAAACATATATGTGTGTATAGGTTTGGTCACAGCATTCTGATGAAGCAGGACACCACCATATTGGTTAAACTGAACACACAGAAGAAAAAAATTAATTTATATTATTTAACTGTGGAGCAATAATTTACAAGATCAACTGAGAACTATTTAACATGTACCTGACATGTCCCTTTACCATTTGCATGTCACATAAAAACCATTTTTGATAAATTTTATACATATAAAGTATTAAGCTTTAAACTGGATTATGTACATACACACTATTTTTATTGATGGAAAAAGTAGATCCTATAGATCCAATCTGAATTGACAGAGAACATAAGCCCCTTTTACTCAAGATGTACAATAAGCAGTCCATAGCATCAGTCCAGGATGAGTCCTAGGAAGGAACTGTGATTCAAATATAGAATTCTTTCCATTACTGTGATGGCAGAAGGAAGTAATTTATTGCAACTAAATAGAGACTGCAGTGTATTTCCCTTTTCTTCTAGTAGCTGGCGGGTTGAAACAGGTGCAGAGGATAAAGGCTGCATATGACAAGAGTCCCTCTTCTTCTGCCCAGCTGGAAGGAGAGCTACACACAGCCTCTCTCAGCCCAGACTTCAATTCCCAGGACAAGAAAAAGGGATAGAAAGATTCTGTCTTCTTGGTCCTACCAAATTGCGTCCCTGGAGCTCTTTTGTAATTTGGTTCCTGATGCAAAAAAAAAATCAAATAAATACCAATGACTCAGAGGGAAGGCTCTGAATCACATACTGAAGGCCTTCCTCTCTTTATGTGTCTTACTTTGTTTTATAGTAAAAATATAAATT
>JAWWMO010000043.1:27929452-27987052 GCA_035047845.1 Dendrocincla fuliginosa | reverse complement strand
CGACGCTCTTCCGATCTGTGTTGTTAGGCTCTCCCAGGACCATGCATATAATCAAATAAACAGTTAACATTATTTTAAAGATATTTTATTAGTTGGAATAGAAAATATTCTAAATAATATCCCTCTAAATTTTTTCTTTCTCAATTTTTTTAATTCCTGATTCTTTTTCCTCACACATGGCTAGCTCCTTCAGTTTACATTGTACTTGTTTAAGTTGAATTAAGGTTAGCAAGAGTAGGCCTAACAGATTTACCAGGTTGTTCTGTTGCCATAAGATTCAATGATCAAGTGCTTCAAAAAAGAATATTTTAAAATTTCTATTAAAAACATACAAAATTAAGACTTACCAGACCAATTTGAAAGCCAAGCTTCCAAACCGCAAACGTCTGGTGATATTAACACCAGAAATAGTTTAGGGGAAATAAAATGGCTCTAGACTGTATTTTTTACATGTTGGCATCAGTGTTCAGATTGCCCAACGATTCAACTAATCTTTTTAATGACACCTTGCAACAGGCAATTGTAAAGGTGATCCCGCTGTTGCAGTAATAGGCAATCTGACTCCTGTTTGATATGGTGGCTATTTTCTGAACCATCATTATATCTGTAAGGGTATCAGTTTTGAAACTGGCAGTCTATTGCTACAGATGACCTGTTTCAAACATGATACATATCATTTTCTCATGCTCATCAGATTTGCATCTCTATTTTCTTCTTATGCATTTTTCTTTTGCATCTCGAAGTGACCTTGTACATTAGTGCTATTCAGCATGGCAGAGCTTCACATTAAAGCATCAGTATTTGTGGATGTGTGGATTTGCCATGCAGTTCCATCTTTGAATAAAATATGCCAGTATTTTACTAAAATAAGTTCCACCACTGTAAATAAACACCAAGAGCAATACTTTTCCATACAGCATTCCTTTTATTTTCCAGAACCCCACTTCTTAAAACCAGCAATTGACTGATTACTTAGCAACCTCACCGAGTGTGATAGAGTCACGCTGTGATAATGGAACTATCAATGCTGTTATAAGGTACTTACACTTTGTAGATAGCTGTTTCAAATGGAACAACATTCCCTTCCAGCCCAATGCTTCTCTGCAAAGCTGGAAGGCCTGGTAAAAACTGAATACATACCTTTAAAAAGAGTAAGTTAAGAAGAGATATCACTGACCACTGATCTTTCAGGCTACATTGGATGTTGCTGATGCTACTTTTTTTTCCCATTCTATTTT
Source organism: Dendrocincla fuliginosa (assembly GCA_035047845.1). Lineage (NCBI taxonomy): Eukaryota > Metazoa > Chordata > Aves > Passeriformes > Dendrocolaptidae > Dendrocincla > Dendrocincla fuliginosa. Next base: position 27,985,814 of record JAWWMO010000043.1, on the reverse strand, counting down.
CTCATTTAACACTAAGTTTTAAACTTACCTTCTGTGAAGAAAGGCAAAGTAATAAACATCTTTAATGTATTTTCCTACTTATATTACTTTGCAGTAATAATGTCAATATAACTAATACTTATTAAGTGACCATGTTCTATGCTATTGGCATATCACACAGATTAGGATTTTTATGTAGAGGTATTTCACACAGTAGACCAGCCAGTCTACATCATGATGACATAATTTGTATCACAAAGGTACTTATTTAGTTGTAAAACATTGTGACAAAAGGGCAGCATTTACAAAAGCATACGAACAGCAGTTACATCTAAGACCCAGCCTCAAAGTCTCTATCTGAAATATACCCCAAAAATCTCACTCCTAACAAACGAGCCAAATGAAAACAAACAAAAACAACACCAACAACCCTGCATGCACACACCCCCACCAAAAAAACCAAACACAAAACCCAGACCCATATCTCCTCCGCATTGTAAGAAGTATGGATGGCTTAGCTCAGATCCAAATAAATGTAGTCTTTTCATTCCCAAACAGTGGAGAATTCACCATGCCTGCTTGGAAGAAGCCCTATTCATGAACGAGATGGTCTGTGAAAATGCTAGTTGACATAGGCCAAAGTTGTGCCCTACAGCAATGAAGTCATATGTAGTGAAGTTATGTATAGTAGTCAAAAATAAATCACAGCACAGTGCTCAGGCCGTAGCCCTGTTTTCTTCACTAATAAAATCATAGTGGGGTTCACTAAAGTCTTACAGAGTTTTAAAGTTCCTTGACACATAAATAAATAAACAGGCATTGCAGATGCACCTACCTGCATCTCTTGGTACCAAGGCATCATTAAACACCTGTCCTAAACACCTTCATTCCTCCAGTGTACCCTTTATCATTTAGGTGCCTAAATAAGCAACATAGTCAGCTAGAGTTCCTAGCTAGTCTATGGCGAGACACAGGAATTCCTGGAGATTATTTTGTCTTTACCTCAAATACAATGCTCTGACAAAGATGGCTGTTGCCTTAGAGTCTTGATACAAAGCCTAGTTTAAACACACTTCAAAACAATAATATCTCAATTTGGCTTGTAAAGCCACGCAGAAGGAGCCATGGCTCAACAGAACTTAAACTTAGTTGAAATCTTGATTTGTAGGCCATTTTACCATGGTAGCAATTCACAGTGCATCTGAATAAAGCATCTTCAAGAGACCATAATACTTTTTTTTCTTTTAAATGCCTTCACACTCCACGTTCAAAATACTAGATTAGTGATACAAAAGAAGAAAAAAAATCAACATACATGCACAGACTGTTTCTTGCCAGAAAAAAGGAAAGAAAGAGGGGGAGGGAAGGGGAGGGAGGGACGGAGGGAGGCAGGTTAGTAAAGTAGACGTTCTCAGGTTGGTCAGGCCTGATATTGGCCACTGTACAGGATACAATGAAACAATTGAAGTTCACTGAGAATTTACAGAGAACTAAGAACTTTGAGATGGAAGGTCAAACACAGCCCTTGTCCTTACAAACTGAAAAAACAGTTGCTCTAATTTCAATAACTGGAAAGATGCTGAAATAAATTATTAAGCAATTTTTGAAGATTTTAAGGATAATAATGTGATTGGGAACAGACAGCATGGGTTTTCCAAGCAGAAATTAGTCAGGCCAATCTCATTTCCTTCTCTGACAGAGCAACTGCTCTAATGGATAAGGGATACGCAGTAGATATGATATAGACTGACTTCAGTAAAGCTGTTGATGATGTCACATGCAACATTCCCAGAAGAAAAAGAGGGAAGTATCATCAAGACTTAAATGCACACAATTTAAAGGATAGTTATCAGCCATTCTCTATGAAGCTAAGAAAAGATATCAAGAAGATATGCAAGGACTTGTTTCAGGTCCTGAAAAACATGCCATGTCCATGAATGGCTTAGATGACAATAGTTTGTATGTGTATAAACCCTACAGATGTTAGTGAGACAACAAATTTTTTGCAATTTTTCAGGTTTTTTTAACAACTTTAAAAAATCAGAACTACCTTGAATTGGATGATGTACATGCACACAAATATATTGAGAACACCTGACTAGACATCAACAGTACAAAATGTCTGGGATGATAGCCTTTTACCAGAAAAACAAGAGAGACAAAACCAGCCTTCCAATATGTGAAATTACTATTGCAACGTGACCATTTGTTGTTTTCTGTGTTCACTGAGCATAGAATAAGTTGCAATCATCTTAATCTGCTCTACGAGAGGGGACTGGGGGAAAAAAACCTCAAAACACAAACCCATAGCTATAATAGCAACTCTTTCTAACACTTATTAGTCCATATTCCCAGATTGGGAAAATATCAGCACAGGAGGTTTTACAGACTCCTTAGTACCTGTCAAAGATGGTGATGTGTGTCACCCTACTTTAGAACAGAGACTTGAACGAGAGAAAGTCTTGAAGCCTCTTCCGAGTGTTCAAACCCTAATATCTCACAAAAGTAAGAACTGTGTCATTTATTTATGGCTGCTCTTAGGCTAGGCTTTCATTTACATCAGATATGCATAATCATCATCATATTTATTTATTTGTTTGTTTGTTTTCTTCCCCACAAGCCAGTAAAAAACAAGTAGGAGAAAAGAACTCATATTTTTATATGCATCTTCAAGTTACTGCTAATTCAGTATTTGATTTTAGCAGTAGAGGGTAACTGTTAAGGCACAAGAAAACACCAGAAAGCAGAGTAGTATCTCATTAAATCTAGCTGCATGATAGTGATTTATGGGTTTGTCTGCATTATGAAGTAATGAACAGACTTGACTGCAGGATCAAGGAAAATACACAAAAATCCTTCAATAGTGAATAAGTATAAAGTCAGCAAGGAAATTAAATGAAGCTTGCAGCATTTCTCTATTCACCTTACATTTAAACAAAAGGCTTTCATTTTATGCTTATCAGATTGGAGCTTCTAGAAGGAACTCTTCTGTAAAATTTATGGGAAAGCTTATGGCAAAATGTTCATATGCTGCACCGTGGGTTTTTTTTTCTTTTCAGATGAAAATATCTATGTTAACTTCCTGCACTCAGATAATAAATATGTTGACAGTAGAACATTAAGGTGTTTATCTGTTCTGTGATGGATAGAACCATACTCTGAACAAACAGCTTGGGAGTCTGACCTTGTGCTAGCCTTATGTGAAGAGCAGCAGCTCACCTGCCAGAGGAACATTCTTCACAGGGAACCAGGGAGAGGGCTTTTCCCTTTCGAAGTAGTTTTAAAATGGAATATTGATACATACCGAAAAACAAGGAACTGAGGGAAAGGATTTCCTACAGTTACGACATCTACCACAATATCCCACTACTTTCTGACTTAGCTGAAATTGGACAATAAATCAATAAACCTCTAGTTGATTGTTACCTTCAGTGAAATATGATGAAACATAATTTAGAAGGTAATTTTAAGGAGTAATTCTCTGGAGCTTTTATAACACACATTTGAGGTTTATTTTCTTTTTCCCCATGAAAAATGTTTCAAATCTGTTGTACAAAATTGGGAAAGTTTTCATCCAAACAACCTGCCTTTGTCCCTCTCTTACCCTGCTTCTTTTTTCAGTCATACCAATATTATTTCAGGGTACTGTTCTCAGATTTGAAGTCATACTGATTTTCACCAGAGAGATTATAGCACAGACAATAATGTTGTTCATACATGCAGCTCAGCTAGGTCCTGCCTCCAACATGCTCTTCATGAGCACATCTCTGTACCCACGTTTCATCCATCAAAACAGACACTGTATTCTGAAATTGAACTCACAGCAAAAAACTCCTGACTTCCTTTCTTAACAAAGTAAGAAAAAAATATATTGTATTTTAAAGTGCAGCTCATTCTATTTCAATGTTTTAAGGGTTTTGTCATACAATTTCACGGGCTGCCTCCTGGAAAACAAATCAGGTTAACATTTTAAACACAATTACTGGAAGTGCACTTCTATTGCATGAGTGAGTCCCATCACCTCCTTCAGTGATACAAGCAGATAGGTAAATTTTATATTTACATTTCAAATGTGTCCCATAGTATTTCAAAATTACATTCCATGGTCACTGTCAAATAAGATTATCTTCATAAAGAGTAAAACACAACACAAAAATGAGAATATAGATCAGCAGACAGATAGTTCAAATACTTAAAATCCAGCTGAGTCCTCTGCCATACTCGCATATAACTTTAAGTATGTGTACAGTGTAATGCCATCTTCACTTTCTTTAATTTTTTTGTTAAACTTTGCAAATGACTTGGCCTGACCCAACATCATATAATATTTGATAATACTCCCAAAAGATAATCTAGATCTAATAGAGATTCATGATGTCACTTTGTGTATAGCTATAGTCAACAAGAGATGACCTTTCAGTACCATACATTCTTAAGAATATAATTAGACTAATCAAGCAATCTCTAGACTGACTTGGTTAAGTACTTAGCAGGGTATTAGCAAGAGCTGAACTCAATTCAAGCTTCAGTTGCCTAAATTAATAGAGTTTGAAAGCTTTCATTTGATGTGATAGTAAGAAGAGAGCAGAAGTAGAGACCTAATAAAACAACAATCAGCTGTCTGCTGTCTTAGTAGAGAATATTACAAGATAGTAAAAGAGTGGAAAACAACATTAATGATACAGAAAACCAACTGTGATTAAGAAATGAAGGGCTTCCTTTATATGCACTGACAGGTGTGATGCTGGTAATTCATTAACACTCAAATATGTAGGAATAATTATACAGGTAATTTTGATCATTTTCCACAATGCACCATGGCTTTATAATATTTGAAAATACTACACATACAGAACTACAGACTGATGTACAGTCAAACCCTTAAAAACTAATCCTTGAAGTATGCACATTTTCTGTTAAGCTACCAATCTGAATTTACAGTAATCCACAGCCGTATTCCAGAGACCGGGTGGCCAACATTTCCATGGACAGGCATAATTCTGAATTTCACATTAAATTCAGTGAGCACAACTGCGTCTACAAGTGAAGTGACACAAAAAACAACGTCAAACAAGATGATGATCTTCAAAAAGCTGCTGTGATCCTGAGACACTTTGCTTCACATACTCAATATCACTGGCCACCTTTGTTCTATGTTATCAGACAGAATTAATAGAATAAAGATGTGGGTCAATCCACAAGGTCAGTGTTGCTTTGTGAAAAAATTCATAAAAAAGAAATAAATTTCTTCTGCATTCTTTTCAGACTTACCATCCTGATCACTTTAATGTTTTATGAAGCAACTGTAAGAAGGTATTAACATTCTTATATATGTAATGTAATGTCAATTTAACCAAAAGGTATGTCTTAACTGTCTCTGGAGTTCCAAAACAGTTCAACTAAACAAGGGCAAAATTTGGAGGTTGTTCATATTTTGACTGAAAACAGGCTAATATTTAGTATTTTATGTACCAAAGTGTTTTTTTTATGAGTTTTAAGGTTAATAAGGAACTTGAGTAAGAACAAAAAGAAATAGAAAGAACAGAAGATTAGAAAAACTGAAGCTGCACTGTCTTTCACTGTATGACAGTAAGTTTGATGCCATATTGGGTGTATTGGGTTTGTGTGGCCAGGTTTTGGTAGCAGGGAGCTATAGGGATGGCTTTTGTGAGAAGCTGCCAGAAGCTTCCCCCACGTCCAGCAGCACCAATGCCAGCCAGCTCCAAGACAGATGTGCCATTGGTGATGGCCAAACCAATCAGCAATGGTAGTGGTGCCTCTCAGAGCATATTTATGAAGGAAAAAAAGTTATTGAGCAGAAGTAATTGTGGCCAGAGCAGAGAGGAGAGAGAGAATATGCGAGAGGAACAGCTATGCAGACACCAAGATCGGTGCAGCAGGAGGGGGAGGAGGTGCCAGAGCTGATTCCCCTGCAGGCTTTGCCCCTGCAGTCCATAGAAGTCGACAGGAGTGCAGAGATCTACCTGCAGCCCATGGAGAAGACCCACGCCGGAGCAGGTGGATGCCTGAGAGAAGGCTGTGGCCTGTGGGAACTCCGTGCTGGAGCAAGCTCCCAGCAGGCCCTGTGGCCCCATGGAGATTGAAGCCCACACTGGAAGAGGTTTTCCTGGTAGGACTTGTGACCCTGTGGGAGACCCTTTCTGGAGCAGCCTGTTACTGAAGGACCACACTCCATGGAAAGGGACCCATGGAACAGCTCACAAAGAACTGTAGCCCTGGGGAAGGACTCACAGCAGAGAAGTTTATAGAGGACTGTCTCCTATAGGCAGGACCCCACAGTGGAGCAGGGGAAGGACTCCTCTCCCTGAAGAGGAAGCAGTGGCAGAAACAATATATAACTGTTACATGACTGTAACACCCATTCCCTGTTTCCTTGGGCCTCCTAGAAGGAGGGAGAGGTGGGGGAAAGGTAATTTTAATGTTTGCTTTACTCTTCATTATCTTGCTCTGATTTTGATTGATAATATATTCAATTAATTTCCCCAAGTCGAGTCTGTTTTGTCTCTGACAGTAATCGGTGAGTGATCTCTTCAAGTCCTCATCATAACCCACGAGATTTTAGCTGTCTTTTCTCTTCCCTATCCAGCTGTGGAAGGGAGTGATAGAGTAGTAGCAGTGGGTACCTGGCATCCAGCCACAGTCAAATCACCACAAGTGGTCAGTAAGTTCCAAAGTGATCTTTTCATGAAAACATAAGAAATCTCCCCTTTGTTGTGAATTTCTTGATCCAAAAAATTTACATAGTACACAACAGTGAAAAAGTCCAATCTAGCCAAGCAGCAGCACATAAAATAAAAGTGCTAAGTTTTATCTGCCTAATCAGTGAAACTGCAAATATAAGCTGAAAGCACATCATGTAGTGATTTCTCAAGGCACCCAGGGACCAGTTTCCAAATTAAACATGACCAGATGGAAAAACAAACTACTTCAAATACAGAGCAAAATGTTCTGGTTTAGGAAGGTTTTACCTGCACACAAGGTTTTACCTACACACAAGCTTTTACCTGTTTAAATAAACACATTCAGCTATACCACTGTAAATCCACATTCAGCATCCTGTGTTTTACCTACCACTGTGAATATGATTACCTTTTGGATCTTGGGGGGAAAGGGGGCATTAGGTGGTCAGTAGTTTTTTAGATACTGAAAATATCTTCTGAAATTAAGGTATGGGCTTATGGGGATTCTTAATAGGTTCTGGATAGTTTTTTATTGCCTTCCCCTCCTGTTCCCTCATATTCTTAATACGGCATCTGGCTAAAGGAATCTTTCTATGGGGTCATTCTCAAAGAAATCATAATGATCACTGTGAAAAACAAGAGCCTATTGATGTTTTCCCTGAGGTAAATAAATACTGCATATTAAGTGTGTATAATAGATTTTTATTTAAATTAAAGTTTTTCTAGAGCTCCTATTCCAGTTAGAGAACAATTTCAATTCCAGAACATCACTAGAAACTGATTGCTGGCATTGGAAACTAGTGAAACAGGTTAAGTCCCCATTCATTCATCTGCCTGGTACATACACTGCCTACATGAGGCATAATTAACTAGGAATGGTATTAGGCCAGCCAAGTGTACATATATGAAAAGGAGATTGTTTTTAAAGAGGTCAGTGGTGGGTCACAACAAACAGCTCAACGATTAAAGGAAGATACATTTGCTAATATAATATCAACCCATTGTTCTGCACAGCTTTCCGACTCAGTACATCATTAGAAACCTATACTATCTAATACATTGTGCATTACAATCTGGAGATGGAAAACATAAATTATGCAAGATATCAATAAATAAGAGCTCCTAAATGGTCTTTGACAATAAAAACTGCTGACCTTATGCATGCCTGAGTTGCAAATCCAACAGAGCAATAATCAGATAAATATTGCTAATAGTTACAGTTTGAAAAGAAAAAAATAAAAGTGCCAGAGACCGTGACCTTCAAAAGTATGCATGATTTTTATTCTTTACATTCCCAGAAATCGTCTACATGGTTATTTGGTTTAGCCCTTTGGAGCTGAAACTTGGGTGTGCAAAGCTTCTCCTCCCAAGATCTTTCAAGACAAAGAATGTGTCCTCATCATTGCACAGAAGAGGTGGGCACTTAAGGCTTTGGCTACCTTGCAGAATTGAACCATTTGAACTAAATTGGTTTTGCTGAACCAGGCTAAACAAAAATGGCCACATTTTTCATACGGACATTATTAATAGATTCACTGATTGACATCTCCCTGTCCATGCTGAACACTGTTGAAAGAGATTTTTTTGTTAGGTGTCTAACTTTGAACTCCTGCCACAATGAGTACAACTTCAACAACAACTGCAATACTGGCAATACTAAAATGTCATGAGAGATCAAGTAAGCTCCTAACAGAAGAATGGGTTGGATAATAAGGTGACAGAGAAGAGTAAACATAAGAGCAAGTTAAACCCTTTCAGCAGCCTACATCCATATTGGAACCAAGACCAGACAGGACCAAATGATTTAGAATGAATGGCTCTTACACTTGTAGTAAGCACTATGGTATAGTCTTTTTTTTTTTTTTTTCCCCACATGAAAACATAAAGAAGTCTTACATGAAAAGGCACTATAGAGAACAGTACATTTCTCTAACATAAACAATAGTCAAAGTGATATTTTTTGATGGATACAGGAAATGAAGACAAATCTAGTCCATATTTGTCATGTGTCTTAAGAGAAAAATTGTCCTTTTTCTAACAATGCTTTCTGATATTCTTCATTTCAAAATCCCCACATTGTGTAAACTACAAAGAATGAATCCCTTGGGCACAGAGTTTTTAAACATACATATCCAGAAATTTAGGTGAAAATACTCTGGCTTTTTTAGCCAAAGAAACTTCTATTATGAAAACACAAAATAAACAGTAATACTCCATCACTAAGGGTCTCACATTACAAAAAGCTTTAAGAAACTCCTGTTACCCCCTACTTACACACAATTCTAGTTGTGACTGTTGAGTCATTGTGTTTTCATAAAGGCAATGCTGCTGGAGTTTGGAGAACTCAGACCAAGAGAATACACAGAAACTGGAATTAGGGAGGGAAAAGGAAGGATACATTTGGCTGAAGAAATTAATTCCAAAGCCAAAGGGAAGCTTTTTTTTTTTTTCCAATATGATACAGTTATGAATCTTGAAATAATTCTGAAGACTTTAAAAGCGGTTTTACCAAGAGAAATGGAAGAACAGAAGTTTTTAAGTCTTGGAGTTGAAAGGGGACTGGGAGCAATTAATGACCCTTTACAGGAACTGTTAAGCAACATGTGAAGAATTATAATAGTGAGCATATAAAGATACTGTTATTATTATTTCTTTTTCCAGAAAACTCCATCTGCACAGGAATCCAGAAAACTTCAAAGCTGAAATTGACTTTAATGTTTTTGCCTGCAGGTCAACCTTCTTTTAACTATCAGCCAGAAACCATCAGGTGTTACAAGTCACTTCAGAGTGAAATCCAAATATACATACTCCAGTTGCGTAGTGATTTAATTTGCTTGCCTTCATAAATACGCTGAATACATCAGCAAGAAAATGAGGCAGTAAACTAACAACACACGCATCATTTAAAAAAATTACTCAAGTCTTTTTGTCATATTCAGAGTCTGAACCCAAAATATTGTAACATGAATTTCAAGAACCATTTTGGATCTCAGGGAGCCATTTCTCTCTACCATCATTACCACCTAGATTCATTGACTATAAACTATCCGTAGGCTTGCAGATAAAACAGACTAAGTGTTAAAGTATTAGCAAATTTGCACATAAAATAGGATAAATCTTTAAAGAGCTATTTGTAAATATCATGGAAAGATCAGCCACCAATGTAGTCTTGCAACTGTGCATGTAATTTGGGAAGCAGTACACTAACTTTCTATTTGAAAAGTTTGACTCCGATTATATATTGCTATACAGAATATTTTGCAAGATCCTGCTGAAGATTTAGAAGTGTTTAGGAATTAGGAAATATTTCTTGCACTCATCTTTATTCCTATCAGTCTACTCCAGGGCAAATCCAGTATTTATGAAAGAATGCTGTTGTGACATTGTGCTACATATCTTTACTTTTGCATTTGTGTTTTACAGTTTCAGGTACTTTTTATCATAGAAACAGTCATATCGGGTAATTTGTATGGAAAGCTTAAGCTTTCAAGGCAGGTAGGGGGCTAGGAGGTTATAAAAGAAACAACTCTGACCAGAGGAAAATAAATAGCAGGAAGTCAGAAGTGGGGATTTGTCATCGTCAGAGCACAGATTTACATCTAGGCTGAGAAAGGTAAGTTGCAAGGCAGATTTTGTAGGCAGATGAATTTCTCTATTCATCATTCTTGTTCTGTTCTGAAATTATTCTGTAACTCATTTCAGTAGTGCCTATAGATAAAATTATTTCCATAAAATTACTCTGAAATAAAGTTTAAATAGTAAACATTTATTAAGTTATAGCCATGTGGAGAAGAAACTTTGAGAAACCCAAAAAGGCAGAAAGCCTCAAGGACTGATGCTACTTTATGGTGCACAAGATAGGAAGAATGATCACCTCCAAAAATCCAGACATTGCATTCAGGGAATGATGTCAGACCGTTCTGCATAATGGAGAAATACAGCTCAGCTACAGAATCAGACCATGAAGGAAAAGAGGCAAATAGAGAATGCAAATTCAGCTCTGATGAATTGGTAGACCCAGCTGCAAACAGAAACCTCATTAGCATCAAGAAGTTCAGGCTGTGTCTCTGGAATCGCTGTTAGTCTCTGAAAAAGTCCAAACGGTCCACTGTTATTGCACAGACCTCAACTCCTGTTCCCTACACTTTACAAGCTGGGAAGCTGCTGGTCCAGGGACCCTGTCTCTGCTCTGCACTGCTCGCCACTGGGGGGAGTTTTCTTTCTATTTTCTCATTTTATTTTTGCTTGAAGTAACTTTTATTGCTAAGAGCTAGTGGTTCTCATTGGCTATGGATCCTGTGAAGAAAGTTCTCTGGGTGTGAACCTATCTGCAACACTGAGCCAGAGAGTGCAGCAGCCCTGGTGTAATGAAGCTCAGCTCAGGTCCCCAGTCTCACATGCTTCTCATTCAACCTCATTGCCTTTGTGTATCTGCTCCTGGTCATCTTTTTTCTCACTGTGAAATAAACCCATTCTTCTCTTTCACCTCACACCATCTAATCTAGCTCCTTGTCTCCAGCCCTCTTCCTGCCTTATGCCTCTTCTTTCTCCCATCACTCACAAAGCACAAACAGAAACCTTTAGTGAGTAAAATTGTAGCTATTTCTCCCATTTACATCAGGCCATAGAATTTTGTATGTATTTGGATATCTTGTTTTGAACACCTCTCAACTGTCAACCAGGACCTGCTTCATTTCATAAGATTCACTTACTCTGAAGTTATGAATATTCTTAAATTTGAGGAGGTGTTATTTCCTTGCTTTCAAGAGAGATTCTGCAGGGTAATGCATCAATGAAGTACCTGGAATCAAAAATCTCCTCAGTGACAGCAAATACACTTAATGTCATAGGAAGATATTCTGAAAGACCCTGGTTTTATTTGGGCTTAGTCCTTCATTTTCACACTGCATTTCATCATGAAGACTATGTATAGGAAGCAGAGCATTTATGGTCTGACAAAGGAAAGCTTGAATGCCATACAGACATCAGGAAAAATCAAGTACATTCAAGTGTCAAACTCTTCAAATTCTGATATGAAGACTCCAGATGTTTTATTCACAATAACATGTTTGCAGAGCACCTGTAAGAACAAGTCTGTCTGTGATAAAGCTGTTCATGTGTAATAATGCTCTGCAGCTTCAGTTTTCAGCATTAAAGCTTATGTTACTGGCGTCATTTCTGCAGCACTGCATTATTCTGTAAAAAATGAATGCTCTACATGAAACACTCCAGAAGTGCGCTTTAGAGGACAAATCAGATCAAAGAACAGAGTCTACATCACATTTTGTTGAAAGCACATTCAGCCATTAGATCAAATAAGTCTGTGTCACATTCTACTGTAATTTCCAAAGCAACTTCTTTCAGGCAGGGATGAAGCAATTCTTACACTTTGTTCTGTGTTATGATAAAGTCAGCTTGATTTAAAACATCAATTATTGCACCAAAAGCCCACAGCCATAACCAAAGACTTCAAAATATGTTAGCATTACAGAAAGTATTAAAAGTTATCCCAAAAAGGAAAATCAGGAACTGTCACATAAAATACTGTGACCAAAGTTTCTAAGGGAACAAATGCCTCAAAGCAGGCTAAGTGATGCTGTGATCATGCAGTGAACCAGCAGGTGCAGGGACAACCTCAGTAGTGTTGGCATCACACATATGGGCTCTGCCAACAAGCGCCGTTGCACGCTGCACTGAGCACACCAGACTTCTGCATTGAAGAGACAGGGACTTGGTCCCTGCAGTTCTTTTAACTAACCCAAATACAGCTTGCTTTCATCAGTTCCTAGATCCAATTAACAAGGAAATCAGTGTTTGTTTGGAATGAGCATAAATGAAAATGAAAGAGAGGATTGTTCAGAGAGTTTGGAGTCTTTAGAGATACTTTCCCAAGTAGAGGAAAATTACAATTGACAGTCATCGATATAATGACTAAAATTGGCAATATTGTTCAATTTTTCTGCACATCAGCTTATCTTTATTTCTGGAGGAAGCTCCACACACAAAGAACTAACAAATCTTGTTCTGCAAATTCTTCACTTCTATTATCAGGTAAGATGGACAACATTTCAGTGATTCTGTCGGTCTCCTCTGAAAATTACACTGACCATGTAGAACTAAGAACTTCAGGTTAGGCATTTGGCTCTTCAAATAAAATTGCAATACAGGACTGTGGTAACAGCTAGTGACTGTGGCTAAGTTGAGAACAACATACGAATAAGAACACACTACCAGAACTGAAAAGGGTGAAATGCAAGGTAAAAGTTATAGCACATCACTGCTTTAGAACAAAATAAACTCCCAAAAACTACTCAATTTTGTTTGTTTTTCTGTAATACAAAGAACACTGTTGTTTGTTAAATACAGTAATGGAACTGCTCATTATTCTTTAACTTCTTAATAAGATAAAGAATATTAGTTACAACACTAAATAATCTGCAACTGAGCACTTTGCAAAAAGAATATTCTTAAAGATATTTATGTTCTTTAAAGTATACAATACTTTCTGTGAACAATTCCAGAGTAAAAAAAATCCCTACATTATTTGACGCTGGATGGTTTACAGATCAGTTACCATAGATATGAGACTAAATATACAAGAGCTCTGTAAGAACAGAATTATTCTGAAAGGATGTAACTCAAAAGCCACAAAGTCTGCTGGGGAAAACTTCAGCTGAGGACTGGGCAATGTGATTTCAGTATACAGGTGAGAATACAGAGCAGTGTGTTCAGTAGTACCGATCCACAGAACAGACCGAGAGATGCTGCTATCCATGGAATACAGAGCCAAGCTACTTTGATGCAACCAGCTGCACAGGTCCCATACTCTGAGGAGTACTCCAAACACATAGGTGTACCCTAGACCAGGGAAGCACCTGGGGTATGATGAATAAGGAAAAAGGAGTCACAAAGATAAACACAGGGAGCTTCCTACTCCTCAGGCCTTTCTAGAGACAGCAGAAAGAGCTGAGTGTCTGTGCAGCCCATGCAGAAACTCTGTTGCGTCCACTGAGCAGAGACAGTTTGTGTGTGACAGCACACAAAGGGCCAAACACCTGGGTCTCCCTGACGTGCACCACACAGGAACCAGGTGCCCCTGCCACACCAGCAGCACCCTAGGCATACAGCAGCAGCAATGGTGTGTAAGAACCATTCTTTGGGCTTGATATCAATGTCTCCAAACCAAACTATGCAATGAAGAGTCATATTCCATAAAAGGACCCATGGAAGGATGAGGAAAAATGAAACAGGCAACTCTGGAAACACAGCACTGCCATTGCCAAAGCACATTGCTGTTTGCAGATGGAAGATCTTGCTGCCTCTTGCCAAAGACAAGAAAAGAGAAAGCAGGTTGTGGTCAGAGAGTGCCAACAGCAAAAGTGAGTATCTGCAGCAGCTGGTGGGTTGCTCCAATGCAATGGGAACTTTATGTGGTGTGTCTCAAGATTCATAAAAGTACCAACCCCCTCACAAATGCTGTAAGGTATAGCCAGAAATACAGGACTGCTCTTCTAATGATTTGGGATAATAAAGTTCATCAAGACTTTCTACATACAACCAGAAATAATAGTCAATAATTCACAAAGGTTTCTTCAAATACGAAGCATACAAAATGAAGTTATAGTCACACTCCACATAATATTAGACAGTTTAGATAAATGTGGGGTTTTTCTGATAATATCTTGTTGCATGTTGTATGTACATTGCAGCATATTTTGTTCAGGTGATAAAACTTATTAATAGCATTTTTCTATACTTTGTTATTTCTTGGCTAGCAAATGGGAAGACTCCATCTTTTTAAATCTAAGTAACAAATTGTGCAAATTATGAAAGCATGAATTACAAAGGCTATCTTTCCTAAGAACATCACAACACAATGCTCTGAAAATTAAATGGAAATTTATGAACTTGAGATAACTCACATATTTTAGTAAAGTTTACACAAGTAGTTTTTCCTCTAATCTTGCATAATCAGTCCAGGTCTGCTTCTACCTACTCTGTGTTGCCATCATCTGGGCTGTTTGCAGAAATGATCAGCTGATATGCATAGAAGCACAGGGAAATATAGCTTTTACTATGACTAGCTGAAACAATGCTTATGCATATAAAATGAAAACAGAAGGGTAATTGACATCTGCCCCCTCCAAAAGATGCCCAAGCAGCAGAGCAGCCTGTCACTCAGCATTCTCACAACAGCTCTTCAAAGAGACAGGGAGGCCATGTTGCAAATAGAGACACAAAACATCAGAGAAGAGCTACAGTTCCAATTAGGACAAAATCAGCCACTCTAGGCAATAAAACAACGGGAGGCATCACAACATCGATACCCGAGAAATATTGCCACTTGTTATCTAACCATATCGCTCACTCAAAACATCACCCAAGAGATTCAGAGTCAGCCTAAACACTTCAGAAACCATCCAAAGCCGTATGGCACTGCATTCTTTCATACCTCAGGAGTAAAAGTTAGCCAGAGCCTTCTGACAAACTGAAGTGATTTATTATCACATAGCAGAACTAATGCATTCTGCTTTACAACTCTCCTGGTAGTCTAGGAGAGATGTTGCATTTATTACCTACAGTACATAATGCCCGCTACAGATCTCTGTATTATTCATAAGACTGGCTTTTTTTGTGCCATCATAATGCTGATAAATTATAAAAAAATGCATATTTTATTTCAATTTCTAACATATTTTGGTATACATATCAATCAATCACATTGCTGTAGGAGGAAAAAGCATTATTGCTGACAGCTGTTGACATGTTCACCTCAATGGAAACAAAACAAAAGGGCTGCAGTGGTTGTTTCCACTCTCAGCTATCTCTCCACTTCAGAGGTTAATTTTTTGTGGATTAATATTTGGAGTAGGCTATGGAAAAAGTCAGTGCTACCAGAACTGAGGAGTGCCAAGGGATAGAACAGTACAAAGGATTAAAAAAAAAAATCATCAAAGGTACCAAGTGGCATTCACAGTTCTCTCTTCAAAGGTAGATTTCTGCCAACAGAGTGGCTCCAAAAGATGAATTTCAATTCCTAAGGTGAGATTAATTTCTACAGAGACCGATATAGATGCTGCTGAGTTACACAACTACAGGTGCAGGTGGGGCTGAAAGGAAACAAGGGTTATTTCAGCTTCTTTGTCTGTCTGAATTTTTTCTTTTTTCTTCTCTGTTTCTTCCTCCCTCAGTTGCGGGTAACATGAGCAAAGAAACCCCTCCTTCTACCACTGCTCATCAGCTCTGATGATAATATGATCTCACTAAAAATATAATAAAAATTTAAAATATAACACCCTGCACTCAAACCCATTCAATTACTCTCATAAGTATTATCTATATTGATAGACAGATACAAGCTGAACTATTTGCCTGTTTTTAAATTGTTTTACATGAATCTTGACTGATGTTGGCACTATCCACTGATGTTAGTGCCTTTCATAGAACATAGTTAACAGGGATAGTCCTAGACATACCAGGGTATCATGAGAGTTGTGGTTTCTTTCTAACACTACTAGTTAATATCATAAGACATGGAAAAGATAAGCACAATCATCCAAATTACTATCTTAAACAGCTTTCACAAACACCAAAACTCTGCAGTTCATAAACTACGGTCTCTTTTGGAAGGCTTAAATCTTACTGTTCCCTACCCTTTATACTATTCTGTTTCGATTACAACTTGAATCAACTCGTATAAATACAAATGTAATTTCATTCTCCACTACTTAATTTTTATTCATTAAATGTTACTAATATTTACTAAGAAATCACAGCACAGACCCAAGAAAAAGCATGCTATTTTAATCTGTGGCAGGCACACAGCATAGGTAAGGTGCCTTTTAATCTGCCCACAGACATTCTGTGCAAGATGCCTATGCCTGACATACAGCCATGGCTTTTAGATCTATGAGACCATTAACATAATTGGCTCTGGAAGAGATGAAGGGTTGCTTGCCTTTAAATCCTAGCAGCACACTAAAATATCTAACTAATACCCACCTTTTACACAATGGTCTTTCTGAAAAAAAACTGTGCTCTCTCCCTGTATGAAGAGGAATTTTTAGCTTGCATTCAAGTAGTTGTGTACATCATTAAAGGGGAAATGGATTTCCTTTAATGAGCACTGCCTGCCCAGCACCTGGCACAGACACAGCCCTGCCACTGCCTGAGTGTGGTGTGACCTTCAGTTCTTTGAAAGTCTCAGCAGCATCTGGAGCAGCAGGATCTCTTCCATCTCACAACCATCCTCTGCAACCTGGCATAGCTGAGGTGGTCCTGGCAAATCTGTGACCACCCATCTGCACAGAGCACCCTTCCTCCACCGAAGGGACCTGGCCACCATCTGCTCCCAAATGCTTTACCTCACTCTGGCTCAGAGGTCTCTGACTCAGAATATTCCAAAGGAAGGTCAATCTTCATACAAGGGTCATAGAAGCAACACATAGGAGTACTTCATAGCCTTAGAGGCACCTGCTCATGTTGGAAGTATACCACATTAATCCAGGGAATCTATCAAAAACATAAATGCACACAAGGCAGCATGAGCTGCACCCAGTATGTGGCTGGATGGGATAGACTGGGATATCCTGCCATCTGCTGGGAGCAGACAGCTTGCCGAAGCTCTGCAACCCCTGTATGTAATTACGGGCTTTTAAAATCCAAGGACACCAAACAGTTTGGTGTTTTCATAACAGAGTTATTAAACAACGCACAAATCATTCTGCGCATCATACAGGTAATTTGTGAAACACATACTATTGTCTATACTTTGAAGGCATATTTGTTTACCAGGATCTCCTCTGGGATATTCATTATTCTATACAATACTATATTAATTTCTTCTAATAATATCAACACTGCAAATTTTAACAGTCACATTAGTTCTTGCAGAATGGAATTTGTTCATTATTTGAATAATAAAAGAATCATTTCAAAATGCCATTAATGTAGAAAGATTTGGTGATAAAGTGTCATCTCATAACTTCCAACAGTTTCCGTATTTTTAGAAAATTATTACAAGTGTTTTGGTATTTTGGGGGATTAAGGTGTAGACTT
Source organism: Dendrocincla fuliginosa (assembly GCA_035047845.1). NCBI lineage: Eukaryota > Metazoa > Chordata > Aves > Passeriformes > Dendrocolaptidae > Dendrocincla > Dendrocincla fuliginosa. The sequence goes on along the minus strand of JAWWMO010000043.1, from coordinate 27,968,076 downwards.
TGTTGCACTTAAAACCTTAGATGCTTTATTCAGAAAGTTTCACAAGAATCTGAGCCTTTCAATTTTTTTCAAGCAAATTTCAAAGAAAAAAGTTTGAGAAAAGTACAGAGAAGAAAGGAGGGGACAAAAAAGCCCCAAAGAAGGCTTGGAAATAAAACAAGGAAATAACTTTATGTTTTTGAAGACAGTAAATTTTGATTATCTGTATTGTCAGGAGTGAGGCAACTCCATTATAGTTAACTCACTCCATACCAACCAGGCTGCAAAATCTTTAGTGTCACTGTTATTATCTCAAATACCTTCATTTCTAGCTTGTGACCCTCTGAAGCAGACACAAACAGCAGAGGCCACTGTACCTTACTCCAACCAGATGCCTGGCTACATCAGGTCTTGATGGTCAAGGTACTCAATCGGTGCTGCACATCTGCAAGCTAATTCAGAATAGATGCTTCCAGGTGGCAGTGAAGGCAACTATAACTTAGCTTGCAAGGTAACACACGTGCCACCCTAAAATAACTGCATGAAGAAAGCTTCAGGATATCCATAGACATTACAGTGATGTGGTTGCTGTAGTGGGGTTATACATCCTCCTGTGCGTAGGCAAGCCTGCCTCACTGCCCTGAAAGACATAGAGGATGAGGCACAAAGTGACCGCCCAGAGAGGAATGTGCACACCAATATGCAACACACTTGTCCAGGAGCATTTTGCAACCAGACAGCTGGCTGGCTGAGGCAGAGAGGAGCCCAGAGTGAAGGTAAGTGGGTTTGCTTAACAAACTCTTCCTAAAAACTGCAATATGAAAAAAAAATAATAAAATCTGTGCATGGTGATCTATTAAAAAATGTCAGCTTAACACTTTTCTTATTTACAAAAAAAAAAAAGTTTTAAGACTGAATAAACAAAACATACACACGAGCGTTTCCCCATTGCAGCAGCAGCAGTCCAATTTATAATCAATGAAGAACGTAACATGTCATTTAAGGAACAAGGTGACACCAGAATTCTCAGTGTACAAAGATTCTTTCCAACTTAATAAAAAGGCACACTAATCTTTCTGCCTACATCAGTGAACGTATAATGTCAAAATAGTCCTGTTATTTCTAATACTTCTTGAAACACTAGTCTATTCAGAAAAAAAAGCACCATTAAATATGAGCCATGCCTGTAAATATGCACACTCCTCTGTAAACCTATAAGAGAAAGTAGTACAAATGCACATCACACTTTCCAAATAATCTGACTACCAAGGACCCTCAGCCACTTAACAAATCTACTATAAACAGATTTTTTCATAGCAATTACTTCACATCTACTCAGAAAGGCTGCCGACTAAGCAGGGAAAAAACAGTTTAGCTTGCACTGGGGAGTAACACAGTAACAGCATAAAAAGCAATGTAGAGTCAAATATTGGATCCAATGGAAATCAGTAGCTGAGCAGAGCACAACTGCTAGAGCTGGAAGCCAGCCAGGATATGCAGAATGATGCTAGTGGTCCAGAGAAAGCTGCGTAACTAATCACTAACTAACCACTGTAGTGCAAAAGTGCAAACGTGCAAAGTGACACATCTAACAGTAGAGTGCTTCCCTCTCACCTCATGGCTTAAAGGAAAGATTGCTTAAGTGCCAAGCTTAAACATTACACAAAACTCTAAGTGCAAGGAAGTGATTCAAATGCATTTCAAAAGGAATATGCTAGAGTTGTGCAAAGCTCTTGCATTTGTGTCAGCATTACTTCAAACTGAACTTAAAAGCATCGCCAGAAAGTAGGCAATAACAAGTTACCCAAAAAAATATTAAAAAAAAAGTAGAGACAAACTAAAGCAACTACAGATAAACACATAATACAGAAGAAAGACAAGATTTACAGATGAAGCTCAAAGAGATGAAGAACTGCTATCTGCAAATATATTCAGTATAAAACCAGACCAGGAAATAATTGTAACTTAGCTCACTTGGGTGGCCCATGCTCCTCAAGAAAAACTGACCACATCAACTCTTGAAATTAAAAAGGAGAGTATCACCCTTCCACTGACTGACTGGTATTAAATCATTGAATTTCCTACCCTCTGAATTGCAAGCAGGACCTTTTATGACAAGTCAGAAATAATCAAAACAAGAACCACTGTGCACAACATATTTCCTACAGCGACTTTCTAATACATCGTAAATATGTGAGTCTCCATCATACAAAAAGATTCAGCAACCAATTAGAAACTTTTTTTGTATCAAACAAATTTTAGATAGTGAAAGCAAATTTTGCTTAGTGAAAGTGAAATAAGTATTTCCACCAGCATGGTGCCAGAGCTCAGTGATAATTTATGTTTTTATGATGGACATTTGCTTTCTTCTACACTTGCTTTCATTCCATGTCTTGTAACAGTTCCTTTACACATTTGCAGATGTGCATATGAGCGATAAGAGGATGCATAGATTTTCCTAAGTGATATTCTTCAGGAGGCACTTAGAGCAGTCACCCCCTTAATGCAATTTCAAATAGCTGTCAAGATTTAACACTTGTTTTGCTAGACAAATAGCCTATTATGGGCAAGTTGGCTATTCTTCTAGTATGTCAATCAGGTCAGGCTTAAAATCAATACCCGGCATTTGTCAATTGTATTTCATGTGTCTTCAACCTGATTATATTCATTAAGAAAGAACAGACTACTAATAGCATTCATTGTAAATCAGGTTATAGTGTCAGGAAGCAAACAATCTTACTACAAAATAATGAGCTTAAATTCTTAGCCAGAAGAGCCATACAGACAAAGCTCAGCTGTAAAAATCATAATGCATGTAGTTTTTAGTCTAAGATGACCTTCAGCCTACAAAACCCCACAACACTGTCACCATAAGTGTTCCATCAATCCACGTTTAATATCAGTCACAAGAGGAAAGATAAGCTCAGGGGAGCCCTTCTTAAAAAGAAATCAGCTTATATCCCATAGTTTTGTCTCGCCATTATAAACACTAATATTTGAACAGAATTCATTTCATCTTCAACCTTCCAGTCCCCCACAAAAATAGAAACACAGCTGATCAAGTTTCAAAAATTACCTTTCAAACATACTCTTATTTCTTCTGAGCAGTACAAACTGATGAACATTGGTGAATAACGTACACTCATCAAATATACAGGCTACAAAATTTGGCTTAGAGGAAGTGTTTTATCTCAATCTGTTTTCAATACAACTGAAAAAGAGAGAACAGAACACACTCTTTTGCATCTTCAGTCCCAACCTGTGTTCCAGCTGAGTGTGTCACCCCTGATTTATGTTCATTAATCACAAGGGCAAATGCAGGTGAGCCCAGACCTGATTTCCAGACTGCAGTCTGTAAACTGGATCAATCACAGCTGATTGGCATTTGGAATCAAACTAGGAGAATGTGGAAATAGAGATGCTGGCTTGGAATGAGAAAAAGAAAGCAAAGAGACGAAAGGGTAGAGCATAGCATAAACACAAAACAAACAAAAAAACCCACATGTTTGAAAAGGTTGGAAAGCCTTCACATTTTTGAGAGGGGAGAAAACAATTCTTTAGAAGCACGGGGAATTAATTTACAATGTTCCAGCTTTTTAGTGGTGTCTGTACCAAAGAACCAATTAGTAAATGCTATTGTAGGATTGCCAGAGTTCCCATTTTGAACTGAATTATTGTAGCTTTGTAACCACTGGCTTAAAAGACTCAGTATAGTTTCTATTTGTTACCATGGAAGCAGGGAGGAATGACATTTGATATACTTCAGAAAAAAAGACCTTTAATGCTATTCATTAATGGCAATTATTAACTTCTACAGACTTACATATCAGAAACATTTCTTCAGCTCTGTAAGATATCAAATACACAATCAAAAAGAACAACAGAAGTACATTAGAGAAAAAATGCTGACCACTCATGAATTTATTCAACTGAGAAAACAAAAACACAAGCCACGCTGTAAACTGCCTAAAACCTTGACAGTTTTCCTACCACCATTCAGAAAGGACCAATTATAGCTTACAATCTTTTTCATATACTCTGCACTTAATTGGCTTGATCTGTCTAAACCTTGTATACTTTTCTCTGCAGCACACAGAGGATAGGGTGACCAGAATTTAGTGCAAATGGCAAAGTAATGTTAGGCAAGCTCCATCAGTACTGCTGCACTGGTCTTAATAATACAGTTAATACTTGTGTCAACAAGGATCGTAATACATGTTTGGAATCTTTCATTTCAATCTGCATCTTGCCTTCCTTTGGATATATTATTATTATATTATTAGAATTATATATAATATATAATTATATTATAATTGTCTAAGAACTAACATATTGCTTTATACAGCTGAATGTTAACATGAATGAATTATTTATAAGACAAGCTAATGACTAAATGATGCTGACTTGAGAAACAGCAAAAAGTCAATTTTAGGTAAGTCTTTATGTCATTGCATCTTATCAAGCAATTAGACTTGAAACACAAGCAGATTTCTCCAGTGAAACCTTTTAAACTACTTAAGAAAGGGGAAAAAAGGACCAAAAGCCCCTACAGAATCTTGGTATTCAGTCACCTAGTCAGATATTTAGACATATCTCTTCAGCTGGGAAAGGCACTTTTTCAGAAAACCATTCCCTGGGGTGGCCCCAGTAGCACACCAAGGAGGCCACCCACTTTGAACCAGAAGATATGGCACAGTCATGATATCATCACTCCCACGGAGTAATCACTAACTCCTGAACCACAGTGAAACACAGCTTACTGCAGCTTCTGAGTTACTTGCTCTATCTGTGCTGCTCTCCAGTTTGTACCAGAGGAAAGTGCTGGAGCCTCCCTCAGGGTAGGCAGCAGTGGGATCAGCCTTGTGCTCTGCAAAGTTCAATGTCACCAGCAGCCTTTAAATACTGCTCACAAATCAGCATTGCTTGGGCTCCCAGAAATGAAAAGGGGTTATGAAACAAAATGACTGACATGTTTTACAAAGTAGTTTTTTAACTTTCAGATACTTAAACCTGGATCATCAATCATACTAGAAACCCCTGACCAACAGCAGCATTTTCCACTGCAAGTGCTGAGTTGGTTGAGTGTTGTTTATTTTGTTATGATGTGATTCTGTGCATCACATACAAACCAGCTAGACACATCTTGTAAAAAAAGACTCTAGATTAAGAAAAATCTAAAGCAAAATGCCCTGTTACATAGATCTTCTGTGAACAATCAACTGAATGTCCAAAACGGATTTTTTTTCTGTGCTCCATCTATTTAAAGGGAAAAAACACACAAAAAGTACCCTCCGCAGAGGGCCATCCACCTTGAGAATCAGAGCTCTGCTCTCCCACCTGCACTCTCGGGATTGCTCCCTCTCCCAAATCTACAGGAAGCAAAGGGTGTGACACTGTCAGACGCAGCAGGTTCATCTTTTCACAGTTTTCATCACAGAAAAGAACTCCCATGCAGCAGTCCTGCAAAGGAGGGATGGGTGGGTATATGCATGTAAAATTAAGAAAAAAAGTACCTTCTACATTTAGGTTTGATATTTAACCAGTGTTACAAGGTAACACACTAGACCTCCATGTTTCTTTCTAGAGTACACAAATCCTCTGGGAAACACAGGCAAACAATTTCATAATGAAGCCAGTACTAACCAGAGGCCACTGATAAAAGTAGCACTGATGAGAAAGTGAATAGCTTTGGGAATATTTATATATGCTGCCCCTGTGCAGCTCTGGAAAAAAGAGAAAAAAGAAAAGAAAAAAAAAAGGGTTAAAAAAAAGGAAAGTGAGAGAGCGTGGGTTCCTCATCTCTGTACAATTAATAGAAGACTCAATCATTCAAGCATGGGGTTTGGATGGATGCCCTAGCTCCATTTCAGTACTTCAGAGCAAAATAAAGCATATCTGCAGTCTCACTCCACAGGGAATAAGCACTGCTTGCTGCAGAAACAAACCTACTGCATTTCATCTTAGAGTAATATTAATCACTGCTACCAGTTTGTTTCATATTTGCAAAGGGAAATTTAACAATGAAGAGCTTTCAATTTATGGGCATAGGAAGATTATTTTTGCTGAGTAACCATATGGAAAATAATGCATTTAAGCCTAACACATACATTGAATTTATTTATATATGATTAAAAAGATATTTTCTTGGAATATGATGCAATTATCATTGATCAATACATCACTGTCTGTGACCATATTCATCATGACAGATGCCGTGCAAATATTTTTAAATATTCACATTCACACTTTGGCAATTTATCAATCTAAAACTTCTCCAGAACTGCCTTTGAAGTCTGGTAATCACATCTGCACTTTTGAATCCTACATAGGAACCTTCCCAATCCACTGACTTCAATTAAGTTAATCACTTTCCCATCTAGGAACTAAAATATGAAACAAAGTTTCTGTGCCCATCTCAGCATAAGAAGCACCTTATTACGTCAACTCAAAATCTGATTCAAATTAGTGTTCTTTTTTCATCACTCTTGCTAAAACATGCTAAGGAATTGAGAAAATATAAAGCAGGGTTTTACAGGCACACCTCACACTTCCAGCAGTTACCAGGAGATTAGAGAAAGATCAAAATGTGTGATGCTAAGAAACCATTTCCTTCTACAATGCAGGCAGTGACACTACATTTATATCACTATGTTTATGGGATATTATTTTATTTAGGTGTTAAAATTGGAAACATCAGTCTCAGGTTTTATGATTTACTATGTTTCTAAAATCTGAGATAACAGAGGTAGTGAATGTCTGAGTTGTTAAAAAACTCACATTAAGTGCTCCAATTTCAATTGATTTTTTGCCTGAAGTTACTTATTTAAAAAGAATTTATATGCTTAGCTTTTCCTCAAAAAGGTTACAAAATTCTTTCCTGAGCAATTTGGCATGTAAACTTGATGGATTTTTTTTTTTTCAAGTCCTTTTGCAACTTCTATAAATTAGGTAGATTTTAAGGAGGTTCTGTTATAACACGCAAATCCATTACAGTTACTAAAATGTCCTAACAAGAACAAAGTAATTATTTTTCTCATCCAAATAATTTTCCTTGTTCTACCACTGAATTAACATACATTCTGCAGTTAAACCAGCTTAATTTTAAATAGAAAAGTAAGTTCAACTTTATCAAACTCCTATCTGTTGTCTAGACACTGCTCTGTTTGCTTCATCTTCTTTTCAGAGCAATATTAGGTTGCCCTCTAATGGATTACCTGCACAACTGCACAAGCATGTTTTTCCTGTTAAAAGTCTTGAATAAGTAAACAAGGTTGCTTGAGAAATGGGAAAAGTAAATTTGTTTTATTTCCACTCCCGTTTAATCTTTTTAGATTTGAATTAAACTTTGCAAAATTTAAATTTTAAGCCTATTCAGTTTACTATATTCAGTTGCAAAATGAAGCAATGTGTGCTGCAGGTTCAGGTTTTAAAGTGGTCTCAGGCTGTAAGATGAATTTTAAATCTAGAGTCAGAAAGCTGCTTATAAAATAATAAAGTAGGAGCTGACCCAGCACAGGATTTCTCAAGAAAATTTCATGAAGAGAATCCAACTCAACTTTTGAGCTCAATTACCTACCCCAAACCAGACATTGCACTCGCTGACTCCACCACTGTGCTCCTGTCAGCAAGATGACTGCCTGCCCTTCTGCCCTGAAAGTGCATATTATCTCTTCCAGATGGGAAACAGCTACATTTTACAAAAAAAACCCTCAAGACTGTGAAGAGATCTAAATGTATCTAAAAGTGATATACAAAGTAAACAATAAACATCTGGATTTACACAGCTCTTTGCAGATATTCTGTTCTTAAAGCTTATAAAACAATTGAACTGAAGCTTTTGTTATATCCAGCCTAAAACCCCAATTTAAAATACCTCAGCATGGATCAGTGAAAAAAACCTTCATGCATTTTAATCGAGAAACACACATGTATTCCCCTAAGCACAAGTGAGATGTGAGAAGGAAGAAGTGACCACCTCAGAGACATCCCATCCTGCAGGGGAGTAAGACGCTTGCGTTACACAAATGTAAACCAAAGACTTCCTTCAATAAGCACTTGTCTCACTGCACATAATCCACCAATCTTATGGTGGATGCAGAGGAGGCAGCTGAGCACAGAGGAGTGGCAGAGCATCACACACAGTTCAGGTAAGTGAAGACAGGCAATCTCTCTCAAGACCTTTACAGGTGTGGCTCACAGCAGTGGCCACAAAAGGGGCATCTTCACTGACCTCTCTCAGCACACGCTGCTAGCACTTCTCTGCCAGCATCTGTAATATACTTCATCTATGATCCAACCCCGCAAACTCTTTAAAATACATATGCACTTTTAGGTAAAAGGTAAGGGAGGTTTTTTGTTATTTATTTTTCAGACATTTTAATGATGTTCCAGCAATATTTTTCAATTAACTTAATTCTCAAAATGCTAAATATCCATTGTGTATAACACCAATTTAAAAAAAAAAAGCCCAATAAATTTCAATTTAATGTAATATTTAATGTATTAAAAGAGCAAGAGTGCACAAATTTAAGCACAGCAACTACCATCCTGTAGTTGCCTAGATTTATCCTTAAAACCACCAGAACCATCATTTGTAAATGAAAACAATTTATCTTTGAAGTATGAGGAATAAAATTTGGAGAATGTGAAGAAAATGGAGACTTGAATCTCTGAATGCTACAGTTCAGAAAAGGATCTTCTTCCTGAGAGTAGCAGGATAAAGGCGGTTCAAGGAGAAAAAGAAAGACAAAAGGAATTTCTGGATTGCTAAATTCATTAAGTATAAGCACAATGCAGACAAGTGTCAGCATCCAACAGTGGTAGAACAAGAGACAAGCTTAGATCTACATCATAAAGCCAAAACAAGCTGTACCAAAAACTGTGGTTTAAAGAGTAATTATGTTTGGGGGGGGGGGGGGGGGGGGGTTGCTGCAAGAGTTACTTGATTTTGATGACTTCAAAGAAAATTACATTTTCTTCTTTTGTTCTTATAATGCGGCGCAAGCTAATTCATATGAAATGAAAATACACGTATGTACAAACAACAAAACAAGTAAGCCTTTCTGATAATATCCAACCACTGTACCATGGGACAGAGGTTTCTAGCTAAAGTTCTAATCACTCACTTGGAGATTTTTTTCTCTAAAGCTTATAAAGGTTAAGCATCTCCAGAAAAGCTATGTAATTGAATGTAGCAATTCTTGTCCTGTTCTAGCTGATCTGAGATTTGAGCTATTATATACTTACCCAAAGAAAAGCGTCATTTGGGAAGGTTATTTATTTTTTGTTCTTTTTCATTCTCTTAAAGTTGTAACTTACCCTAAAACTAATGTATCAGTTTCTAAATGACTCAAGTTTGACTAAATGAGCCAAGTGACTAATACAAAAAAAGCTTAAGAAAAAACTCCATTAAAATACAATTACAAACAAACAAACAAAAAAAAAACACAAAAAAATCCCACAAAAAAAACCAGAAACACCATTTACATAAAGAAAACAGAGGCAAAAATTTCTACTCTCCTTAAGAAAAATGAGGACCAAAAATTAATTAATTAAGCAAAAAAACCTTACTGTGAAACAGGTATCTCTATTCAGGGATATTCAAACGCTGAAAGAAAATGCTGTCAAGCACAGAAGACCAAACCGTGTGAAGAATAAATTATAAATGCTGACTCCAAGTTCCACAAAAAAATATGTTTGAGATTAAGGTTAGCAAATCCCATGGTAAACAGGGAACTCTCAAACACACAGAAGAATGACACTCAATAAGCTTTTCCAGGAAAATTCTTGAAAGTCTGTTTCAAACCTCAAACCAGACTGCTCACTCTGAACTGGAAGTACAAAGGAAAAGATTCTAATATATTTATCAAAGGTTTCTTGAGTAACCCGGTCTAGTGGAAGATGTACCTGCCCATGGCAAGGGGGTTGAAACTAGGTGATCTTTAAGGCCCCTTCCAACTCAAACCTTTCTATGATGCTATGAAAATCATTGAGTACAAACTCCAGAGAGGTCGTGAAGAGTAAAGAAAAGGAGGAAGTGCTAACTGATGTGTAACCTCAAGTTTGTGACTCTTTGTTTTGCAAAACAAAGCAGGGAAGGTTAGATGACCTGCTAGGAAGGCCACAGAGAGATCCTTAACAACAGCCACTGAAAGTAAAAAGTTTCAAAACAATTTATAAAAATGTATAGCTCTGATTTTTTTTTGGTCACAAAAATCTCAGAGTGTTATCTTTGTCTTAAAGGATTAGTAATCAAGAAGGGCTCTGCAGGGGCTGTGTCAAGAGCAGCTTTAGATGATGCTTCTGTCTCTCAGCCTTAGTGTTATTATTTTAAAAAATACAGAAAGGGGGAAAAAAGTGACTGTCTAGGTCTTTCACAGATCAATAGGAAGCAGAAATGTTTATTCTGCAAACAGCAGAGGAAGCTGTCTGACTCCATGCAAAATGGTGCAATATGACACGAGAAATACTGGCAAACAAAGTAAACAGATGAGGAGAGTATTTTTCCTCTATTCTCTTTTGTTATAGCACCTTTTGTCTTTTTATTTTCTAAACAGTAGACTGTTCTCGTACCAATACTTTAAGTTTCTTTCAAACTAAAGGGAGGACTTTTAAAACTATTATGAATTACTATGGAATCTGGTTCAGTTTTGGGGTGACAGAAATCATATTTCTATTTTATTTATGAAAATGTAGAATAAAGTCTAAAGATAATTTTTCTCCAAAACAAACTGGTAGGGTTAAAAAAAACCACAATAGGCACATCATTATCATCTCTGAAAAAATTCCAATCAATCCCTTAACATCAGCATGCTCATTCTGAGGAAAACAGGGATGGAGATCCTTGCTGAGAGTCATCATCATGCAGAAGGAGCTAAGGTTCATGCATGGGACAGTTCACCCCAACAACTGGCTCCAGTGAAAACAGAAAATCCCAAAGGGTTTAGTGTTTAGTGTTTGCTGACATCAGCAAAAAAAAATAAATTCTGTAAGTATATAGTTAATTTCATCTTAAAGCAAGGCAAGCAGATTTTAAAAAAAGTATTAACAGGATCAGGGAAGGACCAGCTGTTTTATTGCAAGCACTCTAATGCCTTAAGGATGGAAACTGTAACTTGGGGGAAAAAAACCCTAATCTGAAAGTTAATCTCATTGCATGGCTAGCAATTCACAATTCTTCCTACCGAGCTCGATCAGAAAAAGCAATTACTCTGCAGAATAACTAGGTGCTCAACTAGACTACTAATTGCACTGTACGTGGGTGGGAGATACCATCTCTGAGATTTTGTTCATGTTGCGTTAGTTTTCAGGTTGCATGAGTTTTCTCCTGTTAGAAATGCATTCCTCCACTTCTTCCACCTCATTTCTAGATCCATATCTAATGGTGCTGCTAAGAAAAAAGACAACAAACCACTGCTTCAGCATCCCTGTATGTAAACCTGAGGATGACATAAGAGGGTGCTCCAGAACAAAGCCTTGATATGGTTGGGAGCAAGCCTGGGATTTGGTTTCATCTCAGCCACCATCATCTGACAGGGGAAGGGAAAGGACTGTCTTTTAAATCAGCTGATGAGCCTGAAGAGGCTTTACAGGACAGGTGAATATTAGATACCACAAATTATATTCCAGTCATGCAATTCCTAGGAACTGAGAAACGTATCCGATCAGGAAGATGCAACTTATGGTTCTGGCAACAATTCTTGCAAGTCTCAGGCAAAGATACAAAACTACATCATCAGGTGATGAAAGATAAATTATAGGAAAAGAAGGGAGAGACAACAGAAAGTATATACCTGTAAAGAGCAGCCAGGTAATTAAAAAAAAAAAAAAAATCGGTGCATATTTGTGAGGTAGGGAGAAGTGGTGGAAGCTGTCAGCAATAATGAAGCTTGGAAGGGATAACTATTTTTAAATGTAAACTTTTTGGTTAAAAATTATTATACCTTCTGGACTCTAATATTTAAAGGTATAAACATTTTGATTTTTGCCTCAAGGCTAGTTTACATGGGCAGAAATTCATACAAGTCTAGAAGTGTCAACAAGTATATGTACAAGTGTGGACACTGACCTAAGGAGAAGCTGGCTTTGTGAGCCATCTTTTTGAAAGACTTGTTTCGCACCAAACAAGATGTTTATAACTAACAACAGCATCAGTCTCAAATTTCTGCTTCCTGTATTTGCAGTGAGGAGATGCATTTTTTCAGCCCCACTGTAGGCTTTTTTCCCCTTCAAATCTTTCATTTGCAACAGAAAACCAATTTTTAAAAGTGCAGAATTTAAACTAAGATATCTAGCTTATAGTGACCTATTTCATTGTGCTTCAACATTTTTAGCCTCTCTAATTTGGCTGATACTTGAATTGCAAGTTATAGCTGAAGTCATCTTTTTGCTCTGCATTTGAACATTGCCAAGCCCGACAATGTTAACTGTCATTTCAATTCTAATAAATTACAATACACACAAAATACTAAGAGATTTCCCTTTGTTTTATAGTAAGATTTTTTTCCCCACTAATTCAGCCTTATGCAATGAAAATCGGATGTAACAACCTCAATAATTAAGAAAAATACTTCCAATTGCCCAAACTATTACAGCTGCTTCTTACAGAAAGGCACGAATAACTATGAAGTCCAGCAACAGTTGCACAAAAATATATAAAGAAGATGCACATTCACTGCCACCAAGTTACAGACTATCATGGAAAACCACAAGGAAGTTGCATTCAGACAGTTCTCAGGTGTTTCAATAAGTAACCCAAATACACACAGATTTCCTATGGGTGAAATCTTGTTTCAGTAGATTCATTCACATGAAGTGGGCCAACAGGACACAACAGGGAAAAAGCTTTCAAAGTCCATTTTTCAGCGGAGAAGAGTTGGGGGTTTAGTAACCTTAAGCGTCCTGGATTTTTTAGTATTGGGCTTTTTTTTATTCCAATGAAATACGAAGGAAGAAAGAAAAAGCAGGTACACACGTTTGATGGAAAAAGTAGTGGCTACCAATCTAAGTATATACTTAACATACTTAATCTTCCCAACAACGGTGCTCCAGGGCTCACAAGCTGAGATGTGCCTGAGCAGGCATGTTTTGTTATTGACAATGAAGAAGTGTTAATGTATTTATTATCCCTGAAAGTGCTAACATCAGTAAAGGTCTGTATGCTTCAATGCCTACTACAGTAAAAATATCAGCTTTCTATTAATGCTTTCTTCTGGTAAAACTTAAAAGTTGACATGACGGAATTATGGTTTGTCTTTTTTGAGACAAGAAGGTGCTCGATACTCTCATGAGAAAAAAAACATGCAGGTTCAACGATTATCTGACCAACCATGAGCAAGGAGATGATTTTTTGTGATTTGAGAGGCATTTCTCAAGTGCTGCTGGAGGCACTGCAAAGAAGGAAAACAACCCAAAAGCAAACCAAAACAAACCAAAACAAAATAGTTGCAGGCAGGTTTTGACCCTGTGATTCAAAGAGATAACCACAAGAGATATCAGGAGAACCTGTAAAATCTCTAGTCAAAACTTATTTTAATAAAGCGGAAAACAGGGAAAAAGCTTTCAAATTCCCTCTGACAGCATTTTCTCATCTGTTTTTATTTAGTTACAAACTTAAATAGAAAATATTCTTCTCAACAGAGAAAGGACCACTTTTTTCAACAAGGCATCATAACACAACAACAACCTGAATCGCAACCCAAGTGCAAAACAAACTTGAATCTTGAGCAACTTTGTGCTATCTCACATTAACCTTCTGAAGTGGTAGCCACAGCAAAAGATACACTCCTTCTGTTGCCCTGAGGAACATACTCTAAATCTCCTTCAGAAGACCTTTCTACTAACATTTTCTCAGCATTGGTAGAAAAATTTTCAGATTACTGTGGACTTGTTACTCAGAAAAACCTGTTCTGTTTGACATTGACGAATTCACTTGACAAACCAAGTTGGGTTTTCTTTTCCAAAACAGTAAGGATCCATGAGCATGCGCTGATTAAATTAATTGAGATACTTCTACAGTCAGTGGTGTTCCCAGCGATACCAGAATGACCATAATTCTGACAATACTAATAAAAAAAAATTAATGAACAAAATTGGTGTAGTGAAAAAAAAAAGCCTGCCGCTGCATGCTGCCCAAAGCAACCTTACACCAAGTATATGTTATTGCTAGAGAGGAGACAGATCAGGTGGACTACTGCTGGATTCCAACAGCATTGTACCATTACTCACTGCACCTTCTTAATATAGGCAATCTTCTTTCTGCAGTAATGCCTTCAAATTACTTGGCTGTGAATTGCTATCATTAGTTTTTCCATTATGAGATCAGTTAGAGTAACAGCAGTAATTAATCCCACCTTCAGACACCCTTGGAAATAACTCCTTTCAGACACACCCATCAAAAGCAAATACTGAGACACTGCAGTCACTTGATCGTTTTGGTTTTGTCAGCACTTTTAGTATACCTTCAAATTATATATGAAAAGACTTGACTGTCTTGACTGTCTAGAGCGCTTTCATTCAACAACTTCATTTTCTTTAGCAGTTTGCCCCAAGGATACAAATTCCCAATGATGTGTCAGTTCATCAAGATCATGTGGTACAATGCAGCAGTCATTTATCATCCATGTCACCAGGTTGCATAAAATATTTCTTTCAAATGCCATATTGACAAACACAGCACATTATAACAGCTTATCCTGGCTTGGGTTGCTGCTTCTTTACAAACTCTGTCAACTTCATTTTCTGGCCATGAATAGTAGACCTTGTTCTGGCATTATATGCTAAAAAGAGCAAGTGATTTCAGACAGCAAATAAGACAACTGACAAAATGACTTATAGCCGTGAAACTTAAGAGGTAGCATGTTTGTTTATGTGGGCCATGGATTAACCTTCCCATCACTCTAGGAATTTCAGACTTGCTGTTATGCATATGTGGAATGACATGTCAGAAGTAAATCCTGGAGGAAAACAAAACACAAAAAACAAAGCAACAACTAAAAAAAAAGGCAAAAAAAATCCCACCCAAATGATCATTTGGTATCACCCAAATGATACCAAAAACACTGAATCTGAAGTTCCTGATGCTGAGCACAAACCAACCCATTAGTTCAAAGAGGAAAATACACACATGAGAAAAGCCAGTAAATGTGTGTGTTCAATAACACTGCAAACAGATGGAACTGATTTTTGAATCAGTCACTTTTACTTAAGCATTATATTTTTGAAGCTCAGCAACACTTTTTAAAAATGATCATTTTGTATCTTGCCTCATTTTATAATTGTAAGAATCTTCAATAATATTTAAGAGAGAATTGAAAATACATGGGAAATCTGTTATTTAAATTTAGCCTGATGGCTTAAGTCCAGTTCCTGCATACCAACCATGGGCCATAAGGCTTACTGCCCAAGGGGGAACCAACTTCTGCCTTCTTCAACTACTTTGCTTGTATCTACAAAACCACAATCATGAATGTCTCAATAAAAATTAATGAAAGACAAATGCTCTAATTAAGGTTTGATTAAGTGCATTTTTCTTTGAACTTCAAAGGTATGAAACTATGGTGACAAACAGGGCCCCCTGATGTGGATAGAATCCCACTAAATACAGAAGATACCAAGTGTATTGTTATTTCTTTCATAGAGTTGGAAAAAAATGCTATCATAGGCTCCAACTGCTTCTAGGAGCAAGTATCATCTGAACATGTGTAAAGAAAAAAAAAACAAAACCACAAAAAAAAAACTAAAAAAAAACCCAACCAAAAAAAAACCCCAAAGCAACCTAAACATGCATTTCAGGCAAAAAAAGAATCTTGATGAATCCAGACTGCTTAACAATTCTGGACTAACAATACTCTTTAAATTGCTCATAATGCATTTAGACCACATTTTTCCTGCAGTAAGTGCACAAGGTAAGTTAATAAAAATGAATGACTAATAAAAGTAAATTGTAAGCTAACAAACCTTAATTTATTGCTGTCTTCCTACTATATTTCTAAAGTGCTCATAAAAGTGGAAACTTATCCCTGAATCACAAATCTGCTGAGTTGGAAGGGACTCACAAGGATTATCGAGCCCAACTTATTTCTCTTCTGTAAGAAAAAAAGGCAAAAGAAATTGATACAAAAATGTACAGTTAGCTCAGCTTGAATGCTGCAAGGTGACAGAATATGAACGAATTGCATTGAAGACAGTATCAGACAACCAAACTCAGCAAATCCATCAGTTAAAGCAACTGACACTGTTTTACAGACTCCATATGAGATAAAAGTGTTGATGGCATTGATGTTCTCACCAATAGTAGCTTTTCTTATCAGCAAACTATTGATGAATGAAGGTAAGATGGACCTTTGGTACCATCTCAATGTCTTCTGGAGCAGATTATTTCTACTGCTGTCAAGTAATCAAAGAATTCACCATCTGAGATGAGAATGCAAAACAGCAAATAAGCTTACTGCAAAACACCACCTTTACTTCAACATGACTTAAAACAACTGTTTCCAAACATTACAGGAAACACAAGTAAAACACATCTTTTGTATTTAAACTGTGAAATATAAACACTTCCTGACCACTACCCAATGAATGTCATCCTCATTAGGGTTACCCCTGACAAGATACAAATCAACTTGCAGAGGACAGTTTTATGCTATAATAATCACTTATGCTAAATTTCCCAAAATACTTTTACTCTGAAAAGATACACATCTCCCTTGCTGTACTATAGTGGTCTCTGCCTTGATGCCTTTCTGTTAAAATACAGACTTTCTTCCACCTGTTGGCATCTTCAGTTAATTTTTGCTTATCAAGTGTTACAGCTCACTTCAGTCATCAAAAAGTGCACCTTGCACTCCTTAACACAATTTACCTTCATCATCTCTAGGTACTTGACAGTATAAAATAAAAAAAAATGTCTAAAGTGGATTTTCCCTTGCTAAAGGCTATTTTAATCTGTTTTATAAAAATTGCTACACTAACAAATTGCATTTTCCCTGTTCCATCCTGAACATTTATGTGCACCTATACATACACATGGAAACAGTATTTTCAGAGCTTATTAAAGTTGTGCCTAATCAAAGACTAGCAGTACCACAATGAAACTTTCTCTACAGATGTACTGCATCTCTGTCTTTGCAGAGCGATTTCTGTATCATCAAATGTTGTAGCATCATTCAGTCTTTCTCAGGTTTCACGCAGCTTGAAGTTACACTTTTGACAACTTTCAAAGGGTTTAGCATGAATTCAGCAGTACCATTTACAAAGACCAGACATGATGATCTGCTTCACTTGTACAGTATAAGGTTAACTTTCAGAACAACAACCCCTCAACCATCCCAGAGAGGTGCAACTCACTCGCATCGTTCTTTATTAACTACCTGCTCCATACAGGTCATTTCCTGGCTGCCTAGAACAACAGTCCTGCCTAGCGCACATATGTAAAATCCTTCAGCAAATGGATTGGTGCCAGACCCTCATTCAGCTGAAATATCCAGTGGTGTTACAAGTTCACTAAGCTAGTGAGCCGCAGTCTGCCTTCTGCCAGAGGTTGCAAAACAAGCCCTTTATCTGAGAGTTTCTGCAAGCAAAAGAGTTATTCTTTCTCCCTCTAATGAATCCATGCTTCTTCTCAGTTTCTTTACATGGATTATGGCACTTTTCTCCTTCATTTAATCTGCACATACACAGAGGTCAATGCTATAAATTGCAAAATCACTTTAGATAAAAAAACCCCAACAGTACATTTTAATTACAGTAAGATTAACTCTCTGAGTTAATCATGTTGAAATCACATTTTAAGTGAACAAAACTAATTACACACTGGTTTGTTTTTTTTTTTAAAAGTAAAGGCCACAAGAGTCTCACTGTATTGGAAATAGCCCCCAGTCCTTAACAACTTCTATTAAATAAAGGAGTAGCAAGCCCTACTTTATTCTTGACCAGTTCTTATTTGCATATCTACGCTTGTGAATTATGTCAGCAATGAGGGAAAAGAGAGCATCACAAAACACACAGGTGTTAATACTTCAAAAGATACCCAGGCAGAAGCCATAGTGCTGCTAGTATGCATGAGAGAGCACAAAACAGAGAAGACATATTCCTGAACCTTCTGTTTTCCAAAGGTTTTCACCAGGGCCCAGACAACCACTGTCTTGCAGTTACTGTGGGGAGCAGCATTAAACCACATACAGCATGCATGTGGAGGACTCAAGCACATTGCTTAACGCATGATTAAGAACGTCTAGTTGTAGCAGCCAGGATAATCATTTAAGCTTCAAGATGACTATAGCAATAGCTTCAAAGTCTCTACAAGGCCATGGATTCACACTCACAGAGAAACATCAAGTTATTAAAATTGAGCTAGAAATACTGCAACAGGGAATTAAGCTACAGATTTGGCCAGTAATGAAAGGAATGATGATGAACAGTGATTAAAGCACAGGACTGAGTTGCAAAAAAACCTGAATGCTCAGCTCAGCTGTTTACTTGCCAGATGACGCGACCCAGGTTACACAAAGCCTAACAAGCACCCTTATGTGTTCCAAGCACATGCAGATTGAGAGTGCCTGGCTGACCCATAAAAGTAGGGGAATTTCTGCCATAGAGCACATCATTTTCCCTCCCTTCCCTTGTCCTGACCAAAAAGGCTCATGAAGACCTACCAGTGGCCCTTTACAGGTGTTGACAAAAGGTCATTTTAATTGGAGATGTGCAACTTAACCAGGAGGCTTTCCACCCACAGCCTGGACCTGCAGCCCCTCCATGTCCCTAGCTTGAACAAGCAATGCTCCTTAGAAGGCTGCTGGGTAAGAATTAAACTCGTCAGACAGCCTTTACCCTCATGAGCAGGCCAACAGCTTAAATGCGCATTGCCAACAAAAGAGACTCCCCGTATCCTGTTCGCCTGCCTCCAGACTCTGAGAGGAGAAAAACAACAACCTGTCATGCAGGGATCTTCTGTTATTTCGTTTGAGTACAATGATTTTCACCTGGTAGATGCTGAAGTCAGAGCTTTATTGCTATATTGTTCTGAAGTATTTGAGTTGTTCAGAAAGATTTGGAAAAAATCTGGTTACTGTGAGTAAAGAGAACTTTGTATCATCACCTCTATCATTGCAAAAGTGGAAAAAAAAAAGAGAGAAACTCATTAGATGAAAACTGGATAAAATTATCAGAATATTTAAGAAATGTTTTGGGTTTCTCCCTCAAAATTCATTAAGCTGAGAAGAAAGGCAGGTAGGATGAGTGCTAAGCAATAGACAATAACAGGTGTGGTTGAAGAATCCCTCAGAAGACAGGGGACTAGTTCAAGATAAAATAACCTAAAAGGTCACAGAGGCCATGAGAAAAATGAGGTATTTTCTTGTAGGATTTCTTTCTAAAGGACTACTCTGAAAATCCCTATGAATAAGAGGCAGAAAGCAAGAGCAGAAGAACCTCCAATGCTCCGCAACTTGTGTAACTGCATTTGAGTAACTATTCAAAGAATAAGCATGCACATACGGACATCACCCAGCAGGGATGCTCTTGCCATGTCTCTCATGCCACAGCCATTGGCATCAGAAATGCAGCTGCAGACCAAAGTGGCACATGCTGGAGATCTTTATCACAGGTGACACAGCGCATGCCAAGACAGTCTTTCCTTTCCTGTATTCCCCTCTGACACAAAATACTGTACCTTGCCCAAAGCAATTGGCATTGGTTGGGCATCTTCATCTTCAAAACAGAAGAGAGAAGGAAAAAATATGTTCAGCTGGTTTGTGTGTCAGAAAGAGGATACCATGAGCAGACACATCCCAGCTGGGATCACTTGCTGGATTCCACCAGCACATGCAGTCAAACTACACACCATAAAGAGGGCAAGACAGTGAAACCATTCTCACAGCTCCAGGAACCTCTCTTTCTTTGTCCACATTCTGGGGTACTCTTTCATCCCTCCCAGTAAAAGTCAGTAAAACTTTAACTGTTCAATTAGTGGATGTTGAAAACCTGTCAGGAAGATCTTGTAAGAACACAGAAAGAAAGTGTCTCCTTGTTGAAGACTGGGCAGAAACATTGCCCTATGCACCTAGCCATAGAATCCCCATCATGTTGGAAGTGCTGCTGCATATCACAGCTGAAAAGTAGTTACAAAATCAACACAAAGCATTACATAAACTACAGATGCTCGGCAGATTTTCAAACATTAACTCACAGTGTAATAGTAGCAACTTTTCTTCTTAAAAAGTCAAAAAGTCAACTACACTACTAGCAAGTAAAATAATAAGCAGGATTGATGACAGACCACTCAAACAGGGAGGAGTGGGAAAGAAGACAGAACCTTTAGAAGAAGTGGTCAACAAGAAGACAAAAGAGTCCAGAGGGCATGTAAAGCAGCAGGATTTAGCAATATCTTAAATTGCTATGAGTTAACAGCTTGCTGGGCATAATAATAACCAGGAGATTAATAGATTTTTCCAGTATGAGGTCAGAAAACTACATAAAATAACATTACAGTGCTGACATTTTAGAAGAGAGAGTGAAACAACAGGTATTAAATGAAGTCTTAGCAGTGGGGGGTGGGTGCAGGGCAGGGTCACAGGCCTGGTGGACACTGCTGAAGTTTCTACTGCAGCAGACTGTTCAATCCCCTAATTTTCAAAAGTAACATCAAGTCATGGATACCAGCTTCTGGCCCAAGTTGGAAAGCACTTTCTGTGACTGTAGAGAAACAATATGCTGCAGTCTTTACCTGGAAATTTTTACAGCACAGAAAAATTCAAAGCAGGGATGAAAACTGAGCAGGCTGCTTTACACATTTAGCAAATGACCTTAGTGGAAGTAAGAAAGAGAAACTAAACCAGGAATTAGTTCAATTAGATTAACAGGAACAGAGCAAACATAAGAAAATGTACTCCATGACCTTCAGAAGGCTTAGTACCAGAAACACACAAGCGCTACGTCACTGCTTACTTCATGGCTTCCTACACACTTTCTAGTACTTTACTTGCATTTTTTTTTAATATTCAAATCATTACTCCTCTGCACTGTGGTACCTAAAAGCTGAACTCTAAGTTCTTTTGAGCCCAGTGCAGAAATCCTTCACTTTTGACTGCTACACTTCATGCCTGAGATTTCAATACTCACCTCCTTTACTGAACAGCAATAAAGAAACTTTGTTGGAACCCCAAAAAAACTCAACAGAAATTAAGAATGAGCAGATTGTGTCTTATTTTTAATAATGGTAAAAATATTTTTCAACTCATTACTTCAGGAATTTAAATGGATAGATTAGTGACTACATGATACTGACAGATAGCTGTGTCTCAGCTCATGTTGCATTATTGGTCACGTTGGAGCAGAGATACAGATGGGTAAGCTCCTTCCTTTCTTGATACTGAAATCTCTTATTTGCCTTTCACCTTGTTCATGGAGGAATATGCAGGCAGCGTAGGAAAAACAGGATAGAAGACTGCAGAGAACAGTATTGCCAATATCTACAACACTAAAGTAAGCACTGGTATATGAACACTACGTTTTGCAGCTTGTACAATATTTGGGCTGAATACGCACACTCAGAGTGCTGCAATAAGGTGGAGAGGCAGTATGCGTATTAGTTGGAATTAATTGCTAGGATACTTCTAACTTTTTCATGACTAATAAAGATAAGCTTACTTGCTGTTACAAGTATGGAAGACATGGTGTTATTAGAAATTGGCATAAGGAGTGCCTAAAACATCCTCTGGCAACTCATTAAAGAACTGGATTAGTCCTAAGGAAAAAAAGGATTAGCAATCAACTCCAAAAGATATAAACTCAGCCTTTTCTATGAGTGCATCAAGAAACTGATTACCCATACAAGCACAGCTGAAGAAGAATTAGCTGCTGAGTTATGAAAAAGTTGAAAAAGCAAAGCACTTTGGAAATATCCAAATATGATGCAAATTTACAAGAGCCAGGACACAGCAGGACATCTCAGCTCCCTCCTCTCATGGCACAGGCACAAAGATACAGTCAGCAGCGAGAGAACAGGAAAAGAAAGCTCACTTTCAGGCTGAGATCCCAGGATCCTTCAAATTATTGCCACAGGTATGAATTTCCCAGTAGAAAGAGGGGGTAGAGCCTATACAGATTTTAGCACTTCATTAGCAGTCTTCATCTGTGTCAAATGACCCAGTGCCCATGCCCCCAGTCCCTCCCCTTGAAAACAGAAACGTATGCTCCGCAGCCCTTTGTCCCACACCCAATTTATTCATGGTGTATTTATGTAACGTTGTGCATGCCACAACAGTGTCCAAGGGATTTGTCTGCTGGTTGCAATTACAGGCTTGTATGTGCAGCCCTGATTAATGGCAGCTCTGTGAAGATGTCCTCTACACACCACCTTGCACTAGGGAAGCTGCTCTCCCTTCCTGAGCACCTGCTACACAGTCTATTACGTGCACAAGGTTTCTGATTCAGTTACCCTCAAAAAAATTAAGGTTCTAGGAAGCAAAAACTTTGCGTCAGCAGGAGAAGCTGTTCTTCAAGTCCCTGGGAAATGAGAATGCCAGATATCTATAATATACCTAAGACAAAATAAAAGGATTTTGTTTCACTTTCAGAAAGAGTTCTTCAGACAGCTGTGGCACTGACTTAAAGATGCATGAACTCCATATCCAGGATCCATGCAGAGTAATCTTTATTTCAAGAGCTGAGCTTCAGGGGAGGTAGCAGTGTTTCAGAATTTTGAGTTCTCCCGACTTTTTTCAGCTGCTAAAGCTACTGAAGCTTTACTAGTGCAGAATGCTATTTCCTCCCCCCACAGGTAACAAATGTGAAATAAATACGTACTAGGAAGGATTGCAAAACTACGCTGTCTGAACATCTGGTGAAGCACCTTCAGATACTGCAAGACATGAAGCCTCTCTTATTCTTGGCGGGCAGATCCATAGCACTAATACACATCAAGGTCTCAAAGGGGAAGAGTTGGAAGAGTTCAACAATGGAAAGAATAATTCAAACACTGTCTTGTAGGATGAAAATAACATTGATGTTTTTACTCACTCTCAGGATACCTCCATTTGTGCTCCTCTATTTAAACAGATGCCTGACCTTCAATGTTATCATGAAAGAGGATTGTAGAAGGTGCAGGTAAGGGGGAGAGGGAAGACTGCCATTACAGCAGGCAATTACATCTGTCTGGTAAGACCTGAAGATAAACCTACACTGTCCATAACAGCAAGCTAAAAGGTTCTAAAATCATTTATCACTTACACTTCATTTATTCATACCCTTCCTCTGGCACAATCCAGGCAACTGCAAGGTATCACTTCAGAGTGTCTGGTCTCCCCAGCCAGGATGCAAAAACTGTCTACTAGGTTGAAAAATGAAGTAGAATTAGTTAATTTGGATGATCTTTAGTCTTTACAACATTTCAGCTGAGTAGAGGTTGTATCCAGCTCAGATGGTGGGAAATGTTTATAGAGTTCAAATACCCTTAAACCTAAAAGTGTCTTTGCATGTTTGCCTTCTATCCATGTAGCCCTATGTGAATTACCGGTCCTTTAAACTCAAAAGACATGGTCTCACCTGATCCTTGAAAGCCAGATATTGTATCTCATTTTCACAGAAACCTATTTTTATTTTTTTTGGTAGTGGTTAGCTGTGATAAAATCCCTTTAACAGAGCATAACAAATTATCTTGAAAGGAGCAATAGTTCAACATACACCAGACAGTAGCAAATGGTTCAAGGGTACATTTCCTTTACAAGCACTTCTAACTTTTAAGGAAATTCAGCACAGTTATGTATTCGTCAATTGGTCTTATTACAATTTATTTCCCTGACCTTTTGATCTTTTGTGAGATGCATAAAAGGAAATTACATAATGATTGAGGTTAAAAAGATGCTGCTATTCTTCAGTGTTCAAAAACTCATATTTGAAATAAAACAGATATTGGGAGTAAATTCTGCAGTTACGCTGACCAAAAATTTCAAGGAGTGGCTTATGGAAAACTCATTAAAAGAGTTCAGTAGTGCTACTGCTGTCATGCATAAACATGTTGTTAGCTTAAGCCTTCCTTAGCTGGATTTTTAGCCTTTTGCAAGCTGTTACTGTAGTTATAAACCTAAAAACCTGGCACAGAATTTAAAAGATACATTAAATATTTCTTAATAAATCTTCAAATTCAAAGGTAATTAATTCAATATCCAAGTCCTCACTTCACTGTTTTTTTGTCAGTCAAACCTTGTCACTTATTTAATTTTATTTTTATAAATCTATGATGATTCAGGGAAGAGTATATGGCAATACATCTTTCTGTAAAATAAATAAACATGCACAAGAAACAAGAAAAAAATTATATTGCCCTTCAGTTCTCTCACTAGAAGCAGTAAATATAATAAATGATACCTGGTCCTGGATTCTGAGTACTGTTTTCAAAAGCATTTTTCTTTTGCCAAAAAAATTTGCAAATTATTTTTGCAATTATTTTCACAAGTATTGCATAGTTCATTGCTTTTTGCTTTGTTTTTAACTTCCAGAATTGACCTGGGGCACTCCAATTCTTTGACAAAAAGAGGAAGACAGATAATGAACATTTCTTGAGGGTCTTTCACATCTATCATTGTCATCAGGACAGGAATGGAGATCTTTCACGCTACTGCACTGATAATTCAAGAAGTTCATGATGTAAGTGGCCTTGAGTTCAGTATGTTTGTTTAGTACAGGAGATTTCAAGTTCTACAAGAAAAATAAACACATTCTTTCAAGCTAACTTCAAAGATTCAAGACTGACAGTTGAAAAGAAAAATAAACCCCTCAAGCTCTACCTTCTGTGATACCTTAGGGGAACTATTTTTTTAGCTCATCATGAGCAAAGCGATCTATGTGGAAGTCATGTGCTTTAGTCAAACCTTCCAGCTGATTTTTTTCTCTTCCTTTTATTAACTAGCTCTTGCAACAGCAATTAATTTTGATTAAACATGGAAGCTGTGATTTTAGGCACTGTTCATCTGCTAATCAAACTAGCAGCAGTCAAACAAGCACAAATAGGCAGCTGAAATAGAGCTGCAGGACGGAGCACCTGCCCGGTGGCTAAGCCCCTGTTAGCAGCTCCTGTACTCAAACCAAGATGGCAGAGGCCTGTGAGGGGATCCATCTTCCTAAATGCCTGTTTATACTGGGAAGTGACAGAGGATGTGAACAGAGGCAACACATAGTCACTGCATATTTTTAACATGGCAGGATAGGGAGGGGAAGAAACATTTTCTTTCACAAACTTTTCCAGGTAGCGTAATCTCCCAGCAGCTGCCAGAATCTTCTTCCTCCTTTACTAGATCTCTTCAGGCAATTTGCCTACTGTGTCTTTACAAACACAGCCATCTATTCACACAACTCCTGTACGCACAGACAAGTGACCCAGCTAACTGCAATGGAAACCATGCAGCAAGCTCTAAATCATGGCTCCACGAGGCTCTCTGGCACCTGCTGATGGTCTACACCACACCTTCTACACTACACCCATGACCAGTGTTCCCCAGATCCCCTGTGCTCTCCAAAGCAACATTAGAACAATCCCACAACCAACTGAAGGTGATGTCTGGAAGCAGACAGTCACAGATAGGTGCTGACATGCATGTAATGGAAAGACTCAGAATCTTCTGTCTACTCCAAACAGCAGAAAGGAGGGAGGTTGAATAGATGATACAAGAGCCTTTAGTAAGTACCCACAAGGCAGTTCCCAGCACATCTCCTTCAGCTTGTTCTAGTTCCTGCTCTAATTCATTATGCTTTATCTTCGACAATTTCCTTACATAGATAGACAGACGTTATATATATAATCATGACTTTTTCCTAACCAGATGACTGTACTTATTAACAGAGGCCAGGGGAAACCCTCAAAGTATATTGAAAACTCCAGCTCATAATCAAGGTCAAACCTGGAGGTCAAATACCTTCCGAAGTAAAGACAAATTCAGATTATCCAATTCATCCTCTGCAAGAAGCACAACTGTCTTGTTATCGTAAAAAATGCTCTGGGTAGGTATTCCTGAAAGGTTTACATTGAACTGCACATTTATCTAACCCTCTAACCTCCTTCAGCTTAGGCTGTAGAGGTCGCTTACACAGACCAGTAGCTGACTTCAAAGCTGATGGCTGAAATAATGTGAAAGCAGTGTATCCTTCCTTACCCTCTCAGCATGCCCACTCCAATTATTCTCATATTTACTGACTTCTGTGCTCACATTTCATTTTTCCTCTCTTTGATGACACAGACATCCTGGCTCCATCTGCCATAGGGTTAAATAACCATCTCTGATTTCAGTAGATTCTATGAACTGCAAAATAGACCCCTGAATCAATCAACATTTTCAAGAGGTCTTTTTTATTTTTTTTTTAAACTTCCAAGCTGAAGCCAAGCAGAGTTTAACCTGAGTTTTAATAGTTACAGAAGCAGAATTATATTTATCATCATGACAGTTATAAATAGTAAGTATTCTCTTCTGTTTTTTTAAAAATCTATAATCACAAAATGTTATTTTAGCAAAAGAAAGTCAAAGAATGCTTTAACTTATATAGGTTATTATTCATTATTGCTTAAAATCTGGAAACGTGGTTTTCTAACTTTCGGAAACATCATAGATCTGATAATGCATTTGGCTACTGAGCCATTCTGAAGGCAATGCTCTCTAATAGATGTTCACCATAACTAGTCTGGTGAGCTAGGACATGTGTCCCTAAAACTATCCACTTGCCTGTCTCTTCTTAATTACATTTTACTGTTTCTACTTGCTATGCACTTTCCCATCAGCGTAACTTTTTATTCATTAAGTATGTAACAGCTGAGATATCCCAGAACAGACACTGATGCTCTCAACTCCGTAATGCAGATATCTTGCCATCCATCCAGATCTTGATACTCAAATTTCACTAGAGTGTATACACATCATTTTTAGCCATGAACTGTGAGATTAACACATCATAAACACTTTCCGAACAGAGAAAGACATTGTCAATGACCCTCAGGGCATAATATATACACTGTTTCCAGGTGTTTTTATTTAAAGATAAATTATACTACTGCCCAAGGCACTAAGCAACATCAGCCTCATTGTTTATCAGTGTCATTACTCTTCTGCTATCCATCCCTGTAAGTCAACAGGAGGCTGGCTATGCAAACGAAATGCATTGCTTGTGCAGATGTTGGCTGCCTCGGTTTTGTAGTGCATCCTACGCAGTGGCTAGTGCTGCAGAATGGCAGCCCATTTGGTTTTTTCCGTCTCCTATAATTTTTGCCAATGGTATCAGTGAAATATCAGCTTTAATGAGAGAGCTGAAGTCGGCAAATGTGGAATGAAAGCCTTTAGTGCACTTTCAAAGATTGCTTCAAAATTCAAAATGTGTTACATATAAAAGAAATCTTTGCCACTGCTCATCATTTTCCAGTTATCACCAGACAAAACGCCCTTACATATTGACCAAACAGTCTACTTTAATACCAGTATCTGCAGTCAAGATTTTAGGAGTAAGTTTAAGAGCAATTACAAATTAAACAATTTTGGCACATTAGGCTCAGCAGAATGTAGCCTTCCCAATTTGTACGTAGCCTTCCCAACTCAAGGAAGTTACCGTCCCTGGTATATCCAAAATAGGCTTTGGACACTACTAAAACATAACATAAAACAAGAACCTCATCCAGAAAAAAAACTCAACACAAAACCAAACCAAACAAAACCACAGCCCTCAGAAGAGGATATTTTCATCAGCAAATCTTAAAAAGCTGTTTTATCAAACATGCCAGATAAGGAAAGAACATGAAAATATTTTTAATACTTTCAGTAACACCCCAATAGAGAAAATGTTTTGGTAATTTTTTTAGCCAACTTAAAAAAAAACCCAAACAAACAACTGCCTAGACGTCCTTTGAGGTTAGCTAGGAAAAATTAAGTCTTTGGCACTGGAAATAGCGTCCTACAGAAAACACATTTGTTTCAAGGTTATCATAGGGTTACAAAAGGAAAATAGACATTTGGACATGACAGTGATCAGACGGTCGAGGCAGAGGTGGGACAGGAAGCCTGACTGTCGCAGTAGGACGTCAGTGCAGATACTTGCTGGGCAGCAGCTTTGACTGCTAATGTGTGTGATTTGACCAAAATCTCACCAAATGTGAAATGCTCCCATAAGAACTGTGCTGACTTAAGCCAAAGGACCATGAAGTTCAAGGTGAGTTCTGCAGCTGACCAGTATTCAGAGCCAGTAGAAAAACATCGGTGCAGAGCAAACATGTACCTTCCCCAGTAAGCTCTTGCAGCTTCTACTGGGAAGAGACTCACAGTGGAGTTAACAGACTTAAGAGAGTATTTTACTCCATTAATCTGTTACTTTGATGTTCATTTATATCAAGTGAAATTAAATGTACTAAGTAATTTTTCGTTATTGTTTTAAAAAATGTTGGAATGAAATTTTGGCTATATACTAGCCAAAGCCTTTGGTGTTTCTGCGACAAAGTTTTACAGTTCAGTATAGAACTTCAAAGTCTCCAATCACAAAACACATTAAATGGCTCTAGACAGCAACATAGTGTGGGGTAATGGAATAATTTGGCACCACAGGAAAAAGGCAGGAAAAAAGTGGATTTGGATAATAACTGTGTTGACAAAACTAGAATTTGGATCCAATTCTGACTAATCCTTATGATTTACTGAAGTTTTATTTATAGAAGGCAATTTCCAAGACTGTGCTTCCCCCTCCCTGGAAGAACCAGTTTAATACTGAGTTTGAAGAAAATTTATGGGTTTAGGCTACCAGAAAATGCTCCTTTAAACTCACTGCTCAAAGGCAAAGTAGAAAAGAAGAAATGCTGTCACCATCTCCAACACAAGCAGATTCTATATACAGAGAATTGCAAAGCACTTTCTGTCTATTCATGACAAAGTTGTCTCGGGCCAGGCAGGAGCGCTCACAGCAGCTTCCTTTCTCCAGAAATGTTGTAGATGAAAAATAGACAGTGACATGGAGAAAATCAGAGATCTGATTTGCTACTCCAGGAACAGAAAATGTCAGCTATAACTTCCCAGTTAACATCTGATACTGCATACACAGCAAAACAAAATCCAAACTCTCCTCAGGCTTTCCTTACCAAAACCCAGTCATCCTGCTTCGTTCAACTGCAAGACTATTAAGAAACATTTTATACTATTTACTACAGGGCTAGAACTTTTTTTGTCAAAATATAGATGTGCACCACAGAATAAATTTTGCATGTCAAAACACAAATTCAACCCCTACTGACTTAAACATGAGTAACTCACACTCTCAGACTGATTACAGTCATATCTGTCAATTTAAATGTAATGGTCTGGAAATCACTGAAATTTTGGTTTATGGGGAAGTTGGGGGCTTTTTTTGTTGTTTTTTTTCTTCCCCCCAAGAAAATCAATTTTCAAGTAATATTTCTCATGTGTTTTTATATCTTTATGCATTCCAATGTGAAATAAACACTGAGATATCAACTCTAGTAGGAATTATTTGAGTCTGAAATATACCACTAATTACTCCAGAGGTTCAACAGGTGCACAATGAAATGATCACAGAACCAACTGGGTTGGAAGAGACCTCTGAGATCATTAAGTCCAACCCCCTTTTTTTTTTTCCCCCTCACTTGAGACAGAGAAACTCTATAATAGAAACAGTTTTTAGGCTTCCCTGTTGACTACAAGAGGTTATCTGTACTCCTAAGTAATGAAATGGAAACTGTTATGTAACAGATAAAGGTACTCTGCATACATATTTTGATGAAAGGAAAGACGTTTCAGATAAAAAACAAATAACTTTTTTCATGTTTACTAGGAACTTAAATCACATTCCTAAGTGCAGACAACTACAAGATGTCTCTTCATGTAAAATATTTGAGCATATTTCTTTTGTTGCATTATCAGAAACTTTATCAGAGATTCAGATAATGCCATTCTGATTTTCTTTGTTATATTAGGTTTTCAAAATGTTTGTTTAAAAAGAATACAGTTAGTCAAACTTTTGATCCAGCAATGTGGATCAAAATTAAAGTTAACCCAAAAGCAAAAGCAACAAACTATGAATTTCCTTACTGTATTGCAAGATCATTACTGTGACAAGTAAATGGCAAGATGCTGATGAATGACTGCCACAAATTTCAGACATACATTTTTTGGCTCATTTTACAAGACAAACATGCCATTAATGGCTTTCTAAATAGTTCACAACATTGTAAATCATCTTAGTAAGTTGCAATTATAAAAATCAACCTTTTCTGAATGGTACCTACACGTTATAGGTTGATACCATCTCGGTTTTCAAGTATTTTAATAAAAATCTTTTCCTTACTATAATAGTTAATATAGAGAGGTATGGCTTAATCACAATAGGTGGAATATTTTTACAAACTAATCACAAATGAAAATTGCAAAATCACCTTGAAATAAAGAATTGCATCTGGTTTTCTTTCTGATCTGTAAAGAGGATCTAAAGAGATTTTTCTATGCACTATTATTTTCTACGTTTCTTTACCTTAAATATAGCAGCTCTTTTTCAACCTGTTTTGTTCAATGACTTTCTTAGAAACAACTGTGAAAAATATAATATATTCAGATTCAATTTTTTGAAGAGGTTATTTGGTTTGCTTGTGGGTTTTTTGAATTTCCAGAAATCTTCACTATTTTAATTAACATCCATTTAGTTCAAATTCTGGATAACCAGACCAAAACGACAAGGTACAGATTATAAAAACATTTACTTCAAATGAAGATTGAGGAAAGTCTACAACACTTCCAGTCTTCACTACACAGGAGAAAGAAATAGATATTGCTACCTCTAAATGGAAAGAACAGACATACATGGTTGCCTGTGAATAGAAAATTTTACTTCACCATAAATCTTCTAAAGGGAACAAAGAGATCAATCCTATGTTTGTCCTTCTTCTTAAACTCAACCTTTCTACCTTTAAGGCAGTATATCCTTTGCAATGATGCTTTGCAGACCTGATTTTGCAAAACAAACTTATGGAAATATTTAACACTGAGACTGTTCACGTCCCAGTACTGTAATTACATTTACCTGGTTTTAAAAGCTAGTCTGTGTAGAAGATTAGAGGTATATCAACAAGCAGGATAGTTAGAAAAGAGTGAAGTCTCAGAGCAGCTATAATCAATGTCAAAACTCTTGTTCTCATTTACAGGCCAGAATTTAATCAAAAAACAATGACATGTTTCACGTTGCACAGTTTTCACATGAGAGATCCACAAATGTAAATACATATATATAAAAAGATATACATACATTTTATAATATACTCTATGTGTATGCATAATATTAAAATTATATATCCTCAAGGGTCTGTATTGGGACCAGTACTGTTTAATATCTTCAGCAGTGACATGCGCAGTGGAATTGAGTGCATCCTCAGCAAGTCTGATGGCAACACCGACCTGTGTGGTGTAGTGGACCCCTAGGAGCTTGACACTGTCAATCAGTGCTGGTCTACATTTGTTTTTCAGGAAATATATGTAAATGAAAATGCTCAGCTTGATTAAGCATTAAATCTATTATCAAGCATTATTATCTGAATTTCCCATGCGCTTAAAATATTCTCAAATTTATATCAACCATGAGCCAATATTAGAAACGTCTGCAACAACCCAAGGAAACTTCCTGACAGCATCAACAACAGTAATTAAACTAATTAAACATCACCAACAGCTAACATTATTGAATAAAGTAAATCATAAAAGAGGAGGTAGGAAGGCAAGTCTGCATTATGAGAAAGTCACAATCTTGATGAAATAGTCATGCACCACAGCCTAGAGATCTTGCTTTTGAAAACTCCCTGTATCCTTTAACAACAAAATACATGGAGGGAAAGCTCTGGCCTGACACAAAGATCAGAAATACTTAATCAGTAGCAGAGTTGTAGAAAGGCATAAGTTATAGCACTGCCTCCCGAGTAGTTTCAGCATTTCCATGAGTAGATTTAGCATATGAGCTGTACTCTATACCTGAACATAAGAGGCCAGAGGAAAGAGCAATCATCATTTGGTTATCAAAGCTGCTGCACAGCACATAAAATCAGAGGACACTATTCACTACAATTTAAGTAGCATTTCATTGTGCATTAACCAGCCTTCTCCACTTTTCTATTCTTTTATCAGTCTCAAATCTGCTTTCAGTTTGTTCATCATTCTGTTCCTCATCCTTTCCCTTACTGTTACTGTGACTTATGTAAAACCAAGGATCTGTACATTTTTATTTTATTTCTCCATAGACACAAGCCCTCTGGGGCAAGCACAGATTGACTCCAATGGCAAGGATGCTGATGGCACTGTGTGCTGTCCCAGAGCACAGTGGCAGCCATTCCTCGAAGCTTTGCCACCACAATTACTATATAGGATATGTCACACCTACAGGTAATTCCTACAGGTCAGTCAACTGCAACACTCAGCACCTAGTCTGAAATGATGCAGACCTCAGCTGACTTCCTATGGAGGGGGCTGGCCTTCATCAAAGTCAGGTATGAAAGACAAAGGTACCTGATAGAGCCTGCATGTGTATCCAAATACATGCATTCAAATCATCATGCACAATGCTTTTCTGAAGGAGAAGGTAATTGTCATTTTTGTCTTCATTTTTAAAACAAGTCTCTGAATTCAACAAAGCTTCTACAATAAAAATCCATATAAATACAACTCTTATTTCAATCATAGAAAAATAAACAGCAATGTCTGCAGACATATCTCCTTTGGAATTTTTTAATGGCAGTAAAATTATTAATAGTGTGAATACCTCCTACTGGGAGCACAGATATATTAATCAGTAGTAAAGTATTTAATCATTGAAAGTGAGGAAACAAAATGAACAAAATATATTACTATGGCCATTTAGCATTTTATCACAAGTCAAATAATGCTTCATGTAACAATAATTCTAGAGTCCAAAGAATTGTAGAATATCCTGAGTTGAAAGGGACCCACAGGGATCATCAAAGTCCAACTCCTGGCCCTGCACAGGACCATGTGCCCAAGAGTATTGTCCAAATGCTTCTTGAACTCTGTCAGGCTTGGGGCTGTGACCACTTCCCTGGGGAGCCTGTTCCAGTGCCCAATCACCCTCTAAGTGAAGAACCTTTTCCTAATACTCAGCCTAAACCTATCTGACACAACTTCAGGCCATTCCCTCAGGTCCTGTCACTGGTCACCACAGAGAAGAGATCAGTGTCTGCCCCTCCTCTTCCCCTCACAGGAAGTTGTAACTTCAATGAGGTCTCTCCTCAGTCTCCTCTTCTCCAGGCTGAACAGACCAAGTGACCTCAGTCACTCCTCCTATGGCTTTTCTCTCAAAGCCTTTCTTCACTATGTTCATTGCCCTCCTCTGGATGCTCTTTAGTAGCTTTACATCCTTCTTATATTGTGGCACCCAAAACTGCATGCAGTGCTCGAGATGAGGCCACCCCAGTGCAGAGCAGAGCAGGACAATACCCTCCCTCACCCAGCCGGCGATGCTTTGCCTGATGTCCCCTAGGACACGGTTGGCCTTCCTGGCTGCCAGGGCACTGCTACTTGCCATTCAACTTGCCATTGATCAGGACCTTCAGGTCTCTTTCCACAGTGCTCTTCTCCAGCCAATCGTTCCCCAGTCTGTGCCTACATTGAGGCTTGCCCCATCCCAGGTGTAAAATCCAGCACTTGCCTTTGTTCAACTTCATACAGTTGCTGATTTCCCAGCTCACTCTGCTGGACCTCTCTGACTTCAAGTTAAGTGACTTTTTTTGAGAAGGGTTTTGGATTTTTCAAGTCTTTTTACAAGTTTTCTAGCACAGCAAAAATTTTATTTATAATATCCTTACTCACTGTACAAGGTCACAGTATGAAGGCACTACTCTGCAAAATTATTCAGAAGCACTCTTACCCTCCACAAAATGCATCATCTCCATATTTAAATTTATTTCCTTACTCTGGACTTTAAATGATGCACTACTCATTCCAGACTCTGTTCCTCCAACTCTCTACTATGAGATCCATTATAATCTCAGTATTTCAGACCAGTTTCTCAGTCAACAGAACTATAAGGAAGATGACACAAATAATACATTAGCCTCGTATTTCTCAAGCAGCATCAGTTCCATTGGGAGCTCTAATCTTGAATTCTCCAACCAGTCAACAACAATTTTATAGAATCATCTCCACCACTATTGCAAATATTTGCATAAATAGTAGCTTCTGAGCATACATACTGTTGCTTTAAGCAGCAGTGTGCAACACTGCACTGAGGAAAAATGAGGCAGACTCTACCACTAAACAGCAGTCCTTATCTTGCTGATGCCTTCTGTTTCTTAATACATCTGTTCAGGTGTAGCAAGGAGGTTGTGTGACTACCTTCAACAACAAGTATTCTGTGGACAGAATGATTAATAAAATATCCAGCTTGTCAATGCGGAGCAGCTGTGGACTACAGGAAGCTAGAGCAAACTACAGGGCTCTGGTTTGAGTTGCCTCGGTACTGTGAGAGTTTTTCTTGGCTAACAGACAAATCTAGATGCAGGGACAAATCCCCTCTCCTCGTGTTAGAGCACAGAGCAGTACCTAAATTAAAACTAATAGATCTCCTAACAGCTGACAGAGACTATATGAAAACCTCCACCATCAGTCTGACTTCCCAGAAGCCTCAAGGCTGACAGAATGTTCAGTCTCACATACAAGAAAGCAGATCTTGCTTTCACATTTCTCAGCTCCTGCATGGCAGATAGCTCTCACCTCAGCTCCAGCTTATTGTATTCCAGGACTTCCCAGCTTTATAAATTGGGAGATAGCAATTCTTATATTCACAAGGGACACCATGACTTGAAAGCACTGTGAAATGCCCTTGGCTATGATTCCACCTTCACTGTTTTGCAAGGGGAATTTACAGAGAGAGCAAGAAAACAGTATAAACCATAGTACCCCGGTCCTTTTAGTGTATTTTAGTTTGTTATTCTAATTAGAGAAATCTTATGGATAGTCATTGTGAAGATATAGATGTTGATAAATATTCATTAGATTTTCTTGGATAAACTGGACATGTACTATATCAAAGTCAGTATGAAACACCACCTTTCAGCTGCAAGTGTTTGGGCACAGTTCCCCACTAGTTGGGTCTCCTTCAGAGGAATCACCTCTGAATTAGTTTACACTACAGACTCTACCAGTGGCTCTTCAACTTGCCTTTGTACTAAAAGTGTGACACAAATATTATCAGAAACTACCCAAGATACCTCCAGCTGGCATTGGTGCAAAGCCTTTTTTCACTTCTGCTTTGGCTTAGCTTATGAAATCAGGGAGAAAACAATCATACAAAACATTAATAAATGTCACGTTCTCCATGCAAAACCCTGACAGTGGTCAATACACAGTAAAACAGTCTTTGCCAAGTAATTAAGCTCACAGAGGATAAGCGGATGACAAGAATTAAACTCATTAATTAACTACATTAAAGCTGCTGATAACAAGGTTCTCCTCCAATCCCTGCTGCACAGTCCCTGCTACCATCTCCTGCCCCACTCTTCACACAGGAGCATCACCACCTGCCTATTCTCACTGACCTTACTGAGAGTAACTCATGGCTTCAGTGACCCAGCCCTAGACTTTTAAAACCTCTAACACCATTATCAAACAGCAGCAAAAAAATGACTAAAAACTAAGAACAGGTAAGAATGGTTTCTTTCAGATGACTGCAGCCACTAACTCAGAGCTGAATGGTTCTGCACCAAGAACATGAGAAAAAATGCCAGATGCACGGAAGCAGAAAAATAGTTAGCTTCCAGGAGATAAAGTGAAACGCTACAGAAGTGTCACTATTTCAACTAACATGCAGTGAGCTGAGCATTATGTGAAAAACAGAAGTGATTACAGATGTTCAAGAAGGAAGCAAAGTTTTCAAAATATTTTCAGCAGGATTTTACAAGGAAATACTGAAACCATTTTTAGTATCCTCAAAATCAAGTAACAAATATTTCCTACATTGAGATTTCAGACAAAACTATGAAGAAGAAATCAACACACAGGTCTATTCTTTGTATTTGCTTGTGGTTTTCAATTAGTACAGAATGTTTGCACTTAACAGAAAAATGTTACTTGAGATTAAAAAAAAACAAAACAAAAAACAAACCAAAACAAACAACAAAAAAACACTGACTGCCCTTTTGGAAAAAAGAATTAATAAAAGCGCAAAACAAATCTTTGACCTATTATGCAAAAAGCTTGGAAGCTTTTTTTTTTTTTAAGAAACTTTAAAAATAAATGCAAAGATTTATTCCAGACTGAGCTTAATCAGTTCACAGGTCATTCTGGAAAACTACATATACGTATAAACATCCATTTGTTGTATATTCACACGTCATTAGGGACATAGCAATGGAAATATTTTAAATAAATGTTAGAGTGTATCTGATTCACCTCAAGATATACACTTGCAACTGACTTCACTGTAGTTTGCTTTTCTGTACAAGTCCCCAACATCAAAATTTACACAGACTCTTCAGAAAACCCTTCAAAGACCAGTATTGACTTGTAACCTCAAGAGAATACATGCACCTTTTCTCAATGGCCTTGGCACAGCCCTGAAATCAACTTGCTTTTTTGTGTGCGACTCACAGTAGTCAGACACAGATCTTCAGGGATTCCCTTCATACTTTCAAGAAGGCATATTAAGTCTATCTTAGGTTGTTCAAGCATACACTTAAGGTTTGTCTATACTACTACTCAGACTAATCAACTTGGCTTCTTCAGAGAAAAATGTAGAACACATCACACAGATCTACACACCCCCTGTGTGTACCTACAAGCACACCATTTACGTTTAGTATCACATTTGTCTGCACAGGCAGTAGCTTCTGAAAGACAGAGGTCTTTTTATTTCACTGTTAGCATAAAACCTGTCACAGAGACAGTGTGCTGTAAGGTGCCAGTGCTGTGATCTGCCACAGAGGCACACAGCATGGATATTAGCCTTTCCTCAACAGGACAAGAAGGAAAGAAGGAAGGATGTGGAAACAGGACAGGAAGGAGACCAATTTTCTCCTGAAAGATCTGGGAGTGGGCAGTCAGCAATACAAATACAGCAATATGGCTATATTTCCTTTGCCATACCAACTCATATTTGCCTATTTACAGCACACTCCAGCATTAACAAAAGCAGCAGACACCCTCAGAACCTAGATATAGAGCTAATGTTGCAGTCGTGTCAAATTTAATGTCATTGACTTTTACTGTTAGTGACTCTTCTAGGTGCTGGCTGAGTGGGCTGCAAAGATATAAGGACCATAAAAAAATAATCTGTGCTCTCTGTTCAGTCTTAATATGGTCAACAATGACTGCCCTTTCAGAGCCAGTCCCTTGGTTATCTGCAAAATTGCTCAGGCAGTTGGAGTACGCAACTAGAGTAGGGCTCTTCCAACTGAAAATAGTCTGTTCTATTCCAGTTTCTTACTCATGGCAGCTTTTATAGCTTAATCTCTTCCAAATCCTTGTAAAACAGTAGTTTAGGGAACGATGGTGGCTGCCTTCTGAACACAGAAAGGCACAGCTCACAAATTGTAAAAAGAAATTTTAAGTTCAATGCCAAAAGCAGAGTTTTATGGTCATATAATAGATGAAGTTGGAAAACTGTTGCAAGCAAAAGAAAAATGATATCCAGAATGCACAGCTGACAAAACATGCTAAAAAAAAAAAAAAAGTCAGACTGGAAAAATATGTTTAATAGATAAAATCTTAGCTGTTCCTTTTATACTGTCCCTTACTGCCTTACCTCCTATACCATTAATATTTTAACTGTATCAAATAAAACATTACACATCCTTCCGCTAAAACATATTTTAAGAAATCCGCACTGAACATTAAATATTTGTAACTTTTATTCTGTCTCATTTTTTAGATTGTTAATTCATGGTTATACTTTACACTGGTGTTTGTGCTTTTGCTGCAAGTGTTCCCTGTTTTCTCTGTAGCCTGCGAATGCCTCCAAGGTACTTCTATAGCCAACATATCCTTCCAACTCTAGCTTTTAATGCCTCCCCCACAGAGACATCCTCAGAATCAATGTATCTCACATGTGTGCATCCTAAAATCTGATATGCTCATTCAATCCTCATATATGCTCACTGAAATTGAGCAGGAACACCCAATCATGAAAATCCAGAATAAACTCATATATATATATATATATATCAATAAAGATTACTAAGAACAGGAAAAGAATATTTTTCAGGAGGCAAACTCCACATCTCTTAACTTCTCAGTCCTGGTTTAAAAAACAATAACAAACTGAAAAACTTATTTTAATTAAACATATATAATAAATCCTTCTATGACAGATTTAATGAAAACACCCTTTGCCCAAAAGCCTGCCCACATTTTACAAGTGTTTGACAAAAGACACTTCCTTCCTTCCCCTGTGTAACTTAGGTCTCCAAACAAAATACTAAAAGCAACAGAAGTGCAGATAAAAAATTCTTACTTTGAGCAATGAGATAATTTACACTGTTCTCTTGCCAAAAGAACATCACCAGTCCCTCAATCTTTGCTTGGTCTGTTTCTCTGAAGAAAGTCCATCTCTCTGAAGAAAGTCCATCTCTCTGAAGAAAGTCCATCTCTCTGAAGAAAGTCCATCTCTCTGAAGAAAGTCCATCT
>JAWWMO010000043.1:27908624-27929352 GCA_035047845.1 Dendrocincla fuliginosa | reverse complement strand
CTCTGAAGACTGCCGAAAATTGAAGCATTGCTGCACTGCTTTGGGTGGCTGCCACTCTGTACCATTTCATACACACATCTGCATATTCAGTCACTAAAACCCATCACCAAGGTTCTACAAACAGCTACTCAGATTCCCCCACAAACTGCCAAAATCAGAGTTCGCTGACTTTTAAAGAGACACAGAGAACATTCAAAGCTGAGATCTAGGAAGCACCCTCAGCCAACACAGCAGCTCATTTCTTCCACTACAGCAGAGTCAGCTAAATCAGTAATCCACTAACCATCCTCTTAGGAAATACGGATTGCTGTCCAACACTTGGGTTTACTTTATTCCAATCCTAAAGATATAGAGATTAATGAGACTGAATATGACACGAAGCCATATGTCAAATGATCTCAAAACTAGTCTCTAAATAGGGAGGGTTTACTGGAGCATTCCAAGTTGCATCTTTTCTCATGCTAACTCCTGTCAGATTTTGAACAACAGTGTTCAAAATGTAGTAATTCAAAATATCTGAAACATGGAATAAGGCTTGATCTTCTTGTTGTATACCTATTTTGTTCTGTTAGTTTAACGAAAAATATAACCTAGAGAGAGCCATTAAGACCATGGAGTGGAGCAGGCCACCTGAAATAGGAGTACCACAGCACAGTAGGTAGATTCCAAGCCCAGCTTTGTACTTGAATTTCTATATTCATACTAAAGTTTGCACTTTACACATTGCGAACATGGAAACTGAGCTCCCATTTAAATTACTGAAATATGTAATTTCAGAATAATGGAATATCAGACCTGTATGAAACATGATGTAAGAAGAAGAACGAAACAAATTCTTTCTCCTTAAATTTTATTCATTCTTGAAAGACACAAGATTCAGTAAGCTTTGTTCTGGCTTTACAGGGAAGAACTGTCTGCAAAAAGACCTTTTATTCAAACAATCTAACCTCAAAACCACTAAAAAGCAATAAAAAATATGTTGGTTCATATGAAGACTCCCAAGAGTTTAAATACATCACTAATGGTTTTTTTTTGGATGAATTGCATCCTAACTCGAATATCACTAAGTTAGATATTTCAGGCTGAACTAATCACCTTTGCTAAAAAATAAGTGCCTAACTCATCTTCAATACTTGGAGAATGAACACGTTAAGATATTTATCAGTAGGCAACGTGAATTGCATCTTAAATGTCCTGTGTGCTCCAGGTTCTCTGACACTATTTTTACATTGGGTTTTTTTCCCAGGATTTTGTACACTGTTGAACACGTGATTGGTATTCAAAAAAGTAAATATCAGGCAGATAGTTTGGTACAGGCTGGTCAGCATTACCTGTTTTTGTTCTCCTATTTGGTAATGTGGATTCATCGTAGTTTGGCTAGTCACTAATTGATAAAATGTACAATACATTAAGTTGGAGAAAACTCAAGTCACATAAAATCAGAAAAAAAGTAACATCAATCATGGTACTTGCAATTTGTAATTGGACTCCACTGTTTTGTGGTAGTCTAGCACACATTTCTCCATCCACTCCATTAGGCTCTAGGGTCTCATTCATCTCTAGGTTGCTGAATCAGAGGTAAAACTTAGCAACTGGATTACAGAGTTCAGGCTTCTCCTCCCAGAACTGATCTTTAACGGCTCAAAGTAGACCAGGCAGACAACAGGAACTTTGAGACAACAGGGTACTTAAGTGCTCTGGTTAAGAAAGGAGGAGAGGTTATCTTTTGGTTTTAAAGTATATAAAAACCAAGGGACAAATGCACCGCAAGAAGTCAATAATGTACATGCACAATTCTTCATTTTATACTGAAACTCGCCAAAGTACTTGTTGATGCCATCAGCAGAACAGCTGTAATGGACCATAAGTCTCTGACTAACGTAAAACACAGGTTTAAGCAATCGGATGAAAATGTTGCTTTTAAGCTGTTCTGTTAAGACATTAACAGCACTGTCTGAACAGTTCACCCTCTGTAATGTGTTCTGAAATGACATTATGTTCTTTAATCTTTAAAATGTTGCCCACCGTTTGTTCTAATTAAAAGATAAAACCTCTGGATTAAGTGATGAATACTAATTCTTTAGATTTCCATTACCTCATAGCAAGGAGGAAGGAAAAAATACAAAAAAAATCCCACACTCTTAGTACATGCGTACAGTACTCAAATGACTCAGAAAATAAAGCTGAAAACAGTCGTCTACATTTATTTAATGAGAAATTCTAACAGTAGGGTTCTTTTAAAAAGAAATATGTGAACTTTAAACTTCATTTAACTTTCTTATGGTTTCTTTTTATATTGAAAAAAATAGAAATATTTTTCTTAGTTCCTCACACCCTTCCTGCTCCATTTTTAAATAAAGAAAAAGAGATAGATCATTAAAAAGACTTACTTAAAAAAATAAATTTTAAAGTATTTTTAATAGTTGAAAACCAGAAAGGATCTTTATATTTTTGGAAAATATCGTACTTATAAGGAAAGGTTCCTTCCTACCACTCAAAATAAAAAAAAAAGAAAAGAAACCTGAACAAAATCTAAGGTGTACTAGCAAGTGCATTATGGCTTTAACACCATTCTCTTGGTCACTAGAAAGCAAATTTCAGTTTAAAAACTTCTCAGAACAGTCAGTTTTCCATTTAATCACGTTTAGAGCATGCTAAAGACCAGCTGTGCTGAGTACCTGGAGATATCATGAAGAAATTAAGAAAAAAAAAGATGCAAGTGACACAAAATGGCTCAGAAAGGGCTGCTACACATCTGGCACCAGCACAAGGCATCTGATTTGGATCCGGGCTCCAAGCTCTACAGGGGAAGTAAAGGATTCAGCTTTCTGGTTCAGATGCTGGATGTTGAACCATGCAAAAAATGCAATTAATCCATTCAAGAAGGATACAACAGTCTGAAAGCTCCTGGAACATTTATCTTTCAGGTCACAGTAGCAGCTACCATTCAGAGAAGGCTGGGGGTAGGCAGAGGTATGTGCTGAAAAAGCTTGCTGACAGCATGAAGACCGTATGGCTCCATATTTGCCATGTGCCAAAGACTAGCCCAAATCAATCAGACTGTAACAGAGAAGTGTAGGGATCCAGATGTTTTAATTCATTCAAGACAGCAAATCCCTTCTGTTTAAAATAGCATGCCTCCTTCCCACAAGCTGCTGGAAGGACTTCAGATATTTACCCGCTTGATCAACATGCTTGAAGAAACAAATGCAAGACTGAAAGACTGTACTTAGAAACAGATGGGCAAGCTCTGAGTCATGGTGTGCCTCAAACGTTGGGTGCTCCAAACGGTGAGGAAAAGACAGATGAAGGGAAAAAAGAGCTTATATTCTATATCAATGCATTTCAGAATTTCTCCTAAGTTAGGTGCCGACTTCTAGACACAGAGATTCATAATTTAGCCAATTTTAAAGATGTTAAACCATTTGATAGGTATGTGGAATACAGTGATTTTCAAATAAGGTTTTCATACTTCAAAACCAAGTAGAAACCAGCAGAATGTCAACACTTCTGAATTAATTTTTTTCCTGTAATTTTTTCCTCTCCCCTCCCTATTTCCCAGTCTTGCTACTTGAAAGACAAATATTTTCCTCAAAGAAAAAAATATGTAAATCATATCCTGTAAATAACATACATAAACTTACTATGTAAATAAACAATAGCAGCCAAGAAACAGTGCTGAGTCATTCTGCGCTCCTTTCCTGCGGCTGCAGTGATTCAATCAAGTTGGGTCTACATACAAAGCTGTAAAATTACATTAGATTTGCAATTCCAAACAAGACATATATTTACTAAAATGTCTGTATAGTTTTTCCATTACAGTATAGTTTTTAAACATTGAAGAATTTTGCATTTTGGAGAGAAGTGCCCAATAACAGTTTGGGTTTTTTAACATTATCGCTTCAAAGTATTTGGAAAGAACAATGCTGTCCACGCTTCTTAATACTCCTATGCAAAAGTCCTAAGGAGAAGCATTCTCCTCTTCAACACACTGCTGCATTTCACAGCTTCTTAAAAATGGGGTTATTAATTTTTCAAGGGAAGCCTTGAATAATTACTTCATTTTGGCATTTCTTCACTGGCAGACACTAATATTTTTTTTTATTCAGCCTCCAATTACAGAGAACAGCGATTAGCTACTCCTTACAAATAAAATTAGCTGATTAAGAAAAAGGGCAGAAGAAATCAAAGCTTATGGAGCATATATCCTTGTATCGCAACAATCAGTTCAGTGCCTTAATATAAAACACTGCATTCATACAACACATGTAAGCTGTCATCTCCCTTAACTGTTGTCTCAACCACAATAAAGACCAACCTTCATGAAACGCTGAACAAGGCTCTTTTCACTTTCTGAAAATGCCAAGAGATTCTGGGATGCCAGCAGCAGCTTCCTTGCACATCCTTCAGTTCTAAGCAACAAACTCAGCATGGTCTCAGAATTTATCAGAGCTTTTCATAGCATGGCTTACCATCAGTTATTCCCACTACTCTTCTTCATATAGGCCTCAAAGGTTAGTTCTCCCTGATATATCCTGAAGTGCTCTCTGAAGTTTCTGACCTTTTCTGTTCACTACATAACTGGCAAGGTTAAGGAAAGTCATTGGAAAATGTCTTTCCTCCTCTCAAACCTTCCATAGTTCATCAGATTAGGGTACCTGAGCTCCATAGCAACCATCCAGTATATCATAGCAAGTCCAGTATATCAGTAAGACGGACTTAGTTCAAGACTAAGGCAGTGGTACAAAATCACACCTACAGCG
The DNA here is from genome assembly GCA_035047845.1 of Dendrocincla fuliginosa. NCBI lineage: Eukaryota > Metazoa > Chordata > Aves > Passeriformes > Dendrocolaptidae > Dendrocincla > Dendrocincla fuliginosa. Next base: position 27,924,589 of record JAWWMO010000043.1, on the reverse strand, counting down.
TATTTGTCATGGAGATTGGGTTTGTCAATGGATGAGGTCAACCTTCTTCAGGGCTGACCAAAGAGTATGCCCAGAGCAAAGACCAAAGAGCAAGGGTTTTTACCACAAAACCTTGCCACCTCCAGTAACAAATATAAAGATACATTTCTATGACCTTGTCTTCTCTAACATAAACAGGCACCGACATGTAAATATGTGTATGCAATTATCTGAAAAATTCCTAAACAAAACACTTCCCTGAATTTGCTCTTCTTTTCCTGGGAAAGGGATTAAAGCAGCAGCATTTGACAGATCTTAGTCAAGTTGTTTAAGGCATTCCTGAAAGTGCTTATGAACAGCTCTAAAACATATGAAAAAAATTTCCTCCAAACCTACTACTATAAAACTCCATATAAAAACTGTATTGCTTTCACTGCTGGGTGAGATGAAAGCATGCTAAAGGCTGGTTGTTTTGTAGGTTTAAAGTTTAAAAAAAAACAATAACCTCATGGAAAGGAAGAGATAGATGACACACAGCAAAGTCAATCTCAAATAGGGCATCTAGGAAGATGCTGAGTTTCAACTTGCCAAATTTCTGACAAATTATACTTCAGGGTGAGAATAGGACTTTATAAAGGAGATGGGTATAAGCAGGCCTTCACACAGTGCCTAGGGATCTGAGGCCCATGGAAACAACACCATTTATGGGATCTTGCAGGTTCTTACATTAGTCAGCTCTTCCATAGCTTAACCAAAATCCCTTCTACCTAACGACACTGCTGAGTTGTCAATTTGGTTATTGCCCAATTCTGCAGATACAGTACTTATAGAATCATAAAATAGAATCAACTGTGTTGGAAAAGACTTCTGAGATCATTGAGTCCAACCTTTGACCTAACACTACCCTGCCTACTAGACCATGGCACTGAGTGCCACATCCAGTCTCTTCTTAAATATCTTGAGGGACAGTGACTCCATGACCTCCCTGGCCAGCCCACTCCAATGCCCAATCACTCTTTCTGTAAAGAACTTTTCTAGTGCCTAACCTAAACCACCCCTGGAACAGCTTAAGACCATGCCCTCTTGTGCTACTGCTTGTTGCCAGGGAGAAGAGACTGATCCCCACCTGGCTACAACCTCCTTTCGGATAGTTGTAAAGGGTGATAAGGTCTCTTCTGAGCCTTCTCTTTCCAGGATAAACAATCAGCTCCCTCAGCTACTCCTCACAGGACTTGTGCTCCAGCTCCTTCACCAGCATTGTTACCTTTCTCTGGACCTGCTCCAGCACCTCAATGTCCTTCCTAAATTGAGGGGCCCAGAACTGGACACAGTACATGAAGTGCTGCCTCTCCAGGGCTGAGTACAGGGAAGAATTACTTCCCTGGTCCTGCGGCACACACTCTTCCTGATACAGGCCAAGATGCCATTGGCCTTCTTGGCTACCTGGGCACACTGATGGCTCATGCTCAGCTGTTGTCACTCAGAAACCCCAGTTCCCTTTCTACCTGGTCACTGTCCAGCCACTCTGCCCCCAGCCTGTAGCACTGCAGGGGCTTATTGTGGACAAAGTGCAGGACCCAGCACTTGGTCTCGTTAAAGGCCATCTATCCAGCCTGTTCAGCTGCCTCTGCAGAGCCCTCCTACCCGCCAGCAGATCAACACTCCCTCCCCAGTTTGTTGTCATCTGCAAATTTGCTAATTATTCTGCAGAACTGTTCCTCCTTATTAACCTATCACATTTCATAGCAGTGTTACAGCTGATCCTATTTCACAATTCAGTTACCCCTATTCCTACATCCCCTCCATTTCTTCCACACTTCCTATTTCTGAGCAAGAACTGGAAAGCTCTTTGACAGAAACATAAGGTTGGTGCTTTATAGTCTTCAATTGTAAAGTTTCCCCTCTTTTTATTTTTCCTTGCATACTCTGCTTCACTCTTTGCCTTTTCTCCTACAGTGATCCACCTGCTGTAGAGATGCCCCATAATCAAAGCAAAACAGAAATATCTTGTGGGGAGAGTGCTTATGCACATTCATGTTCATGCAAGATCCTGAAGCTCTTCTATCGTGCTTAACCTAAGCCATCGAGACAAAGGTCCAGCATGGGAGAAGTAGCCTAAAACACATTGTAAAGGATGATTTTCACCACTTCAACCTCACATGCTCTTTTGACTCCTTTCATTCTGCATCACATTTCAGAAATACTCACACACTGCTCCTTCTGCCCCATTTGCCTTGTGAGCTGTTCCAGCTACTGTAGCATCTCCTTAGTTTTGCTTGCTGGGACCCTGTTTTGAAGAACCATCCAGGCACATACAAAGGCAGAGTACATCAGATAGCTGCATCTTGAAAGAGCTATGACTCACAAGCCATAGAGACTTGCTGAAAAGGACAATACTGCCTTATCTCTTGAATATACCAATTCTGCAAATAAACTGGTTGGAGAGTTCATCTGGTGGTCATGTTCCAACCACACATTTGACATTTCTGTCCTTTTTTAGATAAAAGCACTGTAAGCATACATATTTCCACAAAAATAACGCAGCATTATACTTGCACACATGCCTGGTTTGAGTGTGAGAACAAGCCCATACAAACACAGACAGGAAACACTCCTACAGGATTGTGCCTCTCTAAAGTTCTCAACAGATAAAAACTTCTCAGTCTATACCTCAGATTACCAAAAAAAACCCCACCTCTTAGAAGCCAAGGCTTTTTACAACTTTTTCATAATGCTGCATACACAAGTAGCAAAACAATACTTTGCCTGTTTATGAATGTAAGACTCTATTCTGTCAACTAAGGGATCAAATACTGAATTTTCTGATCAGCAAACCTTAAGCCATTATTCCAAATTAACACCATCTTTTCCACCTAAATGTAATTTTGTTTTATTTCTTGTTGTTCTTCAGGATATAAAGTATTTTGTGAAATCTTCCTAATATTTGCAAGAAAACATTACATATGGAAGTGTAATTATCTCAAAAGTCCATCCTCTAACACACTTCACAATGAAAAAAACAAGTGTCTTACTTTTTAAAACACAGAAAGCGAATTGCTTGAATTTTAAGTGCTTTTGCAAGGAACATAACCTGTTTTTCTAAACACAACATTTGCACTTCAGTTCAGTGAATAGAGAGGAATAGAGAGGCACTCTAAAGACCTACAGCAAGTCCAGTCAAATTTACACTACTGGTATCTATGATCTCAGACAATGAAGTACAACATTCAGGCATTACAGGATAACTAAAGTGAGATGTCAACTTCTAAAACAGACAGTATTTTGAACACTGAGGTCCTTCACCTGTGTGAGATCCAGCCTGCATGGCCAATGTGGGCACCAGCAGCAGTAAACACCTTTTAGATAACACAGCAGCTGGAACGAAGATCAGCAGGAGGAAAACCCCTGCAACTGGTATATATTCAGTCAGGGAAGCCCATCTTTCATATCTAGTGAAGCGTCCCAGCTAGAGGATATCCTGGTTAACAGCATTTGCCAACTCCCCTCTCAAAACCAAGGCACTATGAAGTCAGAAATGCAAGTATCATTAAGGGAATTATCATGTAAGACACAAGACTGTGCAAGACGGACATTCTAATGTTTTGTCACAAACACTTACCTGGAAACGGGCAGGACCAGTATTCCAAATACAGCTCCCTGGAACTACAGTCTATTTCACAGCAGATTATCATAATTCAGACTCTCAATACACCTGATGGCACCAAGCTCCATTTGAGAAGGATAGGTAAATGCTTTTCTAAGACAGGACAGCCTCTGCCTTACTAACAAGGGCAATTACCTGGATATGTAAGCTCAATCCTTTGCAGGCAGGGCAGAGACCACAACCTGGCTCTCTCACTTCTTTGAGAAGCACTTTAGGACTATCTGTTAAGTAAAAAAGGTGGTGGGGGTAGTAGCTCCTATTCAACTGAAGTTATGCATAGACCCGGTCTCACCTGATTTTGAAAATTTTTATCAGATAGATCAAAGACTTCAGGTGTGCAAAAACCCATATCTCAACAAGCAAGGGAGAGGTGAAAATATGCTACAGACATTTCTAAGCCTATGGCACAACTAATTTATTATACCAGGGCCCTTCAGATTAATTATGAGTTGTCTAATGATTGCAGGTGCCAAACGTGGTTACCTGCAACATAACATTATGAATTTGTAACAGATTTAAGAGAATACACCTAAGGCTACTTTGGGCATATTGACATACACTGAAATCCACACCACTAAAATTAGCTATTTTAAGTTTTCTTAGCTACTACACAGATCTTACTGGCCACATCTGGTGCAGCTTTGGTTCAAAGTCATCTCAAATCTTCTAGCTCTGATCCCAGCAAGACATTTTAAAACTCACTACTTCTACAGACATAATCTGACAGTGGAGATTCTTAGCCAAATAAACATGACTAGTATCAAAGATTTTGCTTAAGCAACATAGTGAGTGTAATGACAGAAACATGCAGAAGATAAAACACCACAAGGCTGACACACAGCACAGTCAGCAGTCTGGCAATAGTTAAAAAAGTTTCTGTGTAGGCGCTTAGCAGATGTAAGTTATTCTGCCAGGATAAGCCTCAAGACTTCAACTTTATTGAAACTGGCTTTGCTGACATGTGCTTGAAAGCCATTGTGCAAGCACTCTCCAAAAAAGTGAAAAGAACAAAGGGAAACATGAAATAAGGGATGAAGTCTTATTTATTATCTACTTACGGAGTTCCAGTTGCATAAACAAAATATACATAGTCATGGTATATATACGCATGCATCTCATTTTTCAAAGATCCCAGATTAAAAATGTTTTCCTTCCCCTTCTTCTCCATCATGCCTGCTTCTTAGCCATCAAATTAATGAGAATCAACTGACTAAAATGCAGAAGGGACAATATTCTCATTTCACTTGTAAGTAAGAGAACAGAAGCCTTATCCTTGCAGTGCAAAGAACAGAAAAAACACTTCAGCCTCCCAGATGATGACATGCTTTCAGTTCCACATATGAATATTTTGTTTTCAGCCTGAGCCCTTTTTTATTTGCACACAAAGTTTTTCACTGTTTTATTATTTGGCAAACCTACTTTCTCAATAGGAATTAGCAGTTACTCTTTTCCCTCGAATTGATGAAATATTGCTCTTTCTAAGGAAAAAAAATAAATCAGGAATTCCTGAATAAATCAGGAATCCCTTTGGATTGCAAATTCTGTCCTGATCATGTGTTTCCTGTACAACACTGAAAAGGTAAAATCAGCATATCCCACTCTAGTAATTCAACAGCATTTTGCAAGACACTAACTCACAGAACAGAAGAGGACATGAGAAAATCAATCACTGGGTTGTTTTTTTCTGTTCTAAAATTGGGCTCCAAAGTAGAGGAAATGGCATACCCATTTCTGTAAAATTTACTATCACACAAAGGAAAAGCAACTCAAAACAAGTATAAAGAACTAGTTCTGAATGACTTAATAACTAGGCATTAATTACTGTGCTCAGAGCTCTGGTGCCATACTTATGTGAAGCTGAACTGATTGCAAATTCAGGGTCAAGCTTTCTTCCATACGGAAAGAGCTACTTCCAGTGTTAACAGTTCAGAATTATAAATATGAATTAAAAAAACCCAGCAGGCATTACCCTTCTGTGTATCAGTAACACTGCCAAGGATCATAGCTGATTTGTGCTGCCTTGAGGAGGCAATTAGCATGAACAAAGATGAGCAGTGAACTTATTCAGTAGGAAAGATTAGCATGCAGAGAGGGAGATGAAATGATGCTGAGCTATACAACTGTGAACCATTCTAAACACACTTGGTATTTTCTCTCAGCAGCAACCAGAGTTCTTTGAACTAGCAGAGACTAATAGACAGTCCTGTGCACGGCTTGCTGCTTGTCTCCTCCTGATAGGGATTCACAGGCAGGGCGGAAAGGAAGAAGACGGAGACCCAAAAGTGAGAGGTTTTGCAGGTTTATACCACTACTCATATCCAAGGCTTTCAGGTTGAGAGTCATACATACCAATGCTGCATCTAGTTTTACGAGATGCTTTTTATAGCATGTGAACAGTGTTTAGTCCTGGAACACATGATGCACTGTGTTAATTTAGGAAGCTAGATTTTTGCAAAGAAGCTTCTGAAAGCAGCAGAAGACCATGACATCTAGAGGAACCTTCTACATAGAAGCAATTCATAAAGGAGGGATTCTCCTTGATGGATAAGTAACAATCACTTGGGGTTTGTATTAGGACTCCTGGAAGTACATACCACTAATGTGCTTGTGCACATTGCTGTCCCAGGTCAGCTTTACACTGCCTAAATGAGTAATTTTTTCACAGATGAATTAACTTTGAATAAAGAGGGCAATGCTGTGCCTGAAATCTCTTCTTCAGCAGAACAGTGAAAATTATCAGCAAGGGTCCTGTGACCAACCCCCATAAAGAGCTGCAGCCCCTTGCCATAGGGTACCAAGGCCTGTCACCCTTCACCCCTCCCTGTCATGCTCACCTATCACCACCGTGCCAGCCCACAGGCATTTGTTTCAGCTTTCAGGTCCTCAAGCACCAAGTATTCTCAGCTGAGTGTAAAGCCCAAAATAAACACCAGCTATTTTCAAATGAAAGTGCCAGAGGCTCTGTGGCCTGAGCACATTGATCTCAAAACCCTCCAGTAACTCAGGTCATTTGTGTGGCATTTTCACACTTGGAATAAATACCTTACGAAAGAAATCTGATTTCTCCCACTGGCATCCTTACAAATATAATAACAATTATTTGGCAATGTTGCTGCCATAGATAATGACATATATAATGTAAAAAGCAACACTACTTATGCTTGCCAGCCTTGGCTCACAATTACAGCTGCCAATGCCATAGGACTGTGAAATCCATTTGCTGCACTAGGTTACCCACCAGATGGTCATCTGAAATGTGCACAACTCCATGCAGCCAACCACATGCAGTTAATGATTGTTAAACATGTGACAAACCACTGAAACAAATTACCTTCTTTATTTCACAACATGTCTTGAGAAGAGATTTGATCCTAATTTAACAGGATAGTTCTGTCCATTATCCCATTAGACACACACTGCTAGAAACACCCTGAGCATCACACTACCAAACAAATGACTTAAGCTATTAAAGGCTCTTCAAACAACATCACTTCCTTCTGCTCTTGATTATTGAAGAATGGTCTCATAAAATACTACCCATTAGATAAGATCACCAAATAAGTGAAAAGCAAGCAGTATTAAGTCCAACTTCCTATCAACTTCTCACCAAAACTCATATTCCACATATCTGCCAACATTTTTGAAATAGTTACACAATCCAGATTATTTCCTCACAGCAAAAGCTTTCATATTGATCTTTCACAACCAACCACAGCAGTGCTGGCAGGGCATCCTACTGCAAGAAGACATTGATGGCTATGCATGGGCAGTGAAAAATTCAGTTCTGACTCCAGCTGCTTCCTGTATCTAGCATGTATCTTGCATTTCATTTAGAAAGTCTTAATGTCATTATTTCTCCTCCTCTTTTTATTTTGATCTAACAAATTTTGAAATATCGAAACATTTAGTAAAATATTTGACCCAACCCTGAGCACTTCAATGCTTGCCTGAATACAAAACATTATATACAAAGCATGGGAAATATACAAATATATGACAAAAAGTGTGCTTCATTCATCTCTCTGTGAATACTTATACTAGATTGGACAACATAGGACTGATGTGTGTTTCAGCAGGATTTTATGCAGCCAGAATTTTTCAACAGATAAAAATCAAGGTTCAGTTATAGTGGCATTGTGAGAAATGACCTCATGTTTAATAAATGCTGTTTGGTGAGTTTATTCTTCCTTTCTCCAAAAACACTCCATTTGTCTTAAAAAAATCAAGGCACTGTAAAAGCACAATAAAATAAGGCAGGAAGTGTTCAGAAAATGCATGAAACTATATAGCTGAGCAGTCTGTGAAAAAACAAACCAATGTGCTAAGTGAAATAGTAATGTCAGAAGAAAATAGATTGTTACAGCATAAAGCTGCTGTTACAAAAAAAATTGGAGGTGAAAGCTTTTGAATACCTTAGGGGGGTGTTATGCTGCAAGTTCAGTTCTGCTCAGCCCGCTTGGTTTCTACTAAAGATGCATGTATCTGCCAACTAAGAGCATAAGCTTTATTTTGACAACAAAATATATTAATTTGGTTTCACACACTGTGCTAGGCTCCCAACATTAAAAGTAATGCCATCATTCAAACACTCTTAGCTTATCTTTCTAGTCCCTAACAGTGATATAATGCAAGAAACCAGCAGCAGCTCTCTGCATTTGTCTTCCTTTCCACTTGTTTCATGTGTCTTTGTTCAAGCACCCGTTCAACTGGCAAATTCACACCATACTTCTAAGCCTCCCCTAAACTCCCAAGGCAGGAATGACACAGCCTAAACAAACCCAGCAGCTAGTGGTACGTGCTGTCACTCAGAGTGGCATTAGAGCTATGATGTGAAATGCCATTTTTGACAGCATCCTAAGGAGCCTATTTTAGTCACTGTTTGAAACTGTTCCCTTGAGTCTTCTTATAGGGCTAGTTACAGTTACACATGTAGGCTAGACAGGAACCTGTTCTTCTGACTGAGTTACTGGGGGGGGTGGGGGGTTTGTTTGTTTGTTTGAGGGGGTTAACTGTTTATATATTTTTTTATGGGAAAAATTGTATACAATGCAGGAAGAAAATAAAATTTCCATGCTAGCATATTACATGATCATGAATGAGATATATTGGTCCTGGTGGGAACAATAGGTGATCTCCTTCTGTTCATAGTGCAGAAAGTACTTCCTCTAATCGCTTAAGGAGCTTCACAGCAATGCATACCAGCACAGCTTCTATGCTGCGTCCCAGAATCAGAACAGCAATACTCCTTACACAGGACAAAATCAGTTTCACTACACTTGTGAATTTCCAGTCATTTGCTTGCTTTTTTTCTCAGTCTAATGAAAAGAAACTCAAAATGCCTCTCTTGCTTGCTATTTAAGTGTCAACACTTTTGTTTTGCTTAGACCAGCTTAATCCCAACACCAATAAAAATAAATTTAATACTTGTTGGAAAAATCCATCTTGTATCTTCAATTCTAAGAAGTGTTCAAGCAGTTCAATGTACAAGAATCATGTTCAGACAGAGCAACAGAGGAAAATTACAACATACTTAGTGTAAAAACCATCAAATCCTTTATTAATCTGATAATATGATGGACTAATCTACTGGTGCGGGTTTTTTCTTACCTCAATAATCTTGTCATGAATTTGCAGGCCTTCTGCTTTGTCTGCAGGTCCATTTTCCAAAATCTTTGACACATAAATTCCCTCAGCAGACTCCTCCTGATTGTTCTGTACCAGGCAACAGGGAAGTTGCAAAAAGGGCCACATTAGTGCAAGAAATGAGACAGTACTAAAATCAGCAGCAATGAAAAACATAAATCCACCTCACTTTTCTAGCTAAGAAGTAAGCTCCTTGGGATTTTTTTTTTTAAACTTGCTTAACACAAAGTAGTCATTAATCAACAGGACAGAGTTAATGAACTATTCCAGCAATTTTTATAAGATTATCCATTTACTTCCGTTTATTTTAGTCTAAATGAGGCACAGGGTGCAATGGTAATCCGATCCTAGCTAAAATACTTAAAGCAAACCTCGGACTTTACAGCAGGTAGTGACTAGCACATAAATGCACAGAGGAAAATACTCATAAAAATGATGCACAAGTGTTTCTCTCAGGAAGGAAGGGGCTCCTGCAGTACTTCTGCTTGCAAACTTCTTTACCACATTTCAAAATAAAGCTCCAAGAAACAAAGTGGCATTAGTTAGCTGGCACGTAACACTGATAGGATTTGGTTTAAACTGGTTAACCTCATAAATCCTGTTCACATGGGAGATTGAGAACTTGCTCAACGATGAAATCCATACAGATAAGCTGTAGGCAAAAAGAGAACCCATTTCCAGTTGATCTCTAGACATCACTAAGTACAACTCACATAAGGTCAAATTTTAAACAGACATGTTATCACAGCTGCAACAATATAACTGATGTTACTGTACATATTGGAATGATTTTATTTCACCAAATGATGGTTAAAAGGAGTTTTAAGTAGTTATTATTAAAGAAATAGTGCCAAGATGACACTGCCTACTTAAGGTTTTAAGTGTTTATAAATAAAGAACTAGATAGCAATAAATGAAGGAAACTTGTTCCAATTGATTTATGCTTTAGATAACCGTTTATATGATGCTTATTTTTCTTCTGTGACTGGTGAGTCCCTGACCAACAGCACAGTTCACATGCCCACAGGTGTCTAGGTCTTATACACCAATGGGGAAAACGTTTTACAAATTTTTCTATCAAGAAAATTATAAATGCATATGTAAAGCATACTTTACACTATGTGGCAACAGTCCTGTGGATACTCAACACAGGTAGATTTCAGGTAGGTATTCAAATAAATATTTGTTCAACACAAAGTTCGTCAAGACTATTACATCATAAATTCCTTTCTTTTCCTCCTTTGTCACAGAGACTCATAGGCATCTGGGAAGATGCAAAAGGGAAACATATTAACAGTTCCAGCAATATTTTGAAATTATGAACAAACAGACCTCCACTCACTCCCCATCTAAGCAGTGAGAAATGAAACTCTGATAAAAGAAGTATAATAGCCATTAATGAAAATGCAGGAGGGATAAGGTTTGGTTTCATTTTAAGAAAACAAAAAGCTAGATTACAGCACCTTCACCCACATAAAATTGTATTTCTTTTCATCAGAAATGTCATTGGCTTTTTCAAGAGCAATATGTGACCTGTTAAGAAATAAGGCTATTTCAGTATTTCATTGGTTGCATGTGCTGGTACCCACCACTACTGAGAGGCAAAGGCAGCACAAGGCATACTGAGCTCCAGCACCACGTCACATAGACGTGTGTGGCAGCCGTGCACACTGCACACACCTCCCTCCAGCCCGGCTTTGACGTGGTGTCCTCCAGGTGCACACTCCTCCCAGCCAGACAGCTGGGGCCCAGCAAAGCAGCCTTGTCCCTGAGAATAACAAATCACCTACCAGAAACACACATATGTGATGTGAATCCCTTTCCAACAAATAAAAGACAGGCCTATGATGAATTGTTCCTTTCCTCTCCTCCCTCCTTCAAGAAGAAGCTGAACAGTGGGGAAGCCTATTACAGACTGATAGGAATCACAGCCAACAGAAAGTAGGTATGTACATTCCTCAAGACATCAAGAGTTACCTGCTTTCTAATGGGAAAAACCTCCATTGTACTTATAAAACACAAACACCATGTGATGAAGGAACACATCCCCACAAAGGTGACTGATATAAGGACATCACTGTTCTGCTCTTCTGCTGCAAGAGCCAATGCTTGCAAGGACACTTTTCCTTTGAATATACGGAGCACTTTCATGACCTCTGTCTTGTTACCAAACAATTCCTGTTCCAGTATCTAAGTTTTTGAGCAGAATATTGTTTTTTCAGTATTTGAGTCAACTCAAGTCTTTTTTCCTGTCCTATCCTTTGTCTCCGGATATGCTGAGTGAGATCTTATACTAATATCTGGGAAATGCCAATCAAACACCTGTGGTATTCACATTTATCAAAATAAGAATGAAACAGAAGGAATTTCCAAATTGAACTTCAAAGACTCAAAAACACCTGAGACCCAACCCTGCCTCCAACTTCTCCATCCCCAAATATGTGTTAATGGAAATCCATGACCATTTCCTTCTCTCCAGTCAGCAGTTCCCTCAAAAAACAGTGCTCTGAACCTTTATATATTTATCATTTACTCCTTAAACATTCAGAATATTAATTCAAAAAGCCTGACAGTTTGTAATACATAAAACTGCTGCAGCATGCACTGTCAACATTAAGTATTTTAAAGAAGTTCAGTTGCCATCCCAAGAAAACTGAACACATGCTCCTATTTCCCTGCAGTTTTTCTATAGATGTAAATAACAGAAGTCATAATGCAATCCAAACTAAACATTGTCTGGATTTTATTACTGGTGCACTCAAAATAGGAATATAATCAAAGCATGTGTATTTTAACATGTAAAAATAAGTAATCCTTCCTCTGAAAAATCTAAGAAACTCTTGCCTTGGATTTACATCTGATAAGTGCTGGTCTTCATATTTACCCACAGGCAGCAATAATTCTGGAGCACAGACAGTGGACTTAGGCTAATGGGAACAGACTCTTTGGCACCACTAAATATAGCTTTAGAGCAGAAAATTATCAAACTAATATCCAGGGTCCCACTCCCCTTCTCAATAATAGCAGGAGGCTACAATTCTCCCACTTAACAAGAACCTGATCAGTACATAATTATTACCATGCCTTTTTAATCAACTATTAATTTTCCAGTTTAACAGGTTTCTTTACCCTTCATATGCAATGATAGTCCTGATTAATGCTTTTGGAAAGATGAAGTAAAAAAAAAGGCAAATATATTCATGTGCATATTCTAGGTAGGGGTTAGTGATCCTTATGCATATTCTATGGTTTGCAGTGAACTTTTTAAACCTTGACTGATGAGATTGGATTAAGATACAACATCAATGCAAACTGTTTCAATTCACAAAGAAAAATTTAAAGAAGGCATATGAAAACAGGACATGTGCTTAAACTATGTGAGTTACAGGAGCAAATTTTCTTTTCTCCTTTGAAAAAGAAAAAGCTAAGCTGTTTCACAAAATTCCAATGGCCTAATCCTGCAACAATGACTCTTATAAGTAGTCACACAGTTTTCCATTGAACAGGTTGCATGAATACATATTACTCACATGGGAACTGAGTGTAGATCAGCCTAAAGTTTAAAAGCAAAAACACTGCCAACACCTTTCCTGAAAATAACAATAATCTAATTCTCACAAGATTATGTCTTCCAAAAAATTATGCCAATTACACCTGATAATATACATTTCTTCTATCTATGGAGCTGATTCCACAGCTACCTTTATCAAAAGTAACTCTTTAATTACTAACATTGTATAAAACAAAAGAAAGTATGGTCAAAATCACCTACAATTACTTTTCCCATTACCTGATTGGGTCGTCCTCCTATAATATTGAATCCCAAAGTTTCATTTTCTCTGTGTAGCATGATCGTTAATGGTTTGGGTTCGCCTCCCTAAGAAGCAAGAGGTGAAATATTGTTAAGGAACACAGTCTAAAAACTAAGTTCTCAAATGAGAGCACTAATGAACAAAATATTTTCAGCTGGAGAATATATAAGATAAGGCTTAAATGAAAATCGGGCTGAAAAAACTTGGCAATGGAAACAAAGGAAAAAAAACAACCCAAAGGAAAAGTCAGGTGTTACTGAAAAGTTAACAGGTAACACCTGATTATCTTCAGTTTTCTTCAGATTATCTTCCGCCAAATAGAAAAAAAAAAAAAGTGCAAGGACTACTCAGCACCACAGAAAAAACTCAGAGTTCCAAATGTCTGGAAGTCTCTATAAATACAAAATCCCTATGTGTGTCAACATTTCAAACATTAAACATATAGGTTAAAATACACAACACCATAATTTTCAGACCCCAAAGTCTTATCATAGCAACTTTCGTAGAAGACACACGTAAAAAATGAAAACCAACTCTTCATCCCCAAATTTTACTTCTCTCCGCAAAGCAAGCACCAAAATCTGTAATGTGCAGGGGTTTCTGAACAAGGTTTAAAATACAAAGCAAACACTCAAAAGCAGAAATGGAGTAAAAGTTAAAAATAAAAATGAAAAACCTTTCCTTTCAGTGGACCAGGTAAATAATTTTCTTTAAAAAATATTTGAAGGCTTTAGCACAGCAAGTTACCTTATTTTATGCTGAAGCCCACAGCCCTTAGTTAGCTGTGATAGCAAGGTGTTTTATTGACTCGTGATATACTTGATTTTAATGAAGTATATTTTTCCTGTATTGACAGTTTTTCTCCCAAACTCCTGTTTTATTTGTTCCCCTGCTCTGATCGGCGGGAGATCCCCGAGCGACAGTTCATACAGCGACACCTCCTGGCAGCGCTCAGGGACGGCAGATGCTCCGCCGCTGCCCAGGGGGAGTGATGCTCCACGCCTGTCCCCACACCTCCTGACAGCTCCTTACTGAAAGTCCATTCATCTCTCCTTCCTTCTGCAGCTACCGCTTTCCTTGCACACCCCACGCTCCTTAACAGTCTCTGCTGCCCCACTTCACATGAACTTATTCCGTCTGCCAAGAGATGAAGCAAATGTATAAGCACACCTTCACATTCAGCAGCTTATACCTCACGGATTAGCTAACCGAAAGAAACTTAAAAAAAAAAAAATAAAAAAAATCAAGTCTTCAAACACAAAGTTTCACAATGCCACAAAGACCAGAGAGACCTGTGTTCCTAGGCATGCAGGTGTCCTGTGAACAACATCCCCTTTTCCATACGGCAGTCAGATGTCCAGCACAATACATTGCTTCAGGCACGAGTTTGGTTTCTCAGACCTTTTCCACTTGAGATTTTGCTTATTTTGCTTCCCGGGGTCCGTGAAGATTTGGGTACAAAGAAAAGCCCTTTGTATTAAAACACTCCTCACCGCAGCTGCAACCAGCATTGCCGGACCCTGCACAGTGAGCTTCCAGCCCAGAGTTAACACTTAAAACCAACCAGCTCCATCACTGCAAGTGAAACCAGCTCACCGGTACTCTCAGATGGTTTGTTTCACCCAAAGGAAGCGAGTCGGTCTCTGAGCAATGCCCTGAGTCTAGAGAAGAGCACAGCACTGCTCCGGCCTCTAGGGCATTAGCTGTCATTCCATTCTACCAAACGACAGAGGTTTTGCTGTCCTTTCGTCATCGTTTCCAAAGTTTACAAAAATTTTACACCCCATTTTTTTAAGACAACTTCTCAGCTTCTCAAATTAAAGCTAAAAGCCGGGTCCATGCCCCTGAGCCTGTCGCCAGCCAAAGCTGGAGTAAACTGAGTAGGAAACCAACCGGGTCCTTGCGAGGCGAGGTGGCCTGATAGGGGACACCGTCCTCGGAGGAACCGGGACCCGTCTGCCGGCTGCCAGCCCGGGAGCGAAGCCATCTCCCGCTCTCCATCCTCTCCAGCCGAGCAAGAGCCCCGACACTGCCGCTGACAAGCAGTGCTGGGCTCACCGCTGGGCTCACCTCTGCGCAGGGGCTCGGCCACCGAAGAGCGCCGGAAAACGGACCGACGAGAAGCTTATTCCCAGTGAGGGCTGGTGCCCCATCTGCCCGAAGGCGGCGAGGGACGAGAAGGGGCGGCTCGCACCGCCCGGGGGATGAGCAGCGGGGTCGGGATGGGTCCCGACACGGACGGTGGTGGTGGTGGTGGTGGTGACTGCCGGCCCGGGGACAGCGCCCGCACGGTGGCTCACAAGTGGGACACGGGGACAGCAGGCTCAGTGAGAGCACAGCTGGAGGGGCGCGGTGCCCCGCCGACCCCGCCGCCTCACTCACCTTGCCAGAGTGGCTGCCCGCCAGGTCCCGGGCGATGCTGCTGATGTGGCTCATGTACTGGCCGAACTTCGCCTGGTACCGCCGCGCCGTCAGCTGCACCTCGCTCTGCAGCGCCGACAGCTGCGCCAGCAGCGACTTCTCCCTCCTGCTCCAGCGCAGGGCCTCCCTCTTCGGCTCGGGACGGGGCTCCGGGGCGCCGCTGCCCCCCGAGCACCGACCCCTCTGCGGGGTCCGGGGCCTGGCGGCGCGGCGCGGGCCGGGCGCGGCCTGCACTCCCTCCCTCCCTCCGTCCCTCCCTCCCTCACTCACTCACTCACTCACAGGAGGTCGGGGCGGTGGCGGTGCAGGATGGCGCAGAAGGCCAGCCCGTCGCGGAAGGAGGCGCTGAGGTCGCGGATGTCCACGCCGCGGTAGCCCTCGCACTGCCGGCGGCACCAGGCTTGCAGGGCGCCCCGCGGACCCGACATCGGCGCGGCCGCTCCGAG
>JAWWMO010000043.1:27880668-27908524 GCA_035047845.1 Dendrocincla fuliginosa | reverse complement strand
CGGCAGCGCAGCGGGCACTGGCGGCGCCGCGCCGCCCAGGGCAGCAGGCACCCGGCGCAGAAGACGTGCCCGCACGGCGTGCACAGCGGCTCCTCCAGCACCCGCCCGCACAGCCCGCACTGCAGCTCCGCCGCCACCGGACCCGCGAACCGCGACGTGTCGAAGCCCATGGCGCGGCCGGGCACCGCCAAACTTCGGGAGCCGCGGCCCCGGCCCGGCCCCGGCGCCGCTGGAGCCGCTCCCGGCGGCGAGGGGCGGGCGGAGGAGCGGGGCCGCGCCGGGGGAGGCGGGCGGCAGCGCCGGCACGGAGACCACAGCCGCTCCCCCCAAACCTCTCGCACTAGTTCGTCCTCCCCGGCGCTACCGCCCCACGCCCAGCCCGGGCACCACCCCCGCCCTCCCGGAGCATCCTCTCTGCGCGGCGGGGCGAGGGAGCGAGGGGCGAGAAGGTGCTGCCGCCCAACCCGCGTACACCGCCCTGCCCCGTGCGGGCACTGTCCCCGCGGGTCACTCGGGACTAGGCTGGGCTGTGGTCGCGGAGGGAGAGAGGTGACAGACTGCTGGGCAGAGAGTCGCTCAGGCTCTGACTGCTGCACAGATGTGCCGGTAAATAACGCGCGCGTGTGAGCACGCCTGTTTCATGTCGCTCCAAGAGGCTTCCTCCTCTCTTTTCCTCCTGTTCTGGGATATCCGTCAGGGCACAGAATCCTGAAGTCCTTAGTACTAGTGCTGTCTTTGTTGCCACACCACAAAGGAAATACAGTCAGGATAAGAAAATTGCTTGTTGAACTCCCTTAAACAACAACACATGTATAAACAACACTTTCATTTAAAGAAAAGCTAAAACATAGCAAAATCTGGAAAAGCATAGCTAGGATCAATAGTCAGACTGCATTCTACCCCTTCATTGCTGCACAACCCACAACACACTGAAACATGAAACCCGTAACACATTCCCCACATAACTTCACTATTGAAAACACAGGGCCAGATTGCTGTCCCCCAGCCCTGTGAGAAACCTCCCAGAGCAGAGGGGGATGGAGCTCCCTGATGGGTTTCTTCAGTGGGCTCCTTCCAGTCACTTTGAGAAAGAATGACAGGTTTGGTCTGTCCAGGCTCAGATCACAGGGTGTTTTCTGGGGTGAGAACGTCTGAGGCAGAGGCAGGGTGTGTCCTCACCAGTTCTGCAATTCCTGCCTCAAACTTTGAATCCCATGAGCATCCCTCTGGGAAAGCCATGAGGGCTTTTGAGACCTGCTAATGAATGGTTCTCTGCCATGACTAAGCAGACATCATGGGGGCAATGCAGCAGAGGCAATTTTTTTCCCAAAGCAAGGAGGAAAACTCTGCACTTTAAACTCTGCCCCTAGAACTGTACCTGGGATGGCAGATCTGTTACATCTATCCATAATTCACTTGACAAAAGATTGGCAATGCCTCGTAGAACATCTACAGACCGAAATATTACTGAGAAGCACCCCCAACCTACTATTTCTGGCTTGCCAAACAGAAACCCACAATTTCTGTTGTATTACCATGGTCATAAAATAAATAAGCAAAAGAACTGCACTATCAAATAGTCTCTCACCTTAAAGACAATGCACTATAGTACAATATTTTGTTGCAGATCAAAATTGCGTTCTCTCACACAAAAATGGAAATCTGAGTAATTAATTTTCCTAATTCCTTTGCTCATAGGGTCAGAATCAGTGTCATTCTAAATGTTATAGAAAATTATTAAAAAGTGCCATTCTCTCCATCTTTGAATTTACCCTTTCATTTTCCCTCATTACTTGTTTAGACTGTTTCTTCTATTCCAGTGTCCTGAGTTATCTTCTTTACGTCATTATATTGGCCCAGAATCTCAGGTCTAAACACAGACAGTAAGGTCTCCATTCATAAATTAAACTGGGCAGAGAACAGGCCCTGATACTGGCTCATGATCTGTTAAACTGTTATTGCCTTTGTTAATGTGCTAGTGTGAGGCTTGAAATGGTTTTGGCTGAGACCAGTGAGCAGCCCCCCAAACCACAGCTGGGCACTGCACAAGGGTTGCAGGAGCCAGTTGCAGGAGATAGTTTAGGGTAGCTGCCCTGTGTTGGAAGTGCCAGTTTAGGGGCAAGGCTGTGAGTTCTTCTGGGGTCCCTGACACATTTTATTCATCAGTACAAATGCAGTAAAAGTGATGAGATAGCCAAGTTTGAGCCTCAGAGCTTTTAGGCTTCTTTTAGACTAGGTGATTAATTAAACAATGGTTGAGGATCCCTGTGGTAGGCATACTTGAAAAAAACAACGCTGTTCTTTCTGGCCCACTTTGGGTGTTGATGTGCATGGACAAAATGGTTCCAGGCAGTTGCACCCTTTTCTGTCTTTGTGCTGGCCTAAGTAATGATCTTTCTTTCCCAGGATGGCAGCACAGGTGACTGTGTTTATAGCAGAAGTAATTTTCCAAAGTAGGAACCTGTAACACACACATATATGCTAAATTCATCCAAAGGTAACAGCTGTCTGCATACCACATCTCCACGGAAATGGATACACATGGATAAATAAATGCATATGTTACATGGGATTATTCCTACAATTAGTACTATTAGTTCCAATGTAATCAGGAAATGAAAAACACAATCCTCATACTATCCTAAATCATTCTAAAAGAGACAACATCATTATAATTTTGTTTGCTTCTCCAAGGTCTCAGCACTTACAGCTCCAGGTTTCATACGACCACTCCAGTCATGCCTTCAAAGAGGGGAATCCAGATTTAGGGAGATGGAGAGAGGCTGAGGAGCATAGGAACAGCAATGCCCTCATCAACACTGGGGACAGCTGTGATAGCACCACAATGGGCATGCCCCCAGTCATGGATCAAATAAATGTGCAGTGCCTTGTCTCCAGACCAGTCCGTGTTTTCAACAGCTTTCACCACATTCCCTTTTTCTCTATTTGGTAAGGCAGCAAAAGTAATTTGAAATAGGAAAGCACTTGCTTCCTTAGTCACATTTACCTAGACACACATACGCACAGAAGCATGCTTCAAGGAAGGATTTTGGTGGGGGTAACAGCTGCTGAAGGAGTTCTTTATCAGCTCTGAAAGCCTGCTGCTCCTGGGCATCAGACTAGAGGAGGAGTTACTTTAATTATAAATCAAGGGTCATTTCTGCCCATGGTTTTTGTCTCATCCTAAGAGGATCTGCAGTTTAAATTAGCTATACAGCTGTTTCCAAATCTGAGGAAAGAATCCTGAGATAAAAATTACTGCTTTGAAATCCTGAAGGTAACTATAAGGCTCCAGACTTCACTGAAGTCAATGGGGAAAATCCTATGAACTTTCAACTCATATGTGGGAATATGTATTTTTGTATATTCTCCCTCATTTTCATAACAATTTTGCCCTATTATTCATCCGTAGGATTTCCCAGGAAGGTTCTTTTTCCAGTCACACTACTAAAGCACTCTAACTAATTTAGAGCCAGGAGGGCTCAGCAACTTCACTCTGGGAGAATTTAGACCTGAGCATTTGCTATTACAACCTGTTATTATCAAAAGTCTGGAAAGAATGAATGTCATTGCACTTTGGTAAAGAAAAGATTATAAGCATAAAGTTAGCCCATATTACTCATGTTTCATTGTAGAGAATCAACTCAAAGCTTCCCTCCCCCCTTTACTTCCAAGTCAACAAGCAAATTTCCTGTACCACAGATTATCACTGAGCATGGTAAGAGAGGTTGAGGAGAGTCCCTAAGGTGGATGAATAAAAAAAGCCTGAAAACTCACATTTTTTTTCTGGAACCTGCACAGGTACTTCCGTTCATCAGTTAAGGAAAGAAATTTCAGAAAAAACTGCAGACATTCAGTGAAGATTACATACAGAAAACATTTGTGTTCTACGTTGTTCATCAACACAAAGACATTGTATGATCTTCCCTGCATTTGACATAAAAAAATTAACTCTGGCCACTAGAAAAATAAGAACAAGTCTTAAAAAGCAGTAAGTGGGAGGTCTGGATTTTTGACCTGCCTCTTTCATCCGCTGAATGGCCATAACCAAGCCTTACAACTACTTTTCACTTCACTGACTGCTAATGCCACACAGCAGAATTCACAGCGGTCAACTCAAGTCCCTATAGAATGCCTGTAGCTGACAAAGATGCCACTTTAAGGCACCTCAGGGCAGTTAGGAGAGAAATCTGCACCTTCCAATGCAACAAGTGGCAAAAGCACCTTCCAGGATGAGCCTGACTTAGGAGGTGTGCTCTGTGGTCACACCCTGTGGACTGAGCCTTGCAGAGAGAGGAGTACAAGGAACAGTGAGATTGTACATGATCTGAGAGGCAATCTGCCCAATTCTATAACAACCAAATGCTCCTAAATATGTCTGTTTAGCCTTTTAGGAACTTAACTGGTGGAAATTAATTATGCTTTGTTGTCTTTGGACACCTCCAACAGCTGACCAGTTGTACCTTTCAATACTACATTTTCTACTTAAGTCCTTGGTACAATCAGAGGTAGATACGAGCACTGAAAGGTGGCTTTTCCACACACCTTTTTAAGAGAACATTTTAACACTAAACAACTGTGAGGGAGGAAACTGCTCTTATCCCTGTTTTCAGATGAGGAGATAGATATCTAAAATTCTTTAGATTCTGGTGTCAAAATATTTCACATAAACTAGACATGTGTGTCAAGAAACTGTGACTACTCTTCTATTTAGGTTTAGGGGACTATGGGCAAGGTAAGGCCATCTCCTAAAATGGAAACCCAGGTCTGTCCTGGCCTTCACCAAGAAGTTTCTGATGGTAAAGAAAACCAGCAGTTAGAACAGGCAGTAGTTCAAATGGAGAGAGCAAAAGGAAAGCCAAGAGCTGCAACTCCAGGAGTGAGTGAAGAAGGGAAATGAATACAGGTGTCTGGGCTGCAGGAGCACCTGGGGATATGTGTTTCTTTAAATCTCTAGCTGCAAACTGCACTAGGAAAGGCAGGAGAAGACTATGCACTTGACCTATATTGATACACTTGTTCTAGGGTTGAGACTGCTTTTCCTTTGTTTCCTTGTCCCTTTTGGGTTTTTTTTTCCTCCCTTGTTCAATGTTAAACAAAAGCTACTTTTTAACATGCCAAGAGAAAAAGCAAGGAGAGGTGAGACTCAGGCTGAGAAAGCAGGTCTGCTGCTGTTTTAACCTCTCTTACTTTTTAGTCTATACCACATTCCCACAGCCAAGCTGTGCTGGCTGCTCCTCCCTGCCTGGCACTCCTGCACTGCCTTGCACACCATGCTGGAACTCTGGTCTGGCTGCAGCCTAAACAGAAGGCTCTAGCAGTGGGTGTAAACAAACGAACATCAGAGCTTTGTCTTGGGTGTTACTACCTGATTTCCCTTTCCCAACCCAACTGTTGCAACCTCCAGACGTCCCAGTTTCTAAATTTGTCCCTGCAGAGCCAGTCCACAATGCACTCACCTGCTGTAGACACCTCCTTTCTGCACAGAGCTGCTCCCTAAGGGTATGCAGATACCAGAAGCTTTCTATTTTAGCACCCATTTCTCAAGGAAAAAGAAATTAAGGGGATAATTTTTCATATTATGAAGTCTCATCAGTTGTTGTCACTGAGAAGAGTCACTGTTGCCAGGCTCATATGAGATGACAGAGCCCAAACTGGATTGGAAAGGGATCATCTCATGGCTGATGACAGTCCCTCATTATGCTTAAGTCCTCTTGCCTTGCAGTACTTGATCAACCATCAAACACCTGGTGACAGTTCCTGGGGCTTCCTTTTCAGGAAGCAAAATTACTTAAAAGTCAAAGATGGAGAAACAGTCACCCAGTCTCAGTAAAATAAGGTACACCACAAACTGAGACAGAAGCAGAACCTCAGTTTCTAAATTCAGCAGACCTCAGTGGAGGCTTTGACAGCTGTTCAGAGTAGTAGAAATGCGTCAGGGTATTTCTACCCTTCTGTCTTCTGCAAATCTCTTGCCAGTGTCACATTGCATAGTGTTTAGAAAACTGCCTTCATCCATGCATTTTTGCAGTATTAGCTTGCACATTAACTGGTAAGAGAAGTAAAACATTTAAAAACATATATAAAAAGTTCAGAGTGAAATAGAACAAACTAAAGAGAAATAAATGTGGGAATTTTGTGGTAGGATTTTCAGAACTCTTATGTAAATCCATTAATTTAAGCCTTTGAAATTAAAGTTAAATCTCATTGCCATCAGAATGTGGCTGGTCTTAGTCTAAGCCAGGTGAGCAGCCTAAGACATGTGTGTAGAGAATTTTGATTACTTTATGCATTTTAAAATGACACAGACTGGAAAAAGTTATTAGTAAGTCAAAGAAAGTAAGTCAAAAATGAAAGAAACCAATGATAATCAGTGCATGGGAATATGAGAATCCATGCACTGTTTCAGTGTTATTAACCTCAAGAAAACTGGTTAGAAGTATGGAAGCAATACGAATAGGGAAATGAAAAATTAATATCTTCTTGTTCATATGGGCCGTGAGATGAGCTTATAAGAATACACTTCTGTTTCTTCCATGTATTCTATTTGTTTGGTACACACACTGCAACTTATTTGTTTAGAGTATCCTCTTCAACCCCGTGCCTTTTGCCTCCATGTACAAAATAGGCTAAACAGAAATGGACAAGGAGCACTTTACTCTGTTGGTATTCCTAACATGTGAAAGCTGTGATACTCCAAATATTTAATTGTTCCCAAGGATAGTCCCTTTGAGGCTCAGCTTATGTTAAAACAAATAATGCAGTCCTAAAAAAGAAAGATTTTCTCATATAATGAATTACTTTAGTGCTGCAGTAAACATGATTCCTAGATATACTTTATTTCCTTCATGATAGACTTATAACATTAAAGTCTCTTGTTTGCATTTGACAGTAGAAATAATATGGCGTAATGATCTACAGTAGCAAATCATTAGAACTGTCAACATAATACAGAAGCAAATATTATGAACAGTGAGAAAGAATGTTTTTGGATTTTGTAATTTTTCCAGCTCTTGATCTGTTTAGCTTTATTTTTCTTCTGAGTCCTGTTTTTCTAAAGCCACACTTTCACAAATTGCTTATTAATGAATCTGAATCAAAATACATATGATTGCTTCTACAAGTAAACTTAAATAATCTGAATGGCTTGCATTTTATTGGACTTATAATTAGGATTTATTGTATTTGTCTTATGTGGAAGACCAGCTTGACTAGTTATTCTAAAACCACTTTTAGAACATTATTCTTTCTATCAACATGTCTTTTTTACCATCCATACTGCTTCGGAATCTGCTCCAGTTTGTTATTTATTCACTTGTAGGTGTATGAGATTCACTGTTGTTTGACACAAATTATCCTTATCTGCCCTTGACAAAGCTGGAAACCATGACATCTTCTGAGAGACGGCGGCTTTTTACAGTAGTTTGGGTAACGCCTGCAAGGGGACAGCACTAAAGGGATTGCAGGGAGCTGGGATCAGCCTCCATTATTGGTGCCTCCATATTTCTGTCCCCTTGCCTCACTCATTTCCTAAGCCAGGCAGAAGGCCACTGTGAGCCTGTAACCATGCTGCCTGGGGACTGTCAGGGTAAAGAGGGGTGGCCTTCCAGTGCCCTTGTGGGTAGAATGCATCCCCAGGCTGACTAGAGGACCCTGGCAGAACAAATGAACATGGTTTTCCTGAGAGTTATGAATGGTGTCTGAGTTTCCTGTTGTCCAGTAACAGTAGGGTTCATGTTAATGTGTCCTTTGGTGGGAAAAGCCAGGGGAAGGGGTTTCTCCTCCAGAAGTTTGCCAGGTTTTATTAAACTTCTAGGATGCTTCTATGTCCTACACATTTGAATGATATGGTTGATAGAAATGAGGAATTCAAACATAATTAAGCAGGGGAGCCAAACAGGCATGCATACACACAGAGAAGGCTGATGCTACATTTCCTTTTCTTAGGAGACCAAACTAAGAAGTAATCTCACAGGAAAAGCCACAGTAAAGATGTTGTGGCTATTTATCTTAGTACTTGAGGGAGTGTAGTTTAGCTGAACCTCTCCTGTCAAAATATTCACAAAAGAAGTTGATACATTCTGTTTCTGGACATGTCAAGAGTGCTCATTTAGCAGTTTTCAGCTTCATGGTTTAATAGTTCTTTTTCTAATGAGGCCAGAAATGGAATAGAAAAGAGAAATAACTTTCTGATCCTTGAAAACATTTTAAAAAGTCTTCAAAAATTTAAAAATTCCTACTCATCTTTTTGTGAGAGACTCGGACCTGAAAGATCAGAGCTGACACAACTAAAGCATATTTGGACAAGTTAAATCTACATTGTTCCTAAGCTGCCTATCATCACGGATTCATGAACATTAATTCTTGTGTACTAATGCAACTTATAATGACTACCTACTGCTGCACTGAGGATTGACATGTACAGCCTGATAGTCTTCTTATAGAGTGTTTTGTCAAAGTGATTATACAGCTCCTACCTGTTGTATTACATCATCACTATTTTTTTAACCTATACCGGTTTCCAAGAAAGAAGATTGAGGTTTAGAAATGCTGAGCAGCAAGATGCTCCAGTGACATCAACAGGAGCTAAACAGGTCAAAATCAGGTGTGCTTTTAGAAAGGGTGAACATGGTTTTTCTTCATATCTATTAATATTGTCCTGTTCAGCCCACTCAGGTGTATTTTATTGCAGTGCTACCCTTCACCCTCAAGCTGTATTATAGCTGCACTAGTTCTGCTTGTATCACCAAAGATTCAGATCAATAACATATAATTTAGTATAAGAGTCTGCTATTAACTTCTAAGAGGATCCCTGCATGTGATAAGCTAGATTTGGCCCTTGGCTAACTTTTAAAATGGATCAAGGCACAGCAAAGTGTTTTATATGAATTTGATATTTTGCTATCAGGTTTTTCTGTTTTAAATAGAAACAGGCAATACATAAGCTGAGGTTTGTGAGAGCTTACCATTTCAGCTTAAATGGGAAAATTTAAATGGCAAGCATGTTATCTGGCATATGCAGAGGCAGGGTTTCAAATTTATTACATCTCATTTTAGAGCCAGAAAATTTTCCAAAATTAGTAGTGATTCAAACTGTAATAAAAGCTGAAGTCCCTGCTAGATCATACATATTAATATGCCATCAGCATAAAATGCCAATTTAAATTCACTGTTACCAGTCTCCATCCCATGTGAATCTAAAGCAGCATTAACAGCTTCTGTCAAAGGCTCTCATGTTAAAACAAAGCAGCATGGTGGTCAGGGAGAGACACAGAAAATACCTTTTTTCTATATCAGTCAGACTTTAAAGTTTCCAAGTTTTCTTACTCTCTGCAACATCAAAATTTATCTGGCCGTGTGTTTGAGATAGCAGCGATTCACTGCTGACTAGGACAAGGTCCACAAGTGGCAATCTTCTCTGGGACAAAAGTTAGATGAACAGGATCTTTTGGCAGCTGCATGTTAAGAGCTGCCCTATTCCCAGCTTCTCCGTTGATGACATCAGTGATGTTAGCAAAATTACACAGGAATCTGACCTTGCATTTTTTGTGAACTGAATTTCAGTATATTGCTCTTCAGGCCTGGTTTTGTGAATGTCCCAGGATTCCTTAACAAATAGTACCAACCCTTTGCAACACCCCATGCCTTCAAGCAGTGTGATTCAGACAAGTAGCTTTTCTTTCCATTAGTCCTGCTTGCAGCTTCATTTTAGCAACAAAGCTACTCTCTCCTTCCCTTTCCACAGAAATAATCCATTCCTAAAGAAGTCCAGCTTTTAGTGAATAATAGCGTTTCACAAAGTCTGTCTGACCCTTTAGCAAGAACTGTTAGATTGTCGAGGCCAGAGAGATCAGAGCTCAGGGCTGACTGTCATTATTCCTGATTCTACCACTGACGTGCTTTGAGATCTTTATTAAGTTAATTAACCTCTGTGACTCAGTGTGAACATTGGTGTAATGTAGGTAGTAATGCTTAACACAGAGTCCCACAGATGTAAGGAATGATAAAAGAGTAGAGGACTATTATTGTTACTGATGATCATTAGTTTGAAATCATAGTTGGGCAAAACCAAAAATAACAAGTCCATTACAATTAGTTGAAAGGTAGGGTTGTGATATTTAATCATCATTAAAAGGGTACATGATGAAAATATATTACGTATTTTCAATGAGAGACAAGAAATAACTTTGTGGGATATCTGCAGTAAAGACCAGGAGTAACAGTAAAGACTAGGAGTAATAGCTCTGAAAAACAAGTTCCACTAAATCTGATTTTTTCATCCAGCATAGAGGTTATTTTTCCTACTGTGCACTGTGGCTATTAGAGTAAGTCTATTCTCCTATATGTGGTAGGCTTGTGCACTGAAAACTAACAAGCCCTAAGTCTGTAAATTTACCTCTACTTTTGTCATTGTTACTCATTGTTATTATTGTTCTTACTGTGCTAATTCTATGTATTATTTAGAGAACCCTAGGTTTGGGTCAGAGCACTTTTGTTCTGTGTGCTGCACAAATCTACTATAAGATATTCATGGTCTCAAAGACATAGCAGAAAGAGGCCAACATCTTTATACAGCACACTTGTTTATAGCTGTCTTTCCATTTCTTTTAAACATTGCCTCTGGCATATGATTAGATAAAGAAAAAAGCCTCATCCATCAGTTGAGATATTAATGATCAGAACTGAATATTGGCAGTCTCAGAGAAGACATTCTTTTCCAGCTATCAAGAATTTTCCTTTATTGACTTGTCTCTTTCAGTCTATCAAAGAAAAGTTTTAATTTGCAGCTGAAATCCTGATCCTCTGATGAATCATGTTTTCTTTTGAATGCAAAGGGCGTCTGTCTGGCAAAGTTGGCAGCCTGACCTCTATAAATATTGTTCTATTGATAAAAAGAGGAACTAGATATAGAGACTATCCAAAATAAATATTTTGCTGGGATCCTGAATGTCTGAATACAATAGAGGAATGGGATGTGTCTGTATTTTAAGTCATTCAGACTTAAGTTGAAGTGAGTATTAGTTTTAGTCGAAAAACTGTCAAATGCAGTTTGCACCTTTCATTTTGGAAATGAAAATGGACACCTGTTTAGGGAGTGCTCTTTTCCCTTTATTATCTGTAGGGATTTGCCATTGATTTTGTTGGGAGCAAGTCTGGGCTTCTTAGTTTCTAGGATATTTAAAACAGTATTTCAATGAAGTATTCAAAAACACCAGCCCATCGAGCTCCTGCCTTTTGGGTGGAATGGAAAAAGAGCCCTTTGTGCCCTTCCCAGCAGAAGCCTTTGCAGACTCGGGGTGGCTTCCTCAGTATGGCCTTGGTACAGATGTGCAAGTGAAAAATCAGCTGTGCATGGTAGACAACAGGCAGGCTGAGTTCCCCAAGGATTAAGGGAAAGGAAACCTTTATGCCCCCACATCATACTGAGGCATGTTTTCTCCCAAGAATGTCATCCCTCCAGTGACTGTTCTGGCATGGTGCACTTCTCCACTGCCCCCTGACAAGGCTGTGTCCCGAAAGATGAAAGATGTGCTGCTGTATGCTGATATACCTCCATACCTCCTCATTTCTGCCCCTTTTACTCCTACAAAAACTGCTTACATAAAGCAGAAAGGGTGTGCAGAAGGAGGAGGTGTATGTGAAGGGTTACAGTGTGAGAAGTTCTCAGAAGGCCTTACAGGAGGTGTCTCAGTACCAAGTCACAACAGAAAATGGTCTGACACAGAGGCATGAGCCAGCTTGTGCTGCAGCAGTCAGCAGAACCCTACCTATGCCTATCCAGTGTCAACCACCTGCTGCTCTTTTCCAAAAGGAGGAACTGGGGAATTTTTCCCATCAGAGACTTTTTCTTCTTATCAATGAATTACATTGTATTGCTGGTGCATATGATAGTCTGTGAATAACAGAGGTCATATATTTTTATTGGCTCATCTATTTAATAAAAGAGAATTCCTGTCATCAGTGCAGAGCTGTAAACTAAAATTTGAGGATAAGATATGATCTACTATTTCTTTTTCCTGTAACTCACAGAGCTGCTGTGACTGCCATGCAAGGGAATGTTTGTATAGTGTATGTGACAGATACACCAAGACTGGCCATTTACCTGCTTCTATCTTCCTATGAATCATTCTTCTTTCTGTACTGTATACCTACTGAAAAGGGTCTCTTGTTTCAAATTAATTTCATCTTTTTAAAAATGCACACTTACAATGAAATCCTAATAAAACACTACCTCTGCAATAAAAATAATTACATTATGTCCTTGGAATTATAATCCTCTGAATATAATTCAAGCTGAACTTCCCTTTTTGCTTGTTTTCTAGGTCACAGAGAAGCTTTGCATCTATCAGCTCTCTTTGCCATAGGTATCTTTTGGCACTGTGCCCCTCTCAACTTTTTGAAGAGTTTTGTACTTTTAAAAGAGGGTCAGACATCCTCTTTACCACATGCAAGTATCAACCAAAGGCCTTCTTGGCACCAGCTGAATATTATACATGTGTATTTGTCATTAAGAAGAAGAGAGAGATGAAGATGGCATTCTCTATTGAACAAAGTGTTTTCTCTTAAAGTTCAAAGAAAATGTAACAAAACCCAGAGAACACCATCCACACCCAGAACAAAACCCAGAGAACAGTATCCACAGACAGAATCCACCATCCATAGGCGATTCCCCGTCATTCTGAAGGCACAGGCACTGCTACCAAAGCACACCAAAATGCCTGTTTGAAGTCCTGC
Organism: Dendrocincla fuliginosa; assembly: GCA_035047845.1. Classification (NCBI taxonomy): domain Eukaryota; kingdom Metazoa; phylum Chordata; class Aves; order Passeriformes; family Dendrocolaptidae; genus Dendrocincla; species Dendrocincla fuliginosa. The sequence continues at coordinate 27,895,789 of JAWWMO010000043.1, read as the reverse complement.
ATGGCAGAGCAGGGCTCAGTGTGAGTGTTGAGGCTGTAGGAGTTTGAACCAGGAGCTCAGTCCTGGGCAGTGGTGGCAGTGCCCCACACTTTGACAGCACTGTGGCAGAATTTGGTGCCTGTGACCCCAGCCACAGCCTGCTCCATCTCTGCCTCAAGCAAAGCTAATGGTGTCTTCCTGGCAGTGCTCCTTGCACAAACAAACAGCTCACCTGAGGAGGAATAAAGAACAGCTTGTAAAAGGACTCAGGTAAAAACCTGAGACAAAGAAAATGGTTCATGAACATGTAATGTGGTCAAAGCTAAGGACACAGAATTTCTCAGGCAACCTAAAAGAAACAAAACTAAGTTTGTTACTGTGCCATATGCTAGACTGCAGGTCTTCAAATCTGTTAGCTGTGTACCTAATCAAAACACAGCTCCTTCTCTTGGTTCAGCGATTTAATACCATTGCTTTGGGGAACAAAAAATTCTCCAAAGTACTACTGTGCTGCAGGCGACAAGAAAGTCCTTCTGGTGTATCTGTCAGAAGTCTGATTTCTAAGCACGAGCTGAAGTTGCTGGGGAATTTTGCTTAAAACCAGACTATAATATGGATCTCTGCATAACTATTTTTGCCTTGTTCTTGCTGCTCTTTTTCTGCTTTTTGCTCTAATTCTTACAACTAGAATTGATGAAGTTGTGATTTTGGGGGGTGGGGTGGGCGCTGGGGGAACTGGGAGAAACTTTTTCTACGTTTAGGCTTACAATATTAAAATTAAGAGGTATAATAAACCATTTTCCCCCTGTGACTGCAATGGTTTTTCTCTGGCAAAAGAGTTTTACATCAGTACAAAGAGTTATGTCCTGAGACAAAGTTTTAAAGCTATGCTTACTATACTATACTACACTACAAAGCCACAGCAGACTACATTAGCACATCAGCAATGCACAAAATGATCCATATGAAATTATTTCAGTCCTATCTTAGAAGGACAGAACCAATCCAGCTTTCCTGATATAGGCATCCAGTACCACTTCCATGTCCTGCCATGTCCCACTTGGTTCCTCACCTGTCTTTCATGTCATAGAATGCTGGTTCCCAAGGGCTCACAGCCAAACCTGCCAAAGTCCTTAGTGTATTTTGCCTCTCAGGACATATAATCAATACATTGACGACTGCATATCTAATTTGCTTGGAACCTCTTAAATACATCTCAGGATAAAAGGACCAGCTTCTTGTCTTCCTATGTCTTTTTGAGCAGCGATGCTGTGCTTAGGGGGCTTAGGAGTTTGCTCATAGAGAAACTCCCACAGCCATCATGAATACCCCTGTGCTCACTGGAGTTTTGTTAAATTTTGGCGAGCTTTGAACCAAGCTCACAAAGTCATTATTACTCTTAAAATGACAACTAGAGGCCTCAGCTGAGACTGACAAATACTGAATAAGAAATCAAAAACATAATATATATATAATAATAGGCAAAAAACTGCCCATTGTATTTATACTTTTTTTAAAAAAAATTATACTCATTTTATAGCTTTAGTTTCTACTACAAACATTTGTGGTGGAATCCAGAAAAGAACCCAAGTCCCAGGTAAGCACTTTAACTAAAAAGTCATTCTTCTTCACTTATCAGTTGTGAGATAGGTAACAGAGATTAGGTTAAAGACCATTACTAAGAGTTCAGGAGTTAGAAAATGCATGATGCCCAGGAACTTTGAAACAACAAGGCAGTGCATGTTCCCTAGGATGCCATCTTTCGTCACATGCTCATGTTTTCTTTTTCTTTCTTGGGTTCTTTCTTAGTGCAAAAACCTGACTATGCTCAATTAATGCATAACAACACACAATTCTATTTTCTTTCTATTGTTCAGTGCAAGGCTGTCCAGGTTTCACCTGGGATAGAGTAAATTTTCCTTCTACTGGCTGGTACAGTGCTGTGTTTTTTGGATTCATCGTGGAAATAATGTCAATAATAAACTGATCGTTTATTTGTTGCTGAGTAGTGGTTACTCTAAATCAGGGACCTTCCCATGCTTTTCCTGTGAGATGCTGCACAAGAAACCATGAGGGAGCATGGCCAGGACAGCAGACCCAAAGTGGCCAAAGGGACATTCCATGCCACAGAACACCATGCCAAGTATATAAACTGAAGGGAGCTGTCTGCGAGGCACAGATCACTGCTTGGGGACAGGCTGAGCATCATTCATTGGGTGGTGAGCAATTGGATTGCACATCACTTGTTTCTCTTGGGTTTTATTTTTCTCTTTGTTCTCTTTCTTTTAACTACTGTTATTATTATACTTATTATTGTTATTATATTTTACTTAATTTCAATTATTAAACTGTTCTTATCTATTTCCACAGGTTTTATCTTTTTTCTAAATCCTCCCCCTCATCCTGCTAAAGGTATGTGTGGGTGAAAAAACCATCTGGAGTTAAACCACAACGATGACCCACTCTGTCTTTCCACTGATGAAGCTGTGCTGTCAAAGTAGGGTTATTCACATCCTCAAGAGCTCTTTACAATGCCTTTTACTGCAGAGTGTGTATGCTTCATTGTATTTTGTAACCTAGTTTCACAAAGCTCCTCTGACACATGGACTTTGCAGTTTTACCATGTTTCAGGTTTGGAAATGCAGCGTGGAATGACTAATGTCTAGTTGAACAGCATATGCATGCTTAGGGCTGCAAGGTCCTTGTATGTGCTCTGAAAGCTTGAACAGGCAGAAGTCACATCTCTGAAGACTCATTGCTGAACTACAACTACTTTCTATGAAGAAGTTTTGAACTACTCTACAGAAATGTAGTATTTCAAAAGGCTGTCCCTTGACCAAAGTTGAATTTGCACAGTAGAACATCATCACAGGACAGTAAAAGATAAGCTCCTAATATAACATTTATCCTTTTGTGAAACTTCATATCCCATCTCCAAATGTCAGAAAAAAACTACATTTAAAATAAAAGATCCTGTGTGGTCTTGAGACAAGTAGGAATTTATTCTTTATCCAAAAAACCTGGCAGTACAGTTTTAGCTGAAAAATTCTTTGGAAAAATAAAGTAAGTTAAATGGGAGTTAGATGGAAAATTGCATTCCATATGGAGAAAATTTGGAAAAGTTGTGAGAAGCTAATAATGGGATATTACAACAGGAAATGTGCAACCTCAGGAATATGCTACTGGCTTGACTACAAACTCAGACAGCGTTCAAAACAGAGATGCAAAAGAGTGTACTGCAATGCTGAAAAGAAAGGAAATCACAATAAGAACACCTAAGAAAAATGCCTGTCAAAAAAAAAAAATAAAGGCTGATAGTAATCCAGAGAATGTTGTATGTATTTCTCTGGTCTCAGACTTGTGGCACCATGGAAATATCCTTTTCTTCTTTTCCATTGCCAGTTTATACAGAAAAACAGCTTGCTGGTTACATAAAATAGAGGTTATCAGCAATATTGCTAATTAATGGTGTAGTTGCCAAATAAGAAGTTAAACTCTGACAAACATGACCTAATGTTACACAAATATGCTTCATCAATCAGAGTTAAAATATTACACAACAGCTAGCTTTTTTCTTCTATTTTTTTTTTCCTTTTGGACAAGTAATAGAAGCTATTGGCAGTTAGCATAATTAAAGGCTAGTAAGCAGATTAAAATATTTGGGGCTTTGTAGACTTGCCTACAGAAAAAAAAGATGGGAGTGTTTTTAAAATGCCACAGCTTCTGAACTGTTTGTCATTTAAAAGGGAAGAGTTTAGTGGGAGCCCAAGGACCTACAGGCAAATCCAGGTTCAGCGTGGGGAGGTCTCAGGTCTCTGGGCACAGTCAGGCTGTCCCGGATGTCCTCTGATGAATGCTTGCTGTTGCTGCCTCTGATCTTGTTCAGGGAAGCCAGTGGTACTGTGCTGTGGTACTGGTATCCCCCTGGGTATCTGTCTGCTCTTGTGACATACAGGGCTATTTCTTCTTTGTCCCACTGTCTCCCATAAAATTTGAAGGTCTTGTGGAATATTGGTAATGTGGAGAGCCCAGAAGGGTTATTTAGGTGATGTAGGTTTGTTTGGTCTCTTCCCTTCGAATGGAGCAGAGGGAAGTACAGTTTATCTGTTTAATGTATTAAATGAAGAAGTTTTTGAATGATGGCTCACAATGGATGGGAGCTGAAGAGCGCAAGGATGGACAGGGAGCTTCAACAGCAACCCCAGATGAGACATTCAGTAGATTATGTTCTTGGTCTTACAGGAAAAAATAAAGAAGCGGGAAAAAAATCTTGCCTGAGAGAATTCACTTTACTCATTTAATGAAGTTAAATCAAAGTTTTTACAAATCAGTTACAAAAATAAAACCAAACAAACAAAACCCCCAAACAAACAAACAAAATAAAAAAGTCTAATGATGAGGATGAACCAAACATTCTTGAGTATTCACTCTGAATGCTGATTTCTCATGTGCCATGCAAGAGAATGGATTGTCCTTGTTTTAATGCTGTCAGAAAAACATGACTCATCTACTTTAGCACAGACTCAGTAAATCAAGAATACATTTCACAGTCATATTTATTGAAGCAGAACATTATTGACATAGAGAACTAAAGCCCAACTTGTGCTTGGCAATTTGTCGTTAGATTCACTGGACTCACAGACCATCCATGCAAGATAAGGAATGCTATGAAAAAACTGTTACTTATAAAAAGGCAAATCATATGTGAATATTAAATACATTGCACTGCACTGTGATGGAGGTTTTGTTTGAATATTGGTGAGAGAGAAGAGCACTCTAAAAGCAGAACGTGCTACATGTAGTGCCAGTGATAATTTGCTCTGAACCTTTTGTGAACCTATTGACTTCAGTGGCCTTTGGATGAGGCCCAGAAAAAAAGCCACATTTTAATATGCCAGGAAATTTGATAAAGGCGCAGTCAGAATAAGAAACAAAGAAATAGTGGGAAGCTTTGGAGAGCAGACCATGAAAGAGAAATAAAGAGTATCATGAAGCCAAAAGAGCAAGTATTTGCATTCAGTCACATTAAATCCACTGGATTGCTGTCAAACTTTAAGGAAGTTTGGGCTAGAAAAAAAGTAGAAATCAGAACTGAAAAAAATCTTCAATATCTGGGTTATACATCTAAGATGAACTCTGCAGGCAACAATACATCTATTATGCATGACATTTGGCTAGTGCTTTGTATTTCAGTTATGTTTCACTAATCACATTTCCTCAGGGGTCTATAACTTCTCTCTTCTTTCCTGGGATCAGCTGGCCAGCTTCCCACTAGGCTTCCAGCACAGCTAAGTCCCATGAAATGCAACATACAAACACTTTGTTTCCTCCTGAACATGGATAAGAGCCATTGTTTCCACTGATGAAGGACTGGGTCTCCAGTGAAAAGTTTCCCTTGTTCCAGATGAAATTGTGAAAGGCCCCTGCTATGGTGACAATCCACCAGAAAGAAGCACACGACCATGTAGCGTGGGTTTATAAACACAGCTGCAAAGCTGCAGTGCCAAACCTCTTCATATCCTCCTAGGTACTAGAGTTTTCAGGTGCCTTGGATTTTTAGTTTTTCCCAAGATTTTTTGAATAAAATGCAATTATCCAAATGAGTCATTTCACCAGCAGAAGACAGAGTGAATCTGCCTTTTTGTTCCAGTAAGGATATGATTTGTCTGACCTTGTTTGCAGCTTCTGTAGAAGGAGAGACCCTTTCTGGATCCCAGAGCAGCCAGTAGATGGGGAATCAGGACACTCTTTAAGGAGCCGAGCCATATAGATGCAAGTTGGGAGGGGAAACTTGGATGAGCCTTATATTTTCTCATCACTAAAGTAGTGACTAGAAAGGAAGAATAATAGTATGTGATGCCTCCCTGGAACAGGGAGCTAGTGGCTGCAAATGCCAACCTGTTTGTACTAGTGGCAGCAGTAAATGCCAGATTTAAGATACATTTCAATTTACAGCAATTATTTTATCTATGTATTAGGTATTTTCCTGCTGATTGTTTGATTCCTGAGCAAGAACAGCTTATCTGGTGCTAGGAGTAGTTTTCCCACTTCAGAGGCTTCTTTCCCTCTTCCTTCCATGGAGATCATGGCTGTCCTGCAGGAACAGCAGAGACCTAGACGGGAAAATGTGAGAGTTCTTCTAACTCTGTCTTTGTATCGGCCTGTGGCACACTGCCTCCTTTTTCTGTCCCACTGATGATTTTTGTATTTGCTACTGGAAGATGTCATAGACAAAGAACAAATCTGCAGATGGATTACTTTATCCCTTAGCAGTTACCCAAACAGCTAAGGATCCCAAACAGCTCTGCCGTCATGGTGCTTTGGCCAGCACATCTTTCCCACCAGTAATTCAGAACAAGGTGTGCTTAATTTAATCATCTCCTTATATGCTGTACTAGTTATCTCAAATTGCTTTCTGGAGTGGCTTATGATGTATGTATCTTTAGAAAAAAATATTAGTGGCTAAAATAGACCATTATTAGTATGCAAAAATGAAATGTTGTCTACAATCTTTCTTCTTCAGGCTTTTGCAACAATGTCTTCCTTTACCTCCTCCTCTCAGTACATTGCTTGTGATGCACAAGCAAGCTACTTTCACAGGTTTGGAAGGGAACAATGACTATAGGCACATAGTAAAATATTATCAAGCTAGAATGGCCAAACTGCCATAATATTCTATGTATTATACATTAACATGTTTTAACTGAGAAGCAAATCACATGACATTGAACAAGAATAATCAAGGTTTGAATAGGAACCCAGAAATAACTGCAAATTGAAACATGGCATGTGTGTGCTACACTTTACAGAAGTACCTGTGACAGAAATTATATTTGCAAATACAACACACTTACACAAACATCTAGAAACCAATTTCATTCATAATTTCCAAATGTTATTCAAAGCATTGTTGATATCATGAAACTTGTAGCTGGGAAGAGACTTGTGTTGGGCTTTAACTTGTGCTGGATCTTATCCACATCTAGTTGGTTATCTCAGCCTGGAAATACTGTAAGTTATATTTTAGAAAAAGTTGCAAGCACTTTGAGATAAACAGATAAAAAAAAATATCTAAATTTAATTGCCACAGGAAAAAAAAAAAATACACTGGATCAAAAGGGTGCGCTGCCCAGTCACTGATATGTAGTCTCATCTTTCACATTTAGGCATCTGTGTTTTCAACCAATGGTCAACTCAAAGCCTGTCTACCACTGTTGTTCCTATCCCTCATAATAACTGTCTTGAGAAGCTTCATATAAGGCTCTGCCTTGAAGAAGACTAAAAGAAATATTTCAGAAATCTAAAAGAAGGTGTTGCACCTTTGCTGGTATAGTTCATATATTGAGGTATGCATAGAAGGTGCAAAAGAAAACCTTAGTGTTTTTTCCCATTCAGTATGTCATGTTTTAAGTGGGTTTAGGTGCATTACAACACAGAGCTAGCACTACACGTCATTTTTGACAATGTTTATTAGTCCCGAATTAAATCTAGACTGGCTTCTGTGTTGGCCAGTCATGCATTTGATGGGATGGATAGGCCTGGGTTTCTTGAGAAGAAGGTTTGCTTCATTTCGGAAAGAAAATTGAGGCTGTGAAAACCTTGAGAACAAAGCTTTGCTTTGCAGATTAAAATTGAAATACAGATAAAATTTAAATGTCTGTTTTGTTATTTCAGAGTCTTGCTAACACAACATTTCATTTAGGTTCTTTTTTTATTGGAGGAAGAAAGGACATGTTTACAGCAGCATAATTATTTAGAATGAGGGTTTAAAATTTTACGAGATCATTTATGCTATTAAATCAGAAACCATTTGACTAAGGATATAATTTTAGAAATAGTTAAATAAATGCCTAGTAAGCAATACAGTATCATTCTATAGCATTTAACCATTGCACAAAGTCACATCACACACTTAGATGACACCTTTTTACTCTGCTACAATGTTGTGCAATAGTTTCCACTTGCATTCTGAGGACTGAGCAGGGGATGACAGACTGCTTTATCTCCTTCCCTTCAGGAAAACAGAAACTTGTTGACAGTGGATTCAAAGAGAGAGGAAGACAGAGAGAGAGAAATTTGTTTGAAAACCACCAATGCTATTATGAAATATCAAGTTCTAATCCACATGACTCATACTAACTACTCTACCCAGGCTGGCCACATGACAAAACACATTATAATTATGTGGCTAAGATTGAAATGCTCTGAAAGCCTACGTAACTAGCCTGTTGGACTCCACAAAAACCCACCAAGGGCAATAGACCTCCCAACCAAAGACCATACCTAGAGATTACAAGTGGCAAGGCCATAGCCCAATGAAAACACAGTGCTACTTGGAAATTGTTCCTCCCTAAAATGATTGCTCTGCTGAATGCTCAAGGAGAGTGACATCAGTTCGTGGTCACCCATGACAATTTTATTCCTTCAGCCATTTCCAAAGAAAAAGGTTTTCTTTCCTTGCATAAAACTCCATTTAGAATGAATAGGCAGGGAAAGATTTTCTAAAAGTAGAGCTTGCATTCCTTGAGTAAACAAGAAAATTCCTCGAAGGACTTATTCAAAGCAAGATTAATGTTGTCAGCATGAGTCTTCAGCAAAATAAATTCCCACTGTATATGAAAGAATTTGACCGAGGACAAAAGGAGAGCACAGACTGTTGGACTAGATCAGCCTTCCTGATTAGTTTGTCAGTGGTTTTGCTCCCTATTCCATGCTAAAATGAAAACACTACTCTATGATGTGTGTGTAACAATGTTCTCTCCATAAACAAAATTTCTTTTTGGATAGTCAATATTCAATACACTGAAAGACCACCTAGAGAGTCTTGAAAAGGCAAAGTAAAAAAAACCAAAAACAACCCAACCAAACAAAAAAACCCAGTAAAACAAGAGGAAATATTTTCAATGTCCAAAAATATATTCTGCTATCTTAAACACAGAATAAAAGCACAGATCCACAAAAATATACCTACAAACTAGTGCCTTCCTTTACTTACTCAAACTTTTCCTATTCCTCTTCCATTTTCTTCAACATCTCAGTTTTAATGTTTGTTTGCTTCTTTTCCTGTAATTTTTTTGCCTTTCACTATACCAGTCCCTGATCACCCTTGTTCCAGTTTTCAATATGCCCAGTTCTTTTTCCCAGCTCTCTATCCCTCCCCCTTTTCATCTGTGGCTCCTCCATTTTATGTTATTTTTCCTATTTCTCCTTTGCTAGTGAGGAGCCATGAGCTAATGTCTCCTCCCCACTACAGAAGAAGGTAGGAACAGGAGCACATACGAAAACAGACACCTGTGAGAAAGAGGGAAAAGTAAGAAAACTCCCACCCAGCCACTGCCTTGTGCTGCTTCCCTTCAAAGGCTTGCAGATTAGAAATCCTTCCTCATCCCTGTATGTGAGGAAATAGGGAGTAAGAGATCCCTCATGGAGCTCCCACACCACAAGGACTTCAAGAATAAGAAACAATCCCTTCTAGCAAAAGGAGAACAGATGTGCATGCTTTCCCATGAACCTTTAGAAAGATTGCACAGTCACATCCATTGGAAAAAGTCATTCATCAGTTTTGGGTCTATTTTCAAATCACTCCCTTTACCCTAATTCTTCAGATTAGATCATCACCTGGCACAGGCAGCCACCAGGAGCTCACTCTACCATTGCAAGTCCCAGGTTTCCCCAAGAAGAACCCAGGAAAGTTAGAATATCAACCTTAACTTGATTTTCATTTCTTTCATTTTTTTCCCTTGCAATGATTTGAAAAAGAGCTCTTAGGGAGCTTAGCTTTTTCTAGCAACTCAGTTCAAATGCCAGGCCTGCCATATCTGTTGCTTTTCCCACTAACCTACAGCTGTTTGGTCTCTTTTGTGAAACCTAGCAGGTGTCCTACGCAACCTGTGATTTATTTTTGACATTGGATCAGAACTGTGTATTCAACTTGTGAGATTCGTATGGAATAATGCCAAAATAAAACTGGGCTGGTAGTTTCCATGAAATCACAGAGAAATATATTACTCAAATACAGTTTACATAGATGCATAAGTATGGAGTAATTCTGGGTAATATTTTCTCCTTTGTTTTTAATTTTGAGGATAGTGCTTGTATTTTTGGTTCATTCTTCTTAAGTGAGGTTTTTGAAGTTTACAGTCACTGTCAAATTACCAGGATGTTGTCAAAAGCCGAAGAACAAACTCTGCCTCCAAAACAATGTATCATTTGGATGTATTTTATTGCAATCAATATTGCAATGCCACTGCTTTTTTTTTTCTTTTTTTTTTCTGAACTCATCAGTACAGAGCTGTTGAAAATAGCTTGATGCTTCTCTTTTGCCTCCTGACATTAATCATGGTTAATTAAGTGAGAATAAGGTTTGGGTTAATGCAAACAGGCATTAATTCTTGTCATCTCCCCATTCTCAGGAGCATTCAAGTTGGACAAGCAGAGAAAAACAACATTGAAAATATATCCTGTAAAAACATTCAATTAACTTCAGCATTGAAGGTCCTGTCAGAGATCTGTTAGAATGTCTTCCCAATTTTCCCCCAGTTACTGCGTGAAGATAAATCCCAGAGTCTGTTCACAGTTAGACATAGGACTGAGGTCTACTTTATAAACACTAGGATGAAAGCTTTTGTATCCTTGCACCTGAATGGATGCCAGGCAGTGTCAGGCAGCAAATATGCCAGGTTCATTTTTCTAAAGAATCTTACAAAAAACACTGAACTGTTCCCTCACACTGCTCAAATGTAGGAAACTAAATCAAACTGGGCGCTAAAGAGCAAGCAATATTTCTTGGGTGGCAAAAAGATTTAGAAAGAAAGGTTTAAGTAAACAGATCTCTGTTTTTTTTTTTTTTTTAATTTGTGAAAGAATAATAATTTAAGAATCAGCTTAGAAAATCTGAATAATTGCTGAAATATGAAATATTGCTGTTCCAGCATGAGCTGGCAATAGTCCTGACATGCTTCTTTAAGCTGAGTGAGGTAGCTGTCTGCTACTTGCTTATGCATCACTCACGGCTCACTTCCTAGTCATAGAGAAGGAGCAAGGAGATCTTTCTTGAAGGTTATGAAATACATGAGGTCTGTTACTACATTCAACTAAAGTGTTCACAGTTCTGTTTCTAGATACAATACCCACACAATAGCTCCATCTTTAAGTATGTTCCTCATGGCTTCAGGTCAACTTTAGCCACCACCAAAACAATGCTCTGCTGCTCATCATCACCTACTAACCAGCCCTGCAACGCCACTGCCACTGGCACTACTCTGAAGCTTGCTGCTGCTGCTACATCCCCATCAGAGTCTCCCGTTACTCCCCACTCCTTGGTGTTGTCCTCCTGCAACCCTCACAGCACCCCTGCAGCACTTCTGCCTGCTGAAGAGGTTTTATGGCCTGCAGGACTGGCTCCTTCCAAAAGGAGGAAAGCTGGGATTGGAGTTCTCTGGTTTTGCAGTAAAGAAAGGCAATGTCTCCATGTGCCACTCTGGAGAGATATCTCTTGGGCATAGGTTATCAGACATCAAACCACACATTACAATTTTGTGAACATTAAGTGAAAAGTTTATTTGTAGTAAAACTACACACTTAATACTTGAACTGTCCTTTGTTTCCCATGACTCTTGAACAGTTTCTTGGAAAAGGTTCCTATCTGTGACTTTGGTCACTTCTACTGTGAAATTTTCAGGTTTGATGTGGAGGCTGCAGTTATTGCACCTTCCAGGATCCCTTGGCAGCACCTTCCATCCCCTCAGTCCCCAACACAGAGCAGGGGATGGCCAGGGGAACTGTGACCACCCACCCTAGGGTGCACTCACAGGGCACTCCAAGGGCACACCAGCACTTCTACAGAGCAACATGTGGCATCCTGCACCTCCACAGAAGAGTGGCCTGTCCTGGGGTCCCCACCCTGGGGGTGCATTTATTTTCACTCTGAATTAGACCAGATAATCTGAAACAGAGTGACGATTAGTGTCTGTTATATAGGCTCATGGATGACTTGTGTTGGAAGAAAAGCGTCTTCAAAATGAAGTCATGGAAGGCCATTTGCTACAAAGACAAGGTACTTGCAGAATTTTAAGTTTCTCATAGCAAAAATTTTAATAAATGTTTTAATTTGGGCAGTCTTTTACATATCCTCCTGTACATATAAGTGCTGGCAAGTAGAAAAGCAAGCTTGTGGTGCAGTGACAGAAAGAGAACCTGAATTATTTACAAGGGGAAATTTTTTTCAGCCTGGGAATCATAGTCAAATGCAGAAAATTAAAAATCTCAACTACTGAACAGTGCAAAGGCTGTAAACAGAAGATCATCTATCCTGATTTTTTATGTGGCTAAAGGACATCTATATTCCACACAAAAATAATTAATTTACAGGTGGGTGCATGTGGACCTGCTTTTCCCTGTTTTGCCTCCTTTAGCATTAATGTGTCCTTAACACATAATTTGACACAGAAACTAAACTTCCTCTCTGAATTGGTTATCATTGGTTTATTTTTGGCACATGCTGACTTTCATGTTTCTCCTGCTTCTATGCAATACTACTACACTTCTATTATCTTAATTTTTGAGTTTGCAGCACCACAAACATGTTGGGTGGAACAACTCAGCTATTTTTCTCCTCTTATTGCTGCATACAGCACATATATCTATTAGCAGTGATGAAGGGTAAAAGGATTGGGGAAACCAGATAGAGATATTTGCAAATATTGCATCATATATATATACATAAGTACCTATGCTCTTCATATATGCCAATGCAAGATTTTTTTTTTTAAAGTTGTGGGAGTGTATTTTAAGAAAGAAATAGTAACACATTCTTTTGTTCATAGTACAGCAACACTTATGGAAAAGATAGACTTTTTACTATTTCTGTAACAAAATTTGTCATAAAGTCTCTTCTGTCTCAGTTTATAGGTGCTTGTGCCTCCAGAAAAAGCTTTTACTAGAAAAATAGACTTGGCCCTCGCATCCTGTCCCATACCATTGGGTATAGAAAAAGGTGCACTTGCGTCACTTTTCAGATCTGGATCACAGAGAGGACTCTGTACACACATAGATTCACATGTCACAGCTTCCCTTTCTCATGATAAGCAACTAGCAGAAAGGAATTTTTTTCCCCCCCATTTCTAATATTGGACAGCAGCTCTGCACTTACTTTTGTTATTCTTTCCTTCAGCAGAGGCACTGAGACCTTGAAGAAATCAAAAGCTGTCAAACACCAGACTCTTCAGAAAACCACTGTGTGGGGAGAAATCCTCTGCAGAAAGAGAAAACACAGCTAACTTCTGTTTCTTTTTTCTTTCTAAACACTAGACCTGAGCTGGAGATCACAACACTTGGCTGCACTCCTTGAAAAACTTGATTAAGAAATGGACAAATTATGCCGAGAAGATCCTCCAAGAATTATTTCCAGAAAGGCAACATCATTGCACCTGGTAGAAACTATTTTTCATCTGTTAAAAGTCAAAGGAGGAATTTAAGAAAGAAAAATTCAAATCCACATAATTTCTTTCCTTGTGTTCTCTCATATACACAGTCATCCAAGCTCATTAGTGCTTATGATGCAGCTTTGCTCTAAAAATATTACAAAAAATATCAATTATGACTGCTAGCTTTTAAACAAAAAGGTGACAAATGGGAGCAATCTGGATTGCTTGATAAGCTGGGCTCATTTGAACAATATACACTTGAATGCAGCTAACGTAATGTCATTAACCTTGACATCAGAAATGTAGGTTACTGTTATAGAAGGGTGATTATATTTTGGAAATCAGTAACCACATTAGGGATTTAAGGGTCATCATTACCAGGGAGCTAATCAAACTTTCCTAATGCAAGGCTGATCCTGATTCCACCACTGCATTGGTGCAGAGTGTGAAATTAACTATTTCAGTTATTAAGGTCTACCTGAATAAGTAGAAACTCCAGCTGAAAGAAAGGAATGAGTGAGAATTTTTATAAGTAGCATATTAATTTAAACAATAACAATTTTTCAGTAAACTGCCTTTGCCTGGCCTGCCAGTATCATGTAATCATGACAGAAATTCAACTTGCATTAAAAGGTAAATAACCCCCACCACATATTGCTGCCTAGTCCTGATTGCTAAAAAAAAAAAAAAAAGAAAACATGAACCCTGTGTTTGTTTAATTAAATCTCATCGTGCTTGGACTTGCCATCCTGCCTATACACCAAATAGAGGTAACAGAATCATTATCATTTTAGAAACAGGAAAGAGTAGTTAAACTTATGATACTTTCAAAAATGAAGATACAGTTCTGTCACCAAAGGGGTTTCAATCTTCAGTCTGAGCTGGAGAAATGAAGACTAGAGATAGGAAGGACGTGCTGTAGTGGTTTGGCTTTGCAGTGGTTTTGTCTGCAGATGGTCAGTAAGTTGGGATAGTTACACCCAACTCTAAAGAAGCTGTCCATGTTGGTTTCTTGGCTCCAGTCAGTAAGGTAACAGAAGTCCATAATCTGTGTGAGCTGGTAATCAATCAGTATTGTCAGCTCCCAGCTTGTGTAATCTGAAAGGGTTTTTTTGTGCATTAAACCACTGCAGCCAGCTGGTGTTTCTAAAACACAGAGCTTGAGGCCTGCATTGGGGAATCATTAAAAAGAGACACATTTAAGATCAGAACTCTTGAACTCTGCGCTAAAGCAACTCTGCAAAGACTCACAACACTTAGTCCTGGCATGGAATGGGACTTAGTTTCAGCAGTTTGATTCCCTCCTAAGGAAAAAATTTGGGTGACCAGGGTAGACTTTCCCTGCCAGCCTTGCTTCCTTTCCAAGTCACAGCCTTGCAGCCAGTGATGTGCGCTGGCTCTTCCTGGACGTCACAGCCTCTCTCCCTGGGGGTCACCATGCCACATTGTCACCTCTCTTCTCAAGCAACAGATGAGCTCTAACCCTGTGATCCAAAAAGAGAAATTCAGGAGGCCCAGCATCAGGCACACTACACTTTTTTCCCCTTCCTGTTTTTCATATCTCCTTCTGGTCCTACCTGAGATTTTTCAGGTGGATAACTATAGCCTACTGCTTCCTTGCGCCTCCAAAACAATTTGACTTCTCCTTCTTTTTTTTTTTTTTTTTTTTTTTTTTTTTTTTTTTTTTTGGTTTTTTTTTTTTTTTTTTTTTTTTTTTT